>VWYH01003944.1:205203-382779 GCA_013399365.1 Pampusana beccarii | reverse complement strand
GGCGCGCACCTGGCACGGGCACGGCGCGCACGGCCCGCCTGACAGCCGCCCGCGCGCGGGGCCGGCGGGGCCGAGCGGGGAGCGGAGGCGGCTGATTGGACAGGGGTGATGTCACTCGTGCGCGCGCGCGAGTGCGGCGGAGATGGGAGAGGTGAGGGAGAGCGGCTGAGGGAAGAGGTGAGGAGATAGGTGAGGGCAGAGCGCTGAGAGCCCTGGGGAGGGCGAGGGGAGGAAGGAGTGTGGTGACAGCAGAGCGGGGGGAGCCGGGCAGAAGGGGCGAGCCTGGCGCGGTGAGGGGCGAAGAGGCGCACCAGCCCCGGCTGCGGTGGGTGCACGGCCCCGGGGAGCGGGATGAGAGGCAGCGGGAGGGTCGCCCCGTCAAACCAGGAGCGCCGAGGGTGAGCAGTGCCGAGGACGCAGGGGCTTTTCAGCATCTCCCCATCCCCGTCCGTCCCGCTCGCCGTGACACGCCCGCAGGTGGAACCGCGCTCCGCTGGGTCCGGCGCTGCCCGCGCCCACGCTCCCTCCCTCACTCCCGCAGGCACAGGCGTGCGCGCTGCACATGCCCAAAGGGAGGGTGAAGCTGCTGCCCGTACCCGGGCCGTGTCCCTCAGCTGCACCCCCAGGCAGCAGAAAAAGAGGCGGGAGAGCAGACGGACCTCGAGGGTGCAGCTGCGCAAGAGGCGCGGTGCTGGGGTTGATCGAGAAATGTGCCATGAAACGCCAGGTTCCAAGTTAAATTCATACCTTCCTGCCAAATTAGAAGAATAACTTTGAAATGACGGGATTTTTCTTAACCTCCTATTTATTTTCTGGACTTTGCGTCTTCTGTGCAGGTTCATATTTCTTAGTTCTTCTCCATTACCACAAAGGCTAGATATTTATTCTTAAAGCCTTTGCCTCTCCCTTCAGCCCAAGTCTTGCGGTATTTTCCACTTTGTAAATTGCTACAAAAAATCAAAGCTCCCAGAGGTGAATAAAAAAGACAAAAGGACTGTGTGAATGCACAGGCAGGAAGGTGCCCCATCCCAAAATAAGTATGGGGCTTGCTGTGTGCATGCTTGAAGGAGAGCAAACAGGGCCAAAGTGGATGCACAGAGGAGTCATGAGCCGCCGAATTTCTGATGGCTGCTGCAGGAGGGACTCATGAGGGATGGAACATGGAACCTGCAAAACAATGAGACATGAGTTCCTGCTGTGTATGAAACACAACTCTTGGGGGAAGCAGGGGCTGAAACTCTGACTCTTCAGATTTAGAGAAAGTGACAAATAACACACGGTCAGTAGCTGGTAGAGCACGAATAATGCTTGATTAGGGTATGCCACATGCATGCCAGTGAAGACCAAAGAGCAGAAAACTTCAGCCAGTCCAAAGCCCTCAGCCTGACAGCCTGAGGCTCCTTGTTGCTCCATAACTAATCCTTCCTCTTGGGAGTAACGCCAAAGTGCACACATTTCCCCTTATGAGAAATGAGATCTCTGCAGTAGAGAGGCATCTGAAGGACTTTTTTTTCAGCAACTTGAGGTAAGGAGTGGCAGGAGGAAATAAGACTGCTTCACTTGTAGCCGTCATCGCAGGTAGTTCTTGCATGTCTAAAAGGATGTGAACTTGTTCCTCTGAAACACAAGATACCACTGACCTTACAGCTTTACAGTCTGCAAATTGCAGCAGATACTGTTGTGTCAATTACAGTGAGATCACACTACCGCAACCATATGGGTCAGAAGCTTGTTGTTCAAGGATAAAAAAGATAGTTCATAAAAAAGCCCTAACAGACTCTCATTTAATCAATCCGGAGTTGGAGATTTAGGCTTGGGCTTTTAATTCCTGTATCTTAATCCAATACTGGGCATTGTATGTGTACACAAACACACAGAAGAGAAGAGCTGTCACTGCGGGTGTGCTCTCAAAGCAACAGGGGTGGAGGCTGCATATCAGGGCTGAAACTGAGTGATACCAAAGGTGCAAACCAAATAGGAGATAAAGACTGGATAGCAGAGCATATTAGGGTAAAGAGGTTAAATCATACATGTTGCCAAACAGTAGATAGTAAGGGAATAGAAGGCATTTAAAATATTAGTGAGCTTTGAAACTCTGGCACAGACTTAGTCTGAACTGCAGTTTTTAGGCAACTGCTTCCCTACAGTGAGGACCATAAAACCATTCCAGCCCCTGGCAGGGTTTAGATCTGTCTTAGGACTGCACTGAATGGTGTTTGGTTCCAAAACTGCCTCAGGCTGCGTTTTGCAGCTTGAAGCACTAAAACACGAAAGTCAGCTTTAGGATGATTTACTGAAGGGAGTGCTGGGCTGCTCAGCGTGTCCCCTCAGATCTACAGCACAGGCAGCTATACACTGCTGCAGTGTATTTAATGTTTAGGATACTCTCCAAAGGACATTATTCCATCAGATTCAGTAATTCCAGTTTCCGATTTCATTGCCAGAAGTTAAGATGGCTGTCATGCACATTTTGAGGCAGGGGAATTTTGTGCTTCAATATACCAGTGGGTGTCTCTGCACTGCACAGAACATCCCTGTCTCTCCTTTTGCTTGATGCAAGCATCCTTCACTGGAGCCAGGGAGTCAGCAAAGCAAAACAGGAACAGAAAAAGTGCAAAAAGCAGAAACGGAGTGCATTCAGCCCCCTGTGCATTTGTAATCATTAGCTGCCCATTATTCCATAACACTCGCTTCTTACCATCAGTTTGTATCTGTAGCTCATACACATACCTACATCCCTGGTGACCTGATTCCTGTGAGGAATTTGTTCCCTGGAAAGAGACACATGTCATTTAGGATCCAGCCATAAGGATGAAGGAGGCAGAGCTGCAGCCCGCAGCACTCATGGCGGAACAGCAACCACTGACCTCACTTCGTATTTCCTACAACAAACACTCACAGCATCCACCACGGAAGAGAGGGGGGGCAGGGGAATATGAAGCAGAGACAACAGCTTTCTGTTATTAGAATAAAATGGAGACACAGGCCAGCATGAGCTTTGTGTACCCCTACCCAGTCTCAGTGATCTTTTAGAGGATTAATAAGATTAGAAGCCCCTATTGTTTTGCTAATGGCTGTTTATTTGAAAAATGGCCTTTCTTGTAAACATACAGAAATGACCATATGTTACTCCATAGTCCAGTGCTGCCCTGGAATACTGCTGAAAGCAAAGAATGAAAATCATGCTCCAACTGCAAGTTTTACCAAAAAAACAAAACAAAACAAAAAAAACAACAAACAAAAAAAACCAACCCAGTAAATTTGCCTTTCAAGTCTGCTGCTGTGGAGTCTTACCTGGTTGAGGTAGTGCGTTAAAATAGCTTAAGACTACTCTTTCTATGAAAAATCTTGCTGCAGCTTATATTGCCAGAAGAAGGCTAACAGTGCTAACAATCCATTTAAAAATCCATGGTTATTTGAATTCCAGAGATACATCTGCAGAGATAATTTGAACTCTGTATCTAAGCCCATCATCCGTAAAGTTGACACATGAAAGTTCATCTTCATTGCACCCAAATGATGCAAAATATTTCTCATGATATTAAAAAATTTCAAATTAAAATAAGAGCTTTAGAGTCAGACAACACCAAGCTGAACACTACTCTTATTGAATTTGAAAATCTCCAAAGTGAATGAAACATGTCAGAAAGGTTATTTTAATTGTAAACCTTCAAGTGCAGTGCATGGCAAGACTTAAGTTTGAAATTAGTTTCTGTATCTTTTTCTGTTGTGGTCAATGGGGCAGAGTCTAGTTGGAGACCTGTATCTAGTGGAGTCCCTCAAGGGTCAGTACTGGGGCCAATATTATTCAATATATTCATTAACGATTTAGATGAGGGAATAGAGTGCACTGTCAGCAAGTTTGCAGATGACACCAAACTGGGAGGAGTGGCTGACACGCCAGAAGGCTGTGCTGCCATCCAGAGAGACCTGGACAGGCTGGAGAGTTGGACATGGAAAAATGTAATTAGATATAACAAGGGTAAGTGTTGAGTCTTGCATCTGGGCAGAAACAACCCCAGGTTCCAGTAGAAGTTGGGGAACGACCTGTTGGAGATCAGTATAGGGGAAAGGGACCTGGGGGTCCTGGTGGACAGCAGGATGACCATGAGCCAGCACTGTGCCCTTGTGGCCAGGAAGGCCAATGGCATCCTGGGGTGTATTAGAAGGGGGGTGGTTAGTAGATCGAGAGAGGTTCTCCTTCCCCTCTACTCTGCCCTGGTGAAACCACATCCAGAATATTATGTCCAGTTCTGGGCCCCTCAGTTCAAGAAGGACAGGGAACTGCTGGAGAGAGTCCAGTGCAGGGCAACAAAGATGATTAAGAGAGTGGAGCATGTCCCTTATGAGGAAAGGCTGAGGGAGCTGTGTCTCTTTAGCTTGGAGAAGAGGAGACTATGGGGTGACCTCATTAATATTTATAAATATGTAAAGGGTGAGTGTCACGAGGATGGAGTCAGGCTCTTCTTGATGACAACCAACGATAAGACAAGGGGCAATGGGTACAAACTGGAACACAGGAGGTTCCACTTAAATTTGAGAAGAAACTTCTTCTCAGTGAGGGTGACAGAACACTGGAACAGGCTGCCCAGGGAGGTTGTGGAGTCTCCTTCTCTGGAGACATTCAAAACCCACCTGGACACCTTCCTGTGTAACCTCATGTCGGTGTTCCTGCTCCAGGAACTGGAAATTACTGCAGTTGCAAGTCAACATAAGGGGTATGGGAGTTTATCACATACCTACTAGTGCTAGTGACAAGGCTAAAAGCCTGAAACCTCTGTAGCTGAAATCTCTGTGTTCACCTCACCTTGGCTGCCTGTGTTTATGGATAGATACAGAAGTACATACATAAGTGTGTGCATGCCCCTGTGAACAAAGGAATTTAAAATTAATTTCAGCAGGAGCAAAATAGTGAAAAGGGCTGTGTCCTAATTTTCATCCCATAGAGTCTTTCCTTTTAAAGCTCAAAAAAGTCTTTAATCTTCTCAGAAATGTACGGCTACACTTAATTTGAAGAATTCTCATGGGACTGACACAAATTGGTAGCTCACCAGATGAGATCATCTATTAAAAGACTAATCTTTAAACTACAAAGACCAGGAACTTCCACTTCAAAACATTATACTTTTTTCCCTCATGCTTTTTCAAGCAAGGTGTTTTGCTTCTAAAAGGACACAAAAGTAAAGAAATTGAGATGTGACAAAATGCATACTTTAAAAGGCTCATATATTTTACAGTTTCCTCTACCTTCTTTAATATTTTTAATACATTTTGCAAATAGTTTCACTGAATTTACTTTAATGAATGTTAGCTGTGGATTAGAAGAGATTACCAATGAGAAAGATTCTGAAAAATGCATTCTTAAACCTTTGATTACACAAAAGTTTAATCAACATTCATAAAGTTATTCGCAAAACTACAATCGTAATTACTGTGGCGTGTTCTGCATAATGTGTTCCAAATTTGCAGATTTCAAATGTTTTAATGTTAGGAACGCTGTTAAAATATTTTCCCATTTCCAGTGGTAGAAGATGGAGTTTCACGATTTTCACCAGGAAACCCAAGACGTGGGTAGCAGTGCGCCCACCACCAGCGGTGCGCCCCTGCAGCAAAGAGGGCCAACAGCACCTGGGGCTGCGTTAGGAGTAGAGTTGCCAGCAGGGTGAGGGAAATGGTCCTTCCCTGCTCCTCAGCACTGGTGAGACACGTCTGGAGTGCTGGGCCCAGTGCAGGGCTCTCCAGTATAAAAGAGATATGGACATACTGGAGCAAGTCTAGTCAAGGACCATGAAGATGATTAAGGGACTGAAGCATCTGACCTAAAAGAGGGCTCACTCTAGCTCTGAGGGCTGGGCTGTTTTAGGCTGGGGAAGAGAAGGCTCAGGGGAGTCTTATAAATGTGTATAAATACCTGATGGGGGCTGAGTAAGGGAAGACCAAGCCAGGCTCTTCTCAGTGGTGCCTGAGGACAGGATGAGAAGCAGTGAGCACACAGTAAATTACAGGTTAATTCCATTTAAGCATTAGAAAACCTTTTTTACTGTGGGGGTGGTCAAACACTGGGGCAGGTTGTCCAGAGAGGCTGTAGAGGCTCCATCGTTGGAGATAATTTAAAAACTGACAGGACATGTCCCTCAGCAACCTTCCCTAGCTGACCCTGCTTGAACATGGCAGTTGGACCAGATGATTTCCAGAAATCCTTTCCAACCTCATGCGTTCCGTGAATCTGTGATCAGTATATTATCCTGCATATATTTTATGCAGAAAGTTCCAGCTTTTAAAATATAATGAATACGATTTTGCAGTCTCTACGTATTCAGGACATGAGACTTTTCCACATAATTTCAAGATGTGGCTCATACAGTATGTTCAATATAGATATGATGTTTTTCTTAACACAATGTCATTTTAAAATATATATATGCATGTGTACATGTGTATGTATGATATAATGAAACATCAAAGACATTCCTTATTTTTCAAAAGGAATAAAGATTTGATATAGGTTAAATACATCCATAAGTGTTTGCAGAACTGAGGATTTTAATTTCTTTTTAGATACTATAAATGCATTCATTACAGATACTGTAATATTTCTATAGATTGCATTACTTAATCTTTCTCTGAAATACACCCTATTTTCTGAGTGGAATATGTCATGACAAGCAACTCTAACCTACAAAAACTGCACAATTAATCTCAGAAGCAAGCAGAAAAATAATTCATTTATGCACACAACCACACACACTATTTCAAGTGCCTAGGCATTAGTCATGTTCCTGATCTTCCCCTTTTGCAGAGTGCATGATGCTTGAATCTTTTAATCATTCACTAAATGCATATATTAGGAAGTGTTTTGTGGCTTGTTGCATATGGTGGCATGATAGGATGCTATACGGACCATTTCAAAGTGCACATGAACTGTCTAGTTTTCTGCCACTCAGGAGTGGAGCTGATCCACATGATCTCTTACAGTCTCTTGTTGCTTCTAGAAGTCTCTAGTTTCCGCTGACATCGTATTTGCTAAATGTGAAAACTGTCTGGGCCTCATCTTCTGAATAGAAGATCATTAACATGGGTTCTCATAAAGTTAGGCAATATGGATTATAGGCACATCAAGTTTTCAGCACGGTGATTTCTTACCTCCACTCTTTAGGATTCAGAGTACAAGTCAGTATTTATCATTTTAGACTGGCAGAATTTCTTTCCTTAAGGTAAATCTTTCCAGGGGCTCTAGGAATGACAGCCTTATTTATCTACCTCTCAACTTTTTAATCCTTTTTGGTAGAAGTTATACTTTTTTACTTACACTGTACATGTTTCTCTCCCACTGTCCACATGACCGTTTGAAGAGCTCTGAACCTGTTGGCTGAATTTGAAGTACTGATGTGTCAGAGCTAAATGCTTATGCATTTAGTGAAAGCAGGGCAGAGTAGGAATATTTCATAAATGGCTTGATTTAAGGAAAAGATGCGTTCTGTTAAAGACCTATGGTCAGCTTGAGATGAGTATCCCTATAGAAATCCCAAATTTAACATAAACTGCTCCTAGGACAACCTGTTAAACTTATCCACAAGAAAAACCTGTCTCCAGCGCTATAGGATTAGTGCAGTACTAATTCAAACCTGAGATTTTTCATAGAGTAAAACATAGGGAAACAGCCTAGTTTTAGGTAGTCCAGTCTGCTTTATACATAAACCATGCTGAATTAGTGTCTGAGATTTGCTCCCACACTACCTGATTTTGTGCTTACACATTGGTGCTTGCATGCTTTTCTTCTTGATTAACAGTTAACTCGAACAGACGTAAGCCAATAAACACAACCAAAATAAAAATTCTAAGAGAAATGCAGTATTATCCATATAACATTTCATTTAATTTTAACAAGACTATAAAAATAAGTGAAGTCAGAAATTACAGCTCCAGTGAGGTTGGTATTTGTTTCTTGGTGGCTTGGTGCTTTTTGCGTTTCGCAGATGTTATACCTCGGGGGGTGGGAAAAAAACCCAACAATTACAGTTTACTATTAATGCCTCTGTAGTTCCTAACGTTTTAGTGACTAATCACAACAAGCTGCATCATTACACTGCAGTACACACAATTCCTCTGTTAAAAGGGTAGTTTAGAAAGAGAAATTTAAGTTCAGCCTAATATCCATCTGTTTTTATTAACCAGTGACCTTCTAATGGAAAATACAGAAACTGTTCTGAACAACAACCAGAATGTGAAGGTCTTTGTCCTGCATGAATGACATAATTTATTCATCATATTATCTCTCCCATTAAATCTCCACTTATTTTCCACATAGCTTCAGTTAGAGATTCTTAATCCTGCTGGGATTTAAGAGCTAAATGTTACTGGGTTGCAGACTGCATTTCAGAAAATACACACTTCCTAGAAGAAACATAAAAGCTGGGGAATTTAGGTTATTGGAAGTTATGAGTTTGGACAATATGGGTCTTATCTGAAATGACAGCTAGGAGACACTTAAGTCCTTGTGTTAACCTACTTGTCTGCTTCTCAGGAGATACGTCAAGACCAAATTGTGTCGGACCAGTCTTATCTCCTCATACAACAGCCTAACGCATCTTGTGGACAGATAAAAGGCAGTAGATGTCAAATACTAGGAATTTTTTAAGGTTTCTCATAACAGACTCTAAGCAAATTGTGAAGGATGGTTTAGATAAAAATGGTATTGCCTGGCTACAAAATCAGTTGGAAAAGCCTGTTCAGGGTAATTAGCACTGACTCGAGAGTCAAAATGGAGAGGTATGCTGAGAGATGTTTGTTAAGGGTCTTGTCCTGCCATGGTGTTGTTTAATATTTGCATTGCTGAGAGGAATGATAGAAGAGACCATATGGCCTAGTAAATTCTGATGTGGTCTAGTTGGAAGGGAGCTCACTTGCCAGAGGACAGGTTTTAGTTCAAAGTGGAGTCCTGACAAGCAGAGATTCAATCTGAAAGAAATTGTGCGCTGCAGGAAAGGGTCTGTGGGTTATCCGAAATGATTGCCAAGCATAGGCAAACAGTGTCATATTGCTGCAAGAAAATCAAACATGAAACTGGGACTTAAAAACAGCAACATGAAGTGGCAGAACATGTGAGCCAGTCCTTCCACCTTACTTAGGTCTGGCAAGGCCTTATTACAGTCCTGTGTCTGGTTTTGAACATGACAGCAAATGGATGCGGAGCAGTTGTACAGAACTGAAACATGCTGAAAAGAGTCGCTGTGCTAGGTGGAAAAATGAGACAAAATGAGATTGTTTAGCCTAGAGAATGGGGGATTAGTTGGTGACATGACAGCAGTCTATTAAGTAAAAGATGGAAGAAAAGGAGGTTCACCTGTTGTTCAAGCCCGTAGTAGAGAAGACAAGGAGTAATGGCTGTAGATTACAGCAAGGAAGCTTCATCTTAGATATTAATGGTTTGAAGTGTCCAACTTACAAGCTTTGTAAAAGCAAGAATAATCTCACTGAATGATCTTGCCTCAGGAATTGGGCTGTACTGGGTGATCTCTTTAAAGCTCCTTCAGCCCTGTCATTGATTGTCTTATTGATGTCTAAACCTCAACTAGACTGTTTTCCTGTAGCAAAAGCTTCAAGCAATAGCAAATCTGAGTCCTGAATATCTTCAGTACCTTTCTTTAGGTTATCCAGACCATAGCATTAGTGTATTCTGAAGCTGTAAAAGATTGTTTTGCCCGTATCAGTCTGCATTAAATGAATGATGATGGGAACACCTGCTGCTCTTCATAAGAAGATATTACAACACAGGCAGTGGTTACTTCATTTATTGCCCTTCCTGGGACCTGCTCAGCTGTAGCATAAGCTGTCAATTATGAAACAGAGAGAAATGCTGAAAATTCCAAGGCAGTGGCCAGATTCACCTCACCTACGTTTCTATGACTCCAGTATAAACATCTACAAATGCACCACTCATGCTTAGCTCTGTTCATAGCGAACAGAAAAAAAACTAGGCAATTTTAGGATGCATTTCATCTGGCTTATTTTAGATGTCTGTATTAGGGTGAGATGAACAGAAGTGCTTATTTTTCTCCATTGACTAGATGCAGACTAGATGAATAGCTCAGATGGGGGAATCTGCATGGCAAATATCCTCATTTCCAAGATAAATTCTATCTGGTGTGTTGATTTCAGAATCCAACAGTATCCACATAACAATATTAGATACACAACAGTGCTGACTGGCAGGTGTTTGAAATAAAAGGTAATAGGGAGAAGACCACACTGCACCTCTCAATTTACTCCTGCAGCTGTTAACAGCAGATAAAGCCAGGAGGTAGAGATTATAAATAAACTTGAAATGACTGACCCCATAAGAAAGGGTTCATGCAAATTATGTTAAAACCAGAGAATTAATATGTAAAATCAGGGCTAATATCTTTCAGCCAAAGAGTCTATTGATTGGAACTGCTGTGTACACGACTGCACTGGTGTTTATTTTTTATTAGAATGACCACTTATATTGAAAATAATAGAATTTCTTCCCTTGAGCCCTCCAGGTCAGGGTCATGCTATGTCTGGAGTTATATATTTACTGCCAGACTATTATATTTTCAATAATTTAAAAAATCATTTAAAAGGGAGGAGCACTTCACCTCACTTTTAGCCCTAAGAATTTTGCTGGAAAATGGCTGTCTTTCCTATTTCATTGTTTTCAGTAAAACAGTATTTTATAATTCAGAAAACAGCAGAATGCACTCTTTATCCTCAGCCTTTGGGTTTTAACCTTGCATTCCTCTACAAGATCAGATAGTTTTCTTTTCCTCTGGACTCAACAACTGTATTAAATAAAATAAAATTGAAATCTTACCAGATACACAGGTTTTTACCAGTGTCTCCCTTGAAGGACCAGGCATCCTGACTGGCTCTGTGATCACTGGCTCTTCTACCTCACCCATCTTCCCTCTTCTCACCTCCTCCCTCTTCAGCATTTGCCCCCAGTATATTTCTGTATATTTATTATAGTGTTCTGTTCTGGGATTGCCTGTGACAGTCAGATCCCATGCAATGGCCACAGTGTACGCACCCAGTTTAGCAAAAGCATTTAATTGCCAAGTTCCCTTCTGAATATCGCTTTCCACAGTGCTCGAGTCACTCTCAGACAGTCACTTTCATGAGGAAAAATAGAAGAAAACTTGTAGCTCCGAGGCTACTAGAGACAACATTTTCCCAAGTGCATGCAGGATTAATGGTTGCTTGATTGCTTGAGGATCTAGAATATAGACGACAAACAAAATGGACAAAGAGCATCCTCCAGACATTTATTTGCCCCACACCCCCCTGAAAACATACACAGCATTGGACTGTACTTCTTTAAGCTTTCTAAAAAAATCCGTCAGGTTTTGCAGGAAATAGTTTGCATATAAAACAGAATAAGTGTCCTGATTAAGTAAGTAAGGATCACAAGAAGATTTCTGAGAATTCAATGTATATTACTCAGATACATTGGAGCCCTGAAAAATCAGGCTGAAGAACCTTTCTCTGAAAAACAGAGGTTATGCAGCAGTCCCTAGAGCTTCATTGTAAATATTTTTAGATAGCTCCTTGGCACTTGCATTGAGATGGAAAAAGATCGTGTGGAGAAAGCGTTCTTAGTTAATTCCACTCCTTTTGTAAGAGCTACAAAACTTTACCGTTCTTGACCATGAAATTTTGAATCCCAAACAAATTTCCATGGATTTTCCAAGGTAAAACCCCATAATGTTGCTCGAGTGGGAAACAAAATAAAACTACTGTGCCTTGTAAAAAATATTAGACTTTTCTTGCACTGTGGAGTGTTTGTAAATCTGGCACACACCATTATTGCATTGTGACTTGATTATTACATGCCTGCATTCGCTAAACATCAACAGCTTATTTTAAACAGTAATAGACTGAATGTGGCTTTGCTGAAATGCATCACAAATGAACCTGTTACATTTTGCTAAAGTAAGCTGCTAAGCACTGACATTCAGACATTCCTAGAGAAATCTGTTAATTTCTAAATCACTTGCATGTCGTTGTCATGCAGAAAGATTGAAAAGACCCTCACACACAAAGCTGCCATCACTGATGAGGTCAATGAAACTACCTACATGGTGAAATTTGCTGGATCAAGTTCTTAATTTCCTGCTTAGCATTTTAAATACTATAGAAAAAAAAGATTCATCAATATTGTATGTGCATATTTACTTATTTTCCAGTGACCTCCAGATAACTGGGATGCTCCAGGCTGCAGTCACTGAAATTGCGTTATAAATAAACAGTATAGACACAAAAAGCCAAATGCACAGGTGGGTAAATAAGCAGATTCCAGAATGCCACACAATTACTCTCCAGAGTTAGCACTGTGAATGGCAATGCATCCCCTTACTATGATTTAAATTGTCTTCTTAAAATAAAGCAGGCGGTCCCAGCTAGAGAACCCAAATACCTGTGTGGTATTCCATAACACCATAGAAATACAAACCGAACAAATGAAAGATCAGAGAACAGACTGCGCGCAAATCAGAAGGGAGTGCGAAAGGTACAGCTTATCCGCCCAGTGCCTGGCTTAGCTTAGAGCAACATGCACGTTGTCCGTGTGTGGGTGAGCGAGGATTGCCTCAGAAGCAGGTGCTGAAGCTCCTGGCTGTGGCCAGGCTGCTCCTGGTCTGGCCTTTGGCTGCAGGACCGGTGGTGGAGAACTCCAACACAGCCTGTGACCGGCCCCAAAGCAGCCATAGGTCAGGGCCACGGGTGACGAGCGAGATCACGCGTTATTTTTCCGTCCAGTTTCTGTTTTCAAGCAGAATCTGAAAATCAGCTGTCCAGTAAACTCCAGCCGTGCTAAGGGCTTTTAAACGCGTGAGGATAGGTTTCAGACGTCACTGGTGACACCATCATGCTTTTAAGTGACACTTTCCAGCAGACCTGGTAATCTCCGCGAAATGCTGCAGCTGTCTCCTTCTGTGGAGAAACCTGACATCGGTAAAGCAAAAAAGATGGAATTGCCAGTAATGACTGCATGGCAAATGAGAATTTTAATGCCATATNCCCCACAAGACCAGAAAAAGCCACTGTTAGGTAATCAAACAAAAAATAAAAGAAAAAAAATCCAAGAAGCTAGCAGTCTGGCAGCATTCTATTTTATGCTCTGTACTGATTTTCAGCTCACAGATGCTAAACCCCAGCTGCGCACACCCTATGTGGCAGCCCACATGCTATTCCTGCAGCTTTCCAGGGGCCACATTTGGTGAGCTGACCTTAAAGAGAAATACTGGGGAAGGAATGCAATGTTTCCTGCTTGACCAAGAGGAAGATAAACCAGCTGAAAATGGTTTAAGGCTTTAATGTATGCCAAATAGGAATTTCTAGCCAGCCATCTGCTGGAAAGAACAGGCGGTCTGATCGCACCACAGGTTAAACATTGCTAAAGCTGATGAGCTTTCTACTGCTCTGCTGCTGGAACTAGGAGAAGGAAATCTGATCTCTGCAGCATTGCTGCTCCTTATGCAAAGGAGTTTTTAACACATGTTGCGAATAGAGTGACTTTTTTATCAATGCCTTATACTTTGCATGAGGAAATTTTGTTCAACTTGCATATAGTTTTTCCAAATTAGTTTTTTCTTCAGGCATATGACTTGACATTTCTCATGCCCAAATACCTTATTCTTTGAACAAGGACTTGACAGAGGGGTAGTTTTTGTACTGTTACTTCTGTAATTTTGGCTCAAACACAGGCAAACTGGCTGCCCAAGTGAATAAAGTGAGTAAAGACTGCTGCTGTTAGGTTAAAGTATAATGAGTCAGGGTGCAATAAGCATGACTGAGACTCTCAGAGTATATTTAGGCAAAAATGAAATAAAATGTGCCTGATCTCTGGTACAGAGAGCAGCTGGCCTGGCATCGCTCATCACATCATTATATTCTCTTTCTCCTCACAGCAGGAGGGGCCTCACTGCCTCTGCCTGCTGGGAAAGGTCCCTGGCTGTGCCAGTTTTTGAATGGTGCTGGTGAGCTGTTTGTGAGAGCGCTTGTTGGCCTGCATCAAAACTGCGCCATCACCCACACAGACACGTGAGTGTCAGTGCCTTGGAACTCTTTAATTTACTGGTACAGCTTTGACCTCAGAGCTCCCGACCTCGTGTGTCATCCTCACGTTCTTCATACTCTTGCTGTTCCTAAACAAGCTTGAGTTGAGTGAGCAACATACAGAGAGTGTACGTTGGCCCAGGCTTCCCAGTGGCAAGCCAAACTTTCATTGAAACAGCTTATTTTGCCCAATCTCAGGAAACCCCTCTGCTCACTTTGGGGTTCCGGCATTGTGCTGGAAGCACCCTGACTTGATACGTGCTAGGTTTGATGTGCTGAGCAAGGGGTACTGGGCCACACAGGGCAAGAGAAGACACTGGAGAACCACCACTCAAGGCTGCTGGAGAGACTGGGAGTCCCTGGGCAGGAGAAACGAAACAGCATCAGGCAGACACAATGGGTTGAGGCTCTGTGAGCAGCATTCCCTATTAAATAGTGCCAGCTCGTGCCCCAAGTAGCTCTGTGATGTCACTCTGCATGCCTTTCAGCATATACATGCCTGCTGAGATACCATCTTGCAGGAGAAAATCTGTGGTCATATTGTCAAACTTTAGTATAATCCGTGCATTTAAAGGGCAAATTAAGCTTGAGCAGAAAAGTTTGATTTTACCGCTTTGCAGCTTTTTAGCATTTGTCTTTCCAACATTAACAATGTACTTTTAAAACAGATTTTCTGCCTTACTTGCGATTTAGGTTAAAATGCATTAATATGTATTTATCCTTTGTCAGCACAGGAATGCCATGAGCATCCTGGATACCATGGCTAAACCAGAATACTCAGGAAATATGGTTAAGAAATAAAAAATTTAGCTAACAATATTTGCGATTAAATAGTTTAAGCCCATTGCTTGTTTGTTTCAGAAAAAATTGCCATAGACCATCCTTCTGGCAGAATTCTTAGAGGATGGCACATACTTTTGCATTGCTTTGTTTGTACCTGCAAGTGTTACCAATTTATAGCCATGGTAATGAGCTGATGAACTGCATATTACTTTAATAACGGAACAATTTGTTTAGGACAAAGACAGGCTATTGTTAATTAGAAATATACCCAACGCCCGTATCTGAGAGCTCTCCAGTAAGAAACGGAGGTCATATTCTATATTTAGGACCACACATACTGGAAGAATTTGACGACCTGTCTGATGATAAAATAAAGGACTCAAGGCGCTTCGAATTGTAATGAATTGCCTTCAGAAAGGTTACGTGAACCCTTGTGTTGGCTTAGGGATTAGCATCTGTGCAAATTCAAAACTGAGAAAGTCAGTGTTGGTTTTATCAACTAAGGAAATCATCCTCCAACAGGTTTTCCTGCTTTTTTGGTAGGGAGGTTGTGTCAAATTAGTTCAAATCTTCACAAAGTTTTAGAAATGGAAATACAAGTGATAACCTCTAATGTGCTCAGAAAACACAAATGAGGTTTGGACCTCTTTAAAATATTAATTAAATCAGGTATACTATAAACTAATTTATGTAATCTAGCCTTTGCTTTGCAGTAGGAATATATGAGATATTCACAGATAATAGGTCAGACAGGGAGACTTAAAAGGAGACAACTTTTCAATACAGAGCTTACATTAAATTTTATTTCTTCATCAGATCCCTATTTGCTGTCATGAGATTTGGAGGCACAATATGTACTCATTCTGTCACGACAGTATAAAACTCTTATTGTTTGACATCATTCATAAGTGTATATTAAATAAAAAGCCAACACAAGATTAAAAATGGGATCAAAATCAGGATGATTACATTTCTTGTCACATCTGGCATTCAGTAATTATTTCAGTGTCTCAAAACGCAAGCAACCAATTCCATAAGAAATGGATTATCCATGCACGTATCATGGGGCACATCCAGACACTTCCCTCATAATAAAACCTGTTCCCTTATCTCCCAAGAACACACTAGATTTTCCGCGACTCCACGTGCTTGCTGGTGTATTTTAGAGTCAGATACAGCGATGAAATCACAGCGCTGCTGTGAGGGCGCAAGTTTGCATGACTGGCAGACACGACCACCCCCTCCTGACCTTTATTTCCCTTGAACCTTTTGGACACATTGGTCAGTATGCGATGGGAACAGTCAGCCGACTAAGGCAGGTTTGGCTGGCAGTCAAACAGCCTGAGACGCTTCAGCTCATACGCTGCTTGGAGAAGTACGCTTGATTCAAGGATGGAAAAATAGCGGCCACAATTAAGATTAAAATTCAGAATGAACTGTGACCACATGCTCATTAAGGGAGCAATTAGAGACACTGTGTGGCTTTGCATGACTGTTTATTTGTGAGAAATGCTCCCAATAAGTATCAGAGATTAGTAATAAAACTGGTAACCATTCAAACAAATTACAGCTACATTAAAAAGAGGGATTTTTTTCAAACTGTCTGTCCCACATTAAAAAGAAACTTTTTTTTTCTTCCGAAGTGTCTGCCCTTTATTTCAGGACATGATTGATTTTCCAGCTCCACAAATCCCTTATCCAGGTGCTGTTCACTACCTTCCTGTCCCAACTCTCCACGTGGTCTGGGCCATACATAGCTGTTTCTGTGCATTGCTAAGCACTTCAATGCCTCTTAAGATCTGAGCCCTAAAATCTTACAAGTCTATTCTTTTTATCAAAAGGAATGTGGAAATTCTCTGCAGGTGCAGACTGATGGGAAGACAAAGAGTTAACATGCACTGCAAGTTCTGGGTTGTAGGAGGATGGGGAGAAACTGCATCTCTGATTTCAGGTTGCCTACAAGGACAAGCTGAGTGTGCACAGGGGCATCTTGGAAACAGTCCAGACTGCAGGCTCTCTGGGGTCCAGATAGCTCAGCTGAACATGGGCAGGATGATGGGGTCACAGCAGATTCACAGCTTTTATGGAAGAGAACCGATACCCTGAGCAACAGGCCCTGTCTGTCACCATCTACACCGCTGTACAATATTGCAATATTTTTAAGTCCAAAAAAGAGAATAATTTTAGGCTCTAGTTTTTTTTTCCACACAAAGAGAAAACAAGGAAATATCTGGAAATAGAGTGGTTCTAGACATTCTCCCTGTCTGCTTCTGAAGTTGTGTAGGAAGGTCAATATCCATCAAATATTCATGAACAGCTCTGCAGGTCAGTAAAGGGGAGACAAAATGGGCTCAAAAACCGGTTGGGAAAGGTGTCTACACGTAGAACTGAATCCCGTGTCATTAAAGGACCTGATGATTGTTTTTCCAGTTTTTCTTACGAGACAACCCTTCTATTAGAGCAGAATTCTGTCCAGCACAACTTATTCCCTTTATCTAGGGAGCTGGCGGGGGGAGAGGACAGAAGCTCTTCAGACTGTAGAAGTTGGATTTAATAGGATTCACAGAAGAGATTTAAGGAGCTAATCATCCTTATAGCTGCTCAAGTCCAATTTTTATCCCCCAAAGCTACTAAATTTTTAAGCATGTATTTTTGGCAGCTCTCTCCATCAAATATCTCCCCTTGGAGCAAATTGAATTCTGTAGGCTGTATTACATAAATGAGCTGCTTTGCCGTCTCTGTAACTCCTAAATGCCAGTGAGACATATAACTAGGTACTCCCTTATCTCAGCAGGCTGACCTAGTCCTAGCCTTCCACTTAACAAAGCCAGAGGAGGACAGACATTCAACACAGGTCATGGTGGCACGCAGCACTACAGCACCTAGTGCCAGGATCCAGAGTCAGAACTGGCTGTATTAGGTGCCCAGAAAGTTCTATCCAAATATGAGGGAGGCTCAGTTGTCTAGACCAGGATTTAAAGCAATTGGCACTTTCACCCTCTGCCAGCCAAAATAAATCCCATATATGGCAGCACGTTTGATATTGCATACATATATCTATATACATATATATTTCCATATAGAGGAAAAAGGGTGGCGAAATGCAAACCAAGCCAAGGATTCGTTTGCATATGTGTATCCCTTCCTGGATTGCCCCTAGGGTGGGTTCAGCATCGTTCAAATGAGTGGAGTAGGAGCAATAGTGTCCATGGAAGGAGATATTTAGGCACTACTTGGGCACCTCTTATGTCCCATAGACCCCTAATCTCGTTGGCACAATGCTTGTCAAGAGGGCTGCCAAGTGCTTTAAACAGGCAGCAAAGTTAAATAACTGTTTTTTGAGGTTTTTATCAGTTCACTACAGATGGGAGAGATACATATCTCTGCTTTCCTTGAGCTCCCAAAACTCCTGTCTACTTTAAAGAAACACATCTCATACAAGTCTGCTATCTCCAAAGCACACCCTCCTTAAAATATCTTAGCTTAATAAATGCAAGGACACCTGGTTTGATTACCGTCCTTTCTGAGAAACAGCGGATGTCTCACTTCACAGCTGTCCCTTTCATAAGGAGCGTGTGTCTTGCCCCTGTATGACAGAGGAGGTTCATTCATCGGTGGCTGGGCTCACAGCCCTGTGCTGGGAGACGGCCAAGACTGGTCCAAGCCACACAGCCGTGCTGCTGGGGAAAGGCAGGCTTGCTAAGGTTTTCTCATCATCTCATGTTTTCTGCAGCAAGCTGGAAAAAAAGCAGGGTTGAAATCAGGCAGATCAAGGCCTGAACTTCCACCTTCCAAGGGTTGGGTTGCCACCACCATTTTCACTAAGTCCAACAAAGCTGAGGGCAGCCCGTGCACGGATGTTAGTTTCCTTCCATCTGCTCTGCTTCCAACCCCAGGACTCCCAGAAGCAAAACTCCGTAGTGGCTCCTGGGCACAACACACTGAAAACACTTGAGAGAAACATTAAGTCCTTCTGCTAACTCCAAGTTCCAGCCTTAGACAGCTGCATAAAAAAGTAACAGGGATTTAACTACTTCAGTTTTCAGAATTAGTGCACAACCCGTGCAACAAGCCTCCCAAAGAAATGTCACATTGCTCAAGCTTTCCTATGGGTCCTTACAGTTTTCCACCCACCAACTGCTTGGCAAGCCTTTGTCAAACATTTTCTGTGTTCCTTGGCTGGAAGCAGTTTCAGTCTTGTAGGGTAAGTGCTGGGTCAAGGCTGTGTAGGTTGATAGGGATTGTGAAAGCACAGCAAAAAATACCTGGAAAGTGTTGAGATGTAATACAAGATTTTGAGTGATTAGGGAAAGGCCAACATTAAAGAGACATCTGGAAGGAGAGTCAATGAAGATGAAGAACCATGGCTGTGTGGGTCTTCTACCTACCCGATGCCCTGTGTACAGCAACTGTGGCTGTCCTGAATCAGGCAGCAAGAGCCACAAATCCCGTCAGATTGATAAAGATTGTGAATCAAATACCACAGCAAGTACCTGGATCTTTTCAGATGTACTTTGATTTTCTAATTAGTCCCAACACTGAAGAGTGCACAACTGTACTTCAATTATTATCTCTTTTCTGCCTAGGCAGAGTAGTCACCCCTTCACCTCACGAAAAGCAGGTCAATGTATATCGTTCACACTATCTGAAAATAAGATACATATTGTTTCTGGGGAATCTCTCATCCTGAAATCCTTGTCCTTACACTTGAAGAGAAGGACATGTAAATTGAGATCGCCAAGGTTGTCTTTGGACTTGGATGATAAATTTGTACTCATTCCTATAGAATTTAGGAAATAGGATATTTCATAGCAATTTTGAATGAGATTATTTTAAAGGTTTTTGATTTATTTTCTTTGCAGTGCCATGTTGATAACATGGAAGATATGCAATATCACATATAATAACAACAGAAAAAATAATTACACCAGTGGACTGCTAAAGGCTTATTTGATCACATTTTTATAACATTAATGTTTTATGTTAGAATATCTGATAGTGTTTATCAGATGAATGCTAAAAAACGGTAATCACTCAGTCACTGGGAGCTACTTCTGTCCTCCCGCAATAGCTGCACTCATTTACTTTCGAACTTGTGGCTACGAGCCAGTGTAAATGGGCAACCTAAAATTATTAAACAAGGAACTGCTTCTTCAGTTGTGGGAATCTCTCTGGCTACCAACCTTTGGTAGCTTCCAGTACCATTAAATAAAAAGCCTGATCCAATTCCCAGTTCTGGGGGCAGAGAACTTGCTCAAATTCGCTTCATTTCTCTCTTGACCAGGGCTGAGCTTTCAAACCTGCACAACTTCTACAACATTTGTAAACTGAGGATGGTGCAGAACTGTAACCCTTAAACACTGGTTTGCATTCTGGTAAGAAAATAAGTTAGCATAAGTGTATTTCTACACAGCATTCTATACAGTGTATTTCTATGCAGTAAAAATCATTGCTTTCTCATGATGCTAAAACCTATTTTTAATTGGATTCACAAACTGAATTCATTTTATACGATGACCTCGGATTCTGTAGTTCAGCTGTTAAAAATCATTACCCTGGCTGGCCCCTGCAGTCTTCCCCTACGTCTGACCAACCAGTCCTGAGCACAGACAAGCGTGAAAGGCTGCCTGGTGCTCCGGGGGATGTTGGAAATTTGGGAAGCTATCAATAGGCAGCTCAGGCTAATGAAAGCACATCTCTGCAGGGGCTGAGCAAGCTGATCATTGGTTGTTAATTATATGGGGCAAGTTCAATTGCATTTCCCTGCAATAGGTTATGCCTGTTTGACCATGATATCTACTCAGCTTACATACCCATTTAATTACATTGCAGCCCGCATACTTGCAAAATGCAGAAACTCTTATTAAGTGAATAATTCAGAAGTATATCAGTTATCTCATTTTTAAATGGCTTTTGCAGTTCTTACCATATTAAACCCAGAAAGAATTTTCATTGTATATTTACGCAATAGAAATTCCAAGGTATAAATGCCATTTTGGTATCTAATTGCTCCATTCTAAATGAGCAGTTCCTGGCCTGTTCCATGTCTCTTCCTTTTTTATCCCTACCTTTATATTTCTACCAAATGAACCATCCACAGCTGCTGCACCCAGCTCCTCTGCCCAGCTCTTCCCTTGCTTCCATTTGGGTTGATTCAGCCTCCCTTTTGAAACTTCTCTGCACAGAGCTTTTACTGCATTTCTGGGGGAAGCGCTATTGTGTCATCCAACTCAATGTCGCTTCTGTTTTCAGCACAGCAGCCAACGTAGTTTTTTCTTGATATCCCATCCTATGTGAGCCTTTGTCTGACCCCTCTTCAGGATCTCCTTCTCCTTTGCGAATCATCTGCCTTTCTCCTACACTTCAGCTCTGTTTTCTTCCTGTGCCTACTTGGTTTATCTAGTGAGTTGGACTCTAGTCTGAGCTCCCAGCCTGACACCTTCCACATCTCACCCTTTGCTTGTTGCCTCTCCCTGCTCAGACTTGTGTCTCAGCCTGTCTCTCTCGCTTGTCTGGGACACAGACTGTCCACCATCTCTATCACCTTTCCAAACTCTCCCCATGATCTCCTTTCCTTGGAACAATTCAAAACTTTACTGTAGTCTCCCTAACTTTTGTATTATTTGGTGCACATATTTGATTTTTCCTTATATTTTTCTCTGTCCAAATATGAGTAGTTCTTCTGTCAATTCTCTTTGTCTGTGTTTTTCTCTTTTTGTCTCTTGGGAAAGTTATCTTACACTAACTGGAGTTCTTTGAGGTGTTTTGCCAATATATTTTCCACACTTTGCAATGTGGAGCCCATGAAATTGGAAAGGAACTCTTTTGGATCAGTGAGGGCATTAAGGGATCCTTTGACACTGCGGAGTCAAGATCTGTTTAGTTTCCAAAGCAGAGGAAAAGAATGCCAGTCGCAGAGCAAAGGATGTAAATGCTAACACATACACTTTGAAGTTAGAGCCACGAGAGGCAACTTTGCCCACGAGACATGGTCTGGACCCAGCCAGTCCCTAAATAATGCTCATGGTTCAGCTGCAGGTCCATCCTCCTAGAGATCATTTTATGTGTTGCTGTGAAAACATTCCGGTTAAGCAGTCAGCCGTGTTATCATAGCACCAAGCTCTGACACCTTGGGCTTATGTAAGATCTGCTCAGAACTCGTCTCAATAATGTTTTTTTCTACTCTTCTCAGACCTTTATACAGCTTCCAAATCTGAATCACAGTAGCTGCATTCAGTGCCTGGAAAAACAGTTCCCATTCATTATCATCAGTCTCTCCAGCACTCCTTAGGCTGCCAAATTGCCATCAGTGCTTTTACTCTTAGTTTGCATTTATCTTCATGTCCCGCTGGCTCAGTTTCTTTTTATCTTCTGTGTTGCTTTAGGAATGATAATTAAAAAATGTATAATGCATTTGCTTGAAATAATAACTTTTTTTAAGTGGCATGTTCAGCTGCAGGCTTGAGTGCTTACTTGCTCATATTCTACAGCCATTTGTCAAAGTATAACACTATGAAATCACATCACTAATAGCTATGAACCCAGCGTGGAAGAGGGCTGGGGGACCTCAGCTCTTAGAGGTGTCAATGGACAACAAAACTCTGAGGGAGCCAAAGAGTCAGAATTCAGGTTTTTTGTTCTGCAGTTGTGTGGGCAAAACTAGTTTTATGAAATGCGATTTATTGTCCATAATTCTTTGAAGCTGATTGGGACCTAGAGGTTTACACTTGATACCTAAAATACTAGGTGATGGAATATCACTATCAATATAATCTTTACATTTTTTGTATTACACCCAGGTGCATTTGTAGCCATTTTGTCTTCTTGGGCTTACTGTCAAGCTATTTTTCAGGTACATGTCATGATTTATGCCCTTTCTCTTAGTGTGAAACTTATTTCACTGAAGCAATCAGGGTTTCCAGTCTTTTATCAATGACATCAACTCACTCACCAGCCTAATGCTGCATTATCCCAGGAACATCACATTGTTGTGGCATTACCTTTCCCTAGAGGAGGCTGAATTGCTTTTATTACTTCCTGCTTGAACAACTGCTAATCTCTTTTCTGGAGTTCTTCCAAGAGGATGACTATACTTCTGACACGACTGATATGAGTTGCCCTTGCCAGGATTTAACAGACCGAAATATCTGTCTCACTTTCTTCAAGGACAGAGATTTGATTTCCTGTAGAAGCTATGATTTAAAAACAAGTGTCTTTTTTNTTTTTTTTTTTTTTTTTTTTTGGTGCAGTTTCCCATTTATCCTCCTGTTTTGACAAACATGTCCACATTCTGAGTTTCCTGATGCCAAATTGCTAATTATTGGTACTTACAGCCAGGCTCTGTAAGGGTTTGCAGCCTGTAAATCCCACTGATTCCTGTTCCTATTCAAAATGTAAACTACCCAGAATTTATTGTTAAATTCCTGTTTTCCTGCATTAATTTTCTGGACCGTGACTACTTAGTTTGCTAACCTGAGCTGCTAAATCATCGGCTTACTTTAAATTCTAATGTTCAGTATATAATAAGTTTTGCTAAACCAGTTCCTGAACTTAATCGTTGTACAAGGAAATTAGATCTTCTAGGGCCAAGAGCTCAACAGCAGTCACAGGACAAATAAATACATACTGTACACAGCCTTCACCAAGTTAACACTGTGGCTGTATGCTCAAAATATACTGCAGGGACACTCCCATTTCTAAACTAACAAATTGCCCTGAGATGATGTAGTAAAATTGCAGCAATCAGCTAATGTTCAAAGAGCTTGCAGCTTCACCATTGAATCCAATGCCCACAACAGGGACCTCCTGGGGCTGGGGAAGGAGAAGAGGTCTGAGGATGGTGGCACAAGGAGAAAATTAGAGCCTTTCACGTATCTCTCTTCCTATGCCAGCTTGCTCAGGGGTCTATAAACAGTATGACTGAAGCAAGTTGTGTACCTTAACTTCTGCTTTTAGCTGGAGGTGTTTTTTATATGAAACTTTGGCCCTTGAGCAAAACCCTTTCAGTTCTTGGAGAAGTATAGGAAGAAGTAAAGCTGGTTCCTCCTGCTGACAGGGGCTGGTCAGAATAAACATCCCAGACGAGTAAGTGAATAGTTGCAAGTCACGTGGGTCTCACTGTCTCTCCATTTCCTATCCCAGTCTGTAATGTGCCTTTTTCTTCTTGGCAGAAGGAGTTAAAAGATGGGCCCAAGTCTAATGTTTGGCTGTAACTCAAGAGAATTGACAAAAATGGGGGAACGGCTTACCAGTGTCTCTTGTGAGAGGAAAAAGATAAAGTAGGTTTTTTTTAGCTAAGTAGGTTTTTTTTAAACAACTTAAATTAGTTGGAATGTGCTCTACCTCATTTTTAGTGTCACTTAATACACTGAGATCTCCAAGAGCCTCTTTGTGCTGTTGCGACTTAAATAACAAAACCACAACAACTGATGCCTTTTGGTGATGGATCTGATCTCAAGGAAGAAAATCACAAGTGTGAAAGAGAAGGTAAAAGAGACATAATTAATTGTTTTGACATCTGTTTGCCATGTTGCCTGGATTCTGACAGTCCAAATGTCTCATTTTTAAGAAGTGTTTATACCTGGCTATTTCAAATCAGTCTAGTCCAACTCACCTTGGTGGGATCATGTTGGTCTGGACTAGCTGAAGATCAAGTTCGCTCTCTTTCAGTACTGGAAGGGTACAGGCACCACAATAGAAAGCTGAACCTGTTGGGAAAAAAAAAAAAAATCAGCAAAGTATATAGTAAGAATGGTGAAAATCTTGTTGTCTTTTCATTAAATTCACTCCCACATAAATTTCAAAGTCTAATAGGCATCAATTATTAACCACAGGAAGTTACTTGGTTTGAAATTGGTAGTATACATGTCTATAGTCTACTAGCCATAATCTGACCACCCAAAACATAAGCAGCACTTTCTCATCTTTGGTGCTTGGAGCTGGTTTCAGAGTGGTGTGGGCCCCCAAAGGGATGGTGCTTTTAACTGTACCCGTGTCTGGATTCGGTGACAAAACTCTGCTCTCAGACATTAGGTCCATTAACAACGACCACATTTTCAAACGGAGAGTGTGACTTATTTGATTATCCATTTAGTCAGAGCATGATTGCTGAATACCCTTTAGAATAAAGTATTTAAATCAACCCAATTCTCCCTGGATGTCTTATTAACCACTATTCAATAAAAGAGTGGCAATTACTTGGCTCTAAAATTGGTTTTTTCCCCTCCAACAAAAACATTTTAAGGCATCAGACAAGCGTACATGTGGCGGTGGGCAGGAAGTCTCCTTTTAGGTTTGGGCAATCAGCCATTCATGTCTGCTTTTTGTTTCCTCAAGGTTAATCCTTCTTTCACCATGTTTTAGTGGCAATAAAGTTTTTCTAGATGGATTTATTCTTGCCTGTGGATAGCAACCCAATGTAAAGAACTTATAGATTCATTTCTTTCCCAGCCTTAGAAGTAAATACATCTGTGGTAGAGAAGCCTTATTTGGTCACTTACACTTTCCTTATCTCTGCTTTTTTTCTCTGCTCTGTTGCTTACCTATTTACTCACCGTCCTCGTTCTTCCTGTCCCCTCTTCTTTGGCACTTACCCCTGAATTCTGCCGAGGCGTTGGTGCATGAATGAATGTGGAAATGAAACACACCTTACATCTGGTACAGCTGCATCATATACCAGCCACCCTATATGCATATGATACATTCATGTCCTCTGACCTATGCACTTTTCCTGTTCATTGCCACTGTTAATTCAGGTATTTAAAAATTAAAATATTTTGCTTACCTGGAATATCGGTGCTAGGCATCATTGCACAGATGGTCATTATCTCTTTGAAAAACACAGATTAAATATACATATTTCATAGCAGATATTTCTTGTGCCTCAAGCAATTAAAGGAATTTAATTGTATATTGTTTTAAGAAATAGATCATTCTGCATAAGACAGGAGGAGAAAGTAGTCTCTGACAAGTTAACCTGAGGTGAAACTCATTTGTGATCACAAACAGCAAAAGCTGAGCACAGCAGTAGAACATACCAGCCACATGAGATCAATTAACGCCATTAGGACCTTCTTGTAGCCTGTCTTTAGATGGGGAGAGTCTCCAACACCTCTGAGAAAAGTGCAATATTCTCCCCGGTTACCACTTGTGATTTTATCTCAGACTGGGTTGACCTCTGCAAGGATCTCACATCTTGCTTTCTGGTGGGCATGGTCACCACTTTGCCTACAGTAAGAAATATGCAGAGATGGGTTTTCTAAACTAGCTGTTTTCTCAACTTGGCCAGAAAATGTGATTGGGTCACTTTGGGCTATTTTAATCAAAGCAATCATTGTTTGAGGGGTCCTCTCTCTCTTCCCCCCCTGTTCAGGGTGGCATGGTTGTCATAAGCAGTCAACAGACAGGACCGCAGTGGTGCAGCTATATGCACACCCTCGCATAAACGAAGGTGTAGGATGAGTTTGTGGCCCCAAGGCCAAGGAGCACAGACTGGTTTGTGACCTCCCTGCATAGACCCTGCTCTGCAGGGCATGAGCTGCACCCACCGGGGCTCAGCCTGGCCCGTCTCCCTCCCCAGGTCTAAAGCTGTGGTAGTTGTACGGGACTCAGCTCTTCCTAACGCACAAACCTGGTGTATCCTGCCCGCTGGGTGTACAGAGGGTGCTGAGATGGTGCTGAAGGGAGCCAGAGCTCGTGCAGCCCTGTCCCCATTGCCTTTTGGGAGCAGGTACCTCCAAGGCCCTGAAGAGCCCTTGCAGAGCCCTTCAAAACAGGCAGGTAATGAGCTACCAGCGATGCCGTGGGGCTGGTCTGGGCTCCAGCACTGAACCTGGCCCAGGGCTGCTGCTAATTAGCGGTGGAGACAAACCCACTGAGGCCGTCGCAAAGTCAACAACGCTCCAGACGCGCGTTTGCCTCAGGACATAGACGACTTCAGCTGTTTGCTCAAATGCAGCATGAGGCAAACCAACATGTCCGAAGTCACATTAAGCCCTAGACAGGAGCCATGGGGAGGCTTCAGCACTTTTTTGAGCTTTCCGACAAGTGATGACTGAAAATATCTGGGCATATGTACGTTTTAGTGGAAATATAAATACACTCTGGATGTGGCTTGAGCACACCTGTTGAACAGGTAGGGGTGCAACTGGTAATTACAATATCGCATTACTATCACTCAGTCACATGCAGCTAGGCTATGTGCCATTTATTTTAATCAGTTTATATTTCAGTTTTATCTGTGGTTTTATTCCAGAACACCGCTCCTCAAATGTGATTTGGGCTATCACTTCAAGGTTAGGCATGTGTGCAGCTTATTAGGATCTTAGAAGGTGAAAAAATCAGCAGTGTATAGATTAATGAAGTTGACAGCTCTTCCTGCAAAGATGATGCATGGACCCGTACCAAAACTGACGCAGAATGCCTGGGGCTATTCAATCTGGACAATAACCTTTCAATGAGCATATTTATCCAGCTAAACCATATAAAAAGCATCTCAGTTTTAGAAGAGTTGCACTGCTGCATTTTCAGTTTGTTGCCTGTTGTTGTTGGGAGCAATGAAACACGATTTACAGCTCGCTCCTGAGCCGCCCCCCGTGATTCACAGCACACGGCTGCGGCCAACCTGCTGCATCTCAGGAGGAAACTCCTGGTTTGTGTGACACAAAGTTTCTCAGGATTTAGCTCTATGAGTGTTTTTTGCAGTGATGACAAAATAATCCCACATGATTTTTTGCTTCATAGGACAAAATGGTGTACTCATTTCTGAAGGGTGTTTTGCAGATGAAGATAACTGCATAACTGCAATGTTAACTTGTTTAAGAAATCCATGCTGATGTCTAAACTCCTGCTCCTTCTTGTGCCTAAAGAGTCTCTATCAAAATTAAAAAATAAAAAGCCAAATGACAGCAGAATAGTTCTGTTTAGGTGTGCTGGTGACCAGTATGTGAAGTACCAACACAACAAAGTAACACTTTAAACGCATCATCATCTGTTTATCAAAAGGTCAGTAACGAGTACTAATGGATGGTGAAACAATATGTTCAAGAGTTTAACTTTCAATACTTAGTTTGATTGTCCTACCAACAGCTACTGCATCAAGTATTTATTACGCACATCATGAATAACAGAAAAGCACAGTAACAAGCAACTTCACTTTCACAAGAGTCAAGAGCTTATTTGAGGGATCAACCGCTATGGAAACGTGAACAAGATCCTGAGAATGACACGTGGCTCTACCCACCAGGGCAAGCCCTGCCTAGGCAGCCATGGGGCCACGGGTGCCCCATCACCACCCTCTTTTGTCTTTAGCACAATTCCCTTGTGATCACTGCAGGCAAAGACTAATTCAGCAGGGGCTTAGGCGTGTAGCTCTAGGTAAGTCCTGCTCTGGCCATCTTTTTTGCCCTGGACCAGAGTGTCTGTGTGCTTGCTGTGGTGAAAGCCTGAGTGCCAGTGCCAGCATCAGGCCAGCCCAGCAGGACCTGGACGCTGGGTGCTGCTGGTTCCCTCCTTTTTATCAGCCAGGCTCTTCCCATGCTGGCAAAGGAAATGGATCAACTAATTCATTGGAAATAAATGCAGCACTGCCTTTGAGCATGCAAAAGCAGCTGCGCAGCATCGTTCCCTTCATGAGGTGCCTCATGAGAGTGGGCAGGCTGGTCTCCTAACCTTGGTAAATATTCGTGTCTGTGTTGATGCAAATCTCTGGATTCTGCTGACTTAGGTGGCCATCTTAACATCTCTTTGACCTGCTATCAAGTAACACTGTTTGTATTTGGTGGCTCGAGTAAAAGGTGCGCAGAGCCTTGGTTTACTCTCTATTCCTTTATCTGTTTGTAGAAAAAACTCCACAGGTCAATTCTTTATAAAGATATCCAGTTATTCAAAATGCATAATGAAATACTTATCAAGACGACGTTAAATCAAGTGGCTGCAGCTGCCCTGTTTGTACGAACCATTTCCAGCGGGTGCCTGGTTCGGGTGCGAGATGTTCACCTGGCACTTTGAAGAGGTGGAAAACCAAATGTCCTTCAAGCATCAACCTTCCTTTAGTGACCTTGCCTCCCGTAGCCCCTCTCTGGAGCGGTGATGGGACTCGGCGCTGGGCCGCACAGAGCCCTACGGAGGGAGCGTAACTCTTGATGTGAGGCTGAGACGTAAGTTAATGACAACATTTTTAGCAAGGCTATCATTTCTGCTTCTTTCACTTTGTCTTCAACAGAAACCCCCCCAGAATTTATTGTCTTTTCATTTGTCTTGAACTAGGCCAATCCATATGTATCATACATTAGCCTTCACTTTGTCAACTGAAGTAGCTGAACTTTTCGTATTCGATATCTGTATACTTTTGTATTAATTCAAGTCTCACATGGAAAGCTTATTTGAAACTAAAATCCAAGTTACAGGGAAGGACTTGCTAAATGCAGGACTAGGCTGCACTGATTGTCATATCTGATTTTTGACAGATGTGGTCTTATGGTATACAGCAATTTTTCTCTGAACATCTTAGTAAAAACCTCATCATCCAGTGATGAATGGAAATAAATCACACTTGAAGCCTATCCTATTAGATGTATTTAAAAAAGTACATGCCTGACAGGCAACCAAGGCCAGAACCAAACCTGCAGACAAGCTTGAGATGAGTGACAGGCAAATTAATCTTGTTTCTTCTTTTATATTGTACATGGAACATCAAATTCCAGCCATTAAAAATAGAAAATTTTACATACAATTAAGAAGGATGTTGCAATTCTTCTCCCCATGCTTTTGTGTGTAGAACTGAAATGTATACTTTGAGAGTGAGCCTCTTAAAAATGTGGACTATGCCTCTGCAATGGTCTTCTCACATTATTTTTATTATTTCAAATCTCTACTGAACAACCGATGAGCAACAATCTCACCAAAATTAGCTACATAGTTAAACTGTTTTGCTTTTTGAATATTTGTAGCAGAATGCTTTTGAGTTGCAGTCTGAAGTACATGATTTAGAAAAGATTGTGGTTCTGCCACATTGCTGTCTCCAGCACATAAACTGGCTGTGGCTGAGATGTCCCCGCTGGAGGCTGCTGTCATTAGCAGAGAAACCCCGACACTCTATCAGACAGTTATTCACGAAAAAAATATTCATTATGCAAACCTCTGCCTGAAGACCTGCCTAAAATGCCACAAGAAGAAGTCTCAGCTGGTGTAAATGAACTCAGCTCCAGCGGCTTTGGCAGGGCGGTGACTGCCTGCTCCCTCTGAAACATCCGTCCCGGGTTCCAGTTCGCAGCATCTCCGCTCTCACCGCCAGCAAAAGGAAACGATTTCCCAAATTCTCTTCATTGATAATCATTAACCTCAGGCTTCATTCACATCTCTAACCTCAAGCATCGGGTACCTTTGTATTTTGTACAATGCTGGTACATGATTTTTCTATAGTAGTATTAAAAAAACTTTTATTATTGTCTTAGAAACCTCAGGCTCTCTGATTTTATTCTACTGCCTTGATCCATGCAACAAGTCTCCTGCTACAAAACCATGCGCACTTTGCAAATGTTTTCCCTTCCACCCTTTGCTGCTGCCGTGGGGATGATGTGATGCTAATCCCAAAGAGCAGAGGCTCTGTCCTCCTCACAGGAATGGGCCCTGATGTGCTGAGATGGTTCCTGCAGGCAGAGTCCTCTGAAGATGATGCTGCCTGACAACGCAAATCTATTAAGTGTTTCTTCATCTCATTTCAGACCAACAGAGCTTCTGCTGGCGAGATACTGAAAATGTGCCATGTGCTGCCTGTCCCGATCAAAAGGGTTAACAGTGGCCACTGTCCTGGACACAGTTTAGCGGCAGTGACTTACCAGAGCATCCATTTGAGCAGGGGCAGGGAGAACGGGCGCAGCGTTGCGCTGCGCTCCCACCGCCCCGACACCCGCCTGGGCACAATCTGCTGTGTGACAGCTATTCCCGTCGTTGTGCGTCAGGACCTTAAGCCTTTCTTCTTTGACAGAGAGATTAAGGGCAATCCTGACAAATTCAAGCCCAGATCAAACACGGTGCTTTGGCCAGATGAGATACTGGCCCGCAAATCACCCCGCACAGGCTGGGGCTTCTGGGCTGCTCACAGGAACCGTCCCCTCCGGTTCTGCAGGTTCAGCCGTCAACACCACATCGCCCCTTCTGAACCCATTCTGGGTCTATACATGAATCGCAAAACCTGCGCTAACTGGCTGCAAAACAGCCAAATCAACACGGTTTTCTTTAACCTTCATTATTATACAGCTGCCAGGCACAGGTACCTATGGACACTGGGCTGGGAACTGACAACCTCACAAGACATTCGGCTGGTTTCCAATTCTGTCTCCAGAAAAGCACTATTTCCAATTCTGTCTCCAAAAAAGCACTATTTCCACGTGCTTTTGGGACAGGGCTGGCTGCTGAATTTCAGACCAAGCATCCCCGTCCCATAGTTCTTACCAATTTACTTTTCAATCATTAATTCTGCCCAAAATGTCCCTGTAATTTATGACCGTGATAACAGGTGAATTAGAATAAGGCCACTCACACAAATAGCATTATTGCTTTTGGCAGAACAAGCAAATCATGATGAACTTTTGTCTTACCCTTATTAGCCACTATTTTACATATACTTTTTATATATATATAAAATACATACATTTTATATAAAGCTATATATGCATTCACATGGGATGTGAACTCAGATGCACCGCTTTGGGCAGAAGCGTGCCCAAGGCTTCTGATGACAACTGTGACTCCCCCCTGGTGGTCAGTTGTTATTTTTAAACACTAATGATTAAACACTAATGATTAAACACTGGGGCGCTTCTCTTGTTAAAAAAAAAAAATATCAGTTTGTTTTAGAAAAATATATATGAGGTTCCTTTTTGATAAAGTTTATGGTCATTGCCTAATTTTGATAAAACATCAGAGGCTGTTTCTTATTAAAGCAAAAACTTAGAACCAAGCATCAGTTGGGAAAAAGCCAAGAAGAAAAAATAATCTCAACTAAATAAATGCTCTTGATGGCTAATTGGCTCACGAATTGCTCAAGTTATATAATTACACCTAAAAACTATGGATTGTGGACCACGACAAAACGAAAGAAATGAAAGCTACAGTATTCACTTGTAGACAGTGCAACCAGTTTTGCAGTGCTTCCTTATGTGGTGGTTGTGTCTAGAGACCATCAGATGGCCTAGCAAAGGACTCTCCCTTACTGGAAATCAAACTAATCCAGGCCATGGCAGCTTTTGTGCTTTTTGCCCTTTTTTTTGCATTCACTTGTCCTCTGACTTGGCCAGAAACTGTTTCAATTGCTTGCATTTTCTTTTCTTCCCCACCCCTCCCTTTTTTTTTTTCCTCAAGCAGCTCTTCAAAAACATTGATTTTGCTATTCCAGGCTTGGAGTCCTGATTTTGTAGGTTCTTGATTACCCGTTTGTAGGGCTTCCTTGTATCTTCCTTATCTCAACAGCTTGGAAGATGCCCAGTTTCTTCAAGTTATTAGAACAACACTAGTCAAACTCTGAAGCAACAGGAAAAGGGTCTCTCCAGTCAGCCTTGCCCTGTACTTACAGAGAAAAGGTGCCTCCCAGGAGATGGTTTTAGCTTGCCTCAAAAAGTAAGGAAATTAAAACCACTAGCATCTGAGTACTTCCCCTGCCCCAAACCTGCAAACTTACTGGCAATTTTGAATTAAACTTGACAGAAGTCTCAAAAATTAGTAAGTCCCTGTAAGTCTCTTGAAACAATAGCTGGATAAATTCTTCAAAAGTGCTGTTCTACAGGAGCTGCTGCTGTCTCTCCCATGTGAGTGCAGTGGCCTTTGGCTGCTGTCTTTCCCCTTGAGGCCAGCAATTTTACTTGCATTTCTCAAACCTTTAAAAGCAACCTCAAATTTTATTCCTTTGTTCTCCCATTTTCTCTGTCCCAACAGTTTCATTTTTGCTTCCTCTTCTCACCATACTGGACAAGTTAACTTTTCATGCCAGCAAGCCTGTAAGGCCTCCCTCACTACAGCACATATATTGCAGACCAGTATGTTCTGAATACTGCCATGTAGAAAACTTAGTTTGTCCCCTTAGTCCTACGAAGACTTGAAGCCCTTTCCATCTTCACAAACACGAGGCTGAGCAATGCGTGGCGTGGGCTGCTGTGCTCTGGATGGTAATATGTTTGGTGTCAAGACCAAAGCGTCCCTCTTCAGAGGTCTGTGGACTGGGAAATAGGGCAGCACCCTCCAGAAAATACATTTCAAATATAGTTTATTATGAGAGGTAAATGTAGTTAATTCCTTAATGCAGCACGAGAGTCAGAAATTTTTAAGAAGTTAGGCACCAGAATTAGACTGTCTAAACCTTCCCTGTCTGAAAGCTCAGGTCTGAAAGCCTGGGCACGCGTATTTGTACAGCACGGCAGGCTGGGGACCCGGCTGCTTTTCCTCCAGTTATATCCAAAATGTAACTGAAAGCCAGGCAGAATTAAATACAACTTACACTACCAGCTTAGACTTTCGACATGATGCCATGTTTTCTTTCTCAGCTGGCAGGTGAACCACGCTGTCTTCTTAGGGTCTTTATTTTCATCTGAGCACCTTAGGGTAGGAGAGAGAAGACGATAGGCTGGCCAGGTCCCAGTGACAGGAGCTGTCTCCTGCCCTGCCTCACCCTCCAACGTGTAACATACGCAAACCCATTACTTGCAAACTGGCTTCAATTTTATCCCCCAAGGCTTCCCCAGGGGACAAAGCCAATGCTGCCAAATTCACATTTGGGCAAACTTCTCCAATCCCCAGCTGAAGGATCCAGCTTTCAGTTATTAAGCATGATCTCAATTTTTCATCTGCTCACCTATATGTGAGCACAGCAAAAACTTTGAGTGTTCCTTTTTTTTTTTTTTCCCCAAAAGTTGTGAGATGACAAGGATCACAATGTTCCTCCTTGTTTATGGTCACGATGGATCACATCGACTGTCTGTCAAAGTCCTGTTGACATGTATTTATCTTGACAAGCTGGTCTAAAGTTTCCGCTTCATCTGTACAAAGAGCAGCAAGAGATCCCTTCAGAGATTAAAAATGATGGCAGTTGGATTTATTTGCACCCCAGGGGGCACAACTTGGGGGTATATTCCTACAAGCAGCACATTCAGTTACTTCCATCTTCCCATGATACCAGTTGGTGCTTCTGCCAGATCTCTGCAACGTTCTTTCCTAAGGTAATAGGAGGGGGAAGACTGAGAGGGAGGGGGACAGAAACACAACAAAGGACAACTAGTTTCCCGAAATTCCTGAAATCTCATTTTCCTGCTTTCTCCCTAACTCTTCTTTCAGAGAAGAATACACTTCCGCTTTGTAGAGTATTTCTTCATACATTATTTCTCTAGTTTCTCTACTAAAATGGGCCAGACAGTGTATGAAAAGAATTTGGTTCCCAAATCTTTTGCCATCTCTCCTACACGGAGACACAAGGAAACTGTGTTTTCCTAGAAACAATGCAAGAATAGAAGATTACGAGAAAAAAATACCATTGTGGTATCCTCTTTAATTCCCTCTGGACTTATACAATCACTTCAGTGAGAATAAACCAAAAGCAAATATCTGAAAGGAAAATGTAGCAACTATATGTATTAGTACACTTTGGCGAACATGCACAAAGAACGTACGCGTGTCTCCAAAAATGGTTATTGTATGAAATCTTTTGTCCCAACAAAGCCCAGGGAACTCAGACTGCTCTTTTCAGAAATTACTCTTTAATCAGAACAGAAACAGCTGTATTCCATATATTCCAGTCAATGCATATTGCTGGAAAAATCAATAGATACTTGTACAGAAAAACAGGCAGCCCAGTATCTGGAGGTGCCAGAACTGAGACTATGCAGATGATAGAAGCTGGAATAGCCCAGGGTTTCCAGTTCCACATAGGTGGCTCAGAAGTCTGACAAAGTGGCTTCCGAGTCAGCGATAAAATCCCCTTTTCAAGCATCAAGGCCAAACATCAACTTTCTGACGTATCTTGTGAAGCATTTGTATGTCCTGGATTCCAGGGCTCTCCCACAGTCTTCTCTGCAGAGCACCTGCCCTCCTGCCCAGCCTGTTTCCATCCACACACCGAACAAACAAGGTATGAAAAGAGCATTGCAATGGATTTTGTGTGCTGTAAAATACGTTATTTATAATTCCCTCACTTCATGTACTGTTTAAAAATAAGCACCCAGAATTTTACATGTCAGACAATTGGTTTAGGACACAAAATCCTGATTTGAAATCCTATCCGAGGGCTCTTCATTTCTAATAAAGGTTCTTATTTTCTCTTACAGGTTTGGAACACAAGTGTTCCATTTTTTTTTTTCTTTGCAGAAAGATGACTAAATAAAGCATTAATGGAAGTAAAAATTAAATAGCAGGAGAGTTCAATGGCAAATGGTCAGACAAATTCACATTTTTTTCAGATGGTAGCATGTACATATATGCAACTTTCCATAAATAATTTGGTAGCAATACATGAAGTCCTGCAACAACATGGCAACAGCTCCTGCCACAGATGTTTAATGCCTTTTTGCACTTTGAATTCTTTATTACATGGTGAATCAGATGTGATTTTTACTGCTAGTGTAAACAGAACAAACAGTGAAATTTTAAAACCACATTTATTTTTAATACAAAATCTGTTGCACTATTACAGAAGTGAGCCTGTATGTTTACCCCCACATGCACAGATAATTCAGCATCTACAATTAAATAAGAGTAAAATTATATTTCTCTTTTACTAAAACCATTGGCAAATATTATTACGAAATGTTCTCTTTGTGCTTTGTAATCAATGTTTGTAGAATTAATGTCTTATTCCAGTTCTCATTAAGAAAACTGAAAAATGGAAAGCTCAAAGGTGTGAAAGCAGCTTATTACAGCTTGCTTACACTTGTGATTGCTTTATTTGTGCTTTACCTACAATATATACATAAAAGCTGCAAGGTGTACTATGGTCTAATGTGATGCACGGGCAAAAGCTCTGAATGGTTCAATTACGAATCTGCAGTAAATAAGTGGAACAGTTCACTAGTTTGTTTTCACGGCAAAAAAAAAATATATTTAAGTAGATGCTTCAAAATACCATGCACACCATTGGCTATAGTACTTCTTACACAGTACAACATAAGCTTTCTTCGTTTATTTGTCTGTAACACCTAGAAGCATATAGCATCTACGCTTCGAGTGTATTTACAAATTCAACAAAATATCTACATATAAAAAGCTTACTTAAAATTAAACTTGATGCAAGTTATGAAAAACCAATTTATTGGCAAATGAAACTGAGCATTCCTTCAACCATAGGTTGTTATAAAAATTTATATTTGGAGGTAAACATTTGATTGATATAGTATGCGAGAAAGCAATTTTGTGACCGATCATGGTAATCCTTTACCACTAAACCGTATTAGCACTTGTCAAGTCGAATTCTGCGGTTCCGAGCGGTAACCCCTGCGCTGCTGCAGGGTGTCGATAATGACAAAGCTGCCACAGTGATCAGGCTGGGACACAGAGGGAAATGCACTCTCGCTGGTGCACTCGGCTGGTTTGGTTTCTTAACAATTTATTTTCCAAGGGCTTATACCTTGCTGTGTTAGTAAATAATTGAATCCTGGTTGTGTTTTCTGTTGTTGATTGTTTTTCTTAACCCTCTAAGGCCATGAAAGCATGTTGTGCTGTAACTGTCTAGCATGCATTTATTCTATTTTTAAAGGAAAAAAAAACCATACTCTTCTTTGTGTGATTTAAAATATTTAAATCCTTCCATTTTTAGCACAACAGTTTCATAACACTTTTTTTTTTCCTTCACATTTTTACTTTATTTGGCAATGACAATAGTCTGCTAATCACAGTTTACTGCACCAACTGATTTAGTAGTACAGCGCATTATGGAATGCATATTATATAAGGGCACTGAATGTATTTTGCCCTGTTTTCTGGAATATTTTCTCTCATTTTAAAGTTTTTCTTTCAGTGACTGTACAAATTCCAAAATGCATTGCAATGCGTATCTTTTATGCCCTAAAATCAATCCAATGTGTTTTGATGTAAAAATAGAACACTGTACTGCTGTAATACTTGATAGATTAAAAAAGCTATAAAGTAATAGGAGCAAAGAGCAGATAATAGGGTCTCATTAAGCATCAGCAAATGCAAGTGTCATACTTAAATCATTTAGCAATTATATACTGTACATACTGTTCCTAACTGTCTTGCAAAAAGACATATGATAGCTAGACATTAAGTCACCAATTTCACAACAATGTCCACAAAGACATTGAAGTTCTATATAATACTACTATAACACTCTGACAATGAAAACGGAATTCATACCCAGGGATTCAGCTGAGGGCTGCATAACAAATTGTCAAACCATGTTTTTATAGTGTACACAAGATTATCTGTGAATTGTGTAGCATTTTTTTTTCCCATGCATTATGCTGTATTTTCAACAGGAAACGAAATTACAAGCCGATGTTATTGTTTGTGTCAGTTCCTTTTAAAAAAAGTAAAAATAGCCAAGTTTTGAACAAAATTGGAATTTCGTATTTTGATACATACCACTTAATGTGTCATTACGCTGTATAACTGTTTCGACCTGCATATTCTCATAGCATAAACATCTTGTGGTGAGGAGCTCCGTTACCTGCATGTTCATAGTATGAGAAGGAGGACGTACAAGTGCTTTAAACAAACTGAAGACACAAGGGGATCGAGTTCCGTGGTTACACAAACGAATTCATGGCATTTACAGGAGAAGGAGCCTCAGAGCTTTCATTTCCTTCTGCAGGTTCTTTCTCTTTTTTACCACTATATTGTCCAATAAAGGAGCCATCCTCATTGAACTGACCGTTTACACCTTCTCCATAATCAACTAAACTATCATCACTGTCTTCTTTTTTCACAGTTCTGTCTGAAGGTGTCCGACTTCCTTTTTTTAGAGGTTTATGGTCCTCTGCATCACTGGAGACACAAACAAACAAACAAAAGGAATTAACTGACGTATTATATATAAAGACAAATCTCAGCCATGCATGCAGAGTTTATAAAAAGCAAGTGTGCAGCCCTAGAACCCTTTAGTAAACCCACATCACATTGTAGAGACGAGTCAATATGATGCAGTTGACATGAATACGTGGTGTAGGAATGGTTTAAACAGAGAATGTCTTCAGTGGAGGGAGCAGGGGTTGTGGTTTCTTTTGTTTCCCCCCCCAGCACATCGTGCATGACTTTTCAATGATAAGACCTGTGCCCTCGGCTTGGAAGCAATTTAGATGCAACTGCAAGCATTAAAAAGTGGGTTTAAAGTTACAAAAGAAAAAAATTTATTTGTTCTCCAAAGTAACAAGCTTATGATGTGCTGTGAAGTTAGTCTGTTAAACTTCTTAATTTCTTTGGCTCCTTGAACATGAATGAAGAATGAACTTGGTTAAATGAAATATACTGATTTTCTTTACTAGTATAAAGAAAATAAAAGTGCTGCATTTCAAATAATTTGTTACATAATGCAGGCCAGACTTGCAATTTTCAACCTTACCTTTCAAGAGACCTACATATTCCATTAAAAGGGTGCGGAAGAAACAAATGAAAATAGCCTAAGAAGAAAAGCAAAGTCCATATCCTGATAGTGATCAGTATTTTATCAATAATTAGTTGCTCTTAAAATTGCGAAACATTTACTGTATAGAGGTAAAAGCAACAATTCAGCTTACAGCAGCTATACTTCAGCAGTTAAGAGCATGTTTGGTTTTCTTTATAACTTATCAGATCAACCTCCTTATCCTAATCCATAACTGAGAACATATTCTGACAACGATGGTGATGATGGAGGACAACACGAAAAGGAAAGAGGCAGGGAGGAGAGATCCCTGCAGCAAAACACTGTGGTCTTCCTCTGGTCAGTGGGAAAGCTGCAGCAGCACCAGCCTCCCCAAAGGAACGTGCAGCTGTGCTAAACTTGTCTTGCATGAAACAGATGTAGCCCAGGTCTTTTCAGAATCCTTTACACTGCACTTCAGCTTCAAGATGAAGATTCCTGCAGCAGCTCTAGAGCATTTCTAATTAAAAACCACTATTGCCAGCTGCACTTTCGGGTGCATAGAGAGTACAAAAGCATAAGCGATTTTTGATTTTTTATTTAAAGACACCCTACCTTATGGAAAATATAAAGAAACATACAGAACATCAAGGAAATAAAAATATATTTACAATATCCACAATATTAGGCTGAACATATACTCAGCAAATTATTTTAACTATGTAATTCCTAAAAACAAACACCTTAGTTCTTCCAATAACTGTATTTTCTACTTTTTTCCTAATGAGTATCTTCGAACATCCAGAGAAACCATATATATGTATATAGCACATTTAAAGTCACACAAATTACATTGTTAACAAATAAATGCCCCATTGAGACACACTTCACCATTGCCAGAAAACCATTATGCCAATTTTCCAACAAGCTGCTTCTTCCCATCTCATCATCCTTTTTTTGGCTTTGGAAGGCTCCAAGTGATCACATTCTAAAAGAAATACACCTCAAATATGCATATACTTACAGAGAAAGCATACCTGAGGTTTTATTCTTATATATATATATACAAGAAAGAAGTGGTATAAATATCATTAATGTGCAATAAAACCTTCATGTTCAAAATACAAAAAGGCAAAGACTCCAAACTTGACTGTATCAATCTTGACTTTAAGTTATTGCTGTATACATGGCATGAGGATAAATATCATGTCATTGATCTTCTGTGCTCACTGATACTGCAAACATACAGGCAAGTACCATTTAAAAGAAGGCTACTCCAAAATGTCGAGCATCCAGCAGCAAAGTGCAAATGTTTGTAACACTGCAAACACAAGCAGATTACGAAGACATCGCTGAAGAGAGTTCATTTTGAAGGACTCTACATGTGAAAGGTTGAAGATAGAATTGAGTATTTAAAAGTCACATGCAATGCAGTTTTTCCATTGCCCTCATCAGAGGGCACTAAAGTCATTAAAACAGACTCGTCAAGTCAACTGAAGACCAGATCCTCACTTTGAAACAGTCCCCCCATCCTACTGCCAAACCACAGGGGTTAACGCTTTCTGGGTAATACCATTTAGTAAAGAACACTGCGCACATGGTTTGCTGTTTAATTTTAGGTGGATGACTTCATAATTGCTTACACTGTAATATGTAGGAATGAAAATAAATTTCCATTTGTACCATATTCCAACTGGTCAAGAAACTCTGCGCAAATATTCTAAAGTGTGACCCTATCCCGTATAATTCGCTAGGCTGGAATGACAGTAAATAAATAATACACCATCCGTGTATTAAAAATATCCACATTTTTGTGTTTAATTCAACATGCAGCTCATTTTTCATTTATAGATAAACCTGGGTAAGGGAATTTCTGTTCTTAAGGATTTTTAGAGCTGGAATTTTTGAAAACAAAGTTTATTTATAAGCCAAACAATAAAGAAATACTTACACAGTTAGTTGCATTGTGTCTGTGATTTTTCTATGTTTTAGTAAGGATGCAGATTCTACTGTCTGTATAGTTAAAAACAAACAGACAAACCTGCAAATTTACCCAGGAGTGTACCTGCACAGGGGTGGGCACTGGTGTAAGAGCACGGTTCCAGCAGATGCAAAAATCTAATCGGAATCTGGGGATTCCCTCGCTTTTTGCACTACACAAGTCCAGAAGGAAGTTCTGCCAAGACTCTGGCAGTGCAAAAAGATGTGGGATGATCCAGGGTGCTTTCCACTCCTTGTTCAGGAAAAGGAAAAATACGCCATGGTACCATTTATTCTTTATCAAACTGGATTATGACTCTTGTATTAGGTGAATAGAATGTTTTGGGTGGAAGGGAAAGAAACTGAGGAATAAAAAAAGCAAAACAGCAAGCAGGAGAGAGAGAAAAAAAGTGAAGACATCGATCTTTCGGACAGCACTTTTGTACCCTTGGGGGTGCAAAACAGAGAAGGGAGCCTGGTGCTCTGGGGAAACAAATGTATTTTCTGTTTGCTGCCAAGAAGCAAACTGCAAAAGCTGCCGAATTGCATTATGAATATGGATGCCCAAAGAGCTATAGAACACTTCAGGTTGTATAATACATAACACTATATTGCAAAAACTTGTTAAAGCCATAAATTTTGATACAGTATCTGCAAGATTTGCTAATCTTGCTTATGATTGTTCACAAAATTATTCCAAAATGTGACCAGATCATAATTTCAGTTTTTGTTTGTTTTCCCTGCTGACTTTTATGCTTACCTAGTGTAGTATTGTGAAATAAAGAATAAAGTGCAAATTGGCTTGACTAAAGTTAGAGTGGAAAACTGAAGAAGTTTTTCCAAAGTGTCATGTATACAGAGCATACAATTAATAGTGAGACAACAAGTTCTGCGAGGGAACAAAACAAGAAGTGGGAATGGGTATGAATTCTATATTCAGTTCAGACAGCCATGGAAGTTAAGAGTAGTGATACTTTCACTATTTGCTGTCTTACAAATAGAGTCTATACTTGTAGCTTTTTAAGGATGAAAGTTTCTCAGTGAAGACTGATACGTACCAGCTATTTTGGTAAGTACTGGTATGCACCACACACATTTCCTGCCCTTTTAGTAAGAGCAGTATTTAATATTAAAGCATACCCTAAAAGCATGATTTAAATATTTTTCGTGAACAATTGCTAATATATGAATATGTTTCTTTTTCTTCTTAGTTAAATGAAAACCATACCAAACTTTCAGATAATGATTAAGACATATAAGAATGACGGAGGTGACAATAACATGCGTAAGTGCAAAGTACAAACTTATTAAAAAAAAAAAAATCAAAGCCTTCAATTTCACAAGCTCATCAGTTATTGAAAGAAATATGTACCTTGAAATCTCCTTTCTTCTTTCAACTTTTGAATTTTTCTTCCTTAGATATGGGCACATGCAGCAACCAGTCAGAATGGGGCAGACAGTTTTACGATGCCTCTGCAGTCCAGCAGGCAACTAGTTCCCACTAAACTTTGCCACATTCATGGACATGCAAAAAGACTCAATATATGGTTAGCAATATACTACTTTTCCTTATAACACAACTGTCAGACGAAAGGCAACATAAAACAAACAAAATGGGTAAAGCACTCTGGGCTACTGGATGCAGAAAGACAATGCAGAAGATGAGAACTGTTTGCAGTAAATTCCTTTTTCTGCGTCTTCAGGTCAATGGCCCAGAAATGTTTAAGTGTAAGGAGTCACGTAAAGCCACAGAAGTACCATATACTGTGGCTTCCCTCCACGATCCAGGAGAACCTTGGCCCCGATACCTACCAGGTTTCTGCTCATGCTCCTAAATTGCTAGGACTGTGCAGCTGCAAAAAGCTTTCCCTGTACACTTACGCAACTGTGTCAATCCAGACTTCAAAACATTTTGCTATTTCTAATCTAGCTAAGACATAAGCACATCTACATTAGTTTTCTGAGTAGTTTTTCTTTAGTGTGTCTCTAATACTCAGTACTCAATCCTGGCAGAAGCTGCAAAAACTGGGAGATTAAGCTCTGGCTTTAAATGGCAATGGGTTGGAAAAAAATGTTATTAGTCAAAGAACCTGACTTACTCCTTGTGAAAATTCTAAAGAAAAATCTGCTTGAGAAACATTCCATCAAACTTTCCACCTTTGCTATTTCTGATGGAAAATTATACAAAGAGAAATCAAGGCACTGATTTAAAAAGTAGTGACACATATGTTCAAGAACTAAAATAAGAACCATCAAAGAAAGGACCTGTGTCAATGAAGACACCATAAGACCACTGCCAAATCCATTAGGACTATTCAGAGACAAGAATTCTTCAGGCAGCCCAGTAACTTCACCTCTTCTGCTAGAAGAGACTAAGCTTAGAATTATGGTGCTGAGCCACAAATCATTGTTAGGTCTCCCTGGAAACACACCTAAGCTGCAATAAAACTTGAATAACTACAAGAGAAAAAAAAAATACTACTGTAGTTGTTACAGACTAAATCCTCACCATTAATCAACCCAGAACAAGAAGGAAGAGTAATATATTATCTAGCAATCTCAGAACTCTCCACCAATAATTTCCAGAAAGTTTCTCATAGCGTATCCAAGAATTTCCAGGAAAAATAATGTGTCAAAATGTTGAAGAGGCAACATAACCCAACAAAATGTGCAGACATCCTGCATAACTGCACTAGCAGTCCTGCTGCTGTAGTTGCCTTGTCCTTTTTGATCTTCCTAAGAACATTGTGCAGACTGCAAGGAGATGCCAGGCTTTCTGACTTCCCGTGACATTAACTAAGAAGTGCATGCTTGCAGTCTCTCCCTATCCATGAATCCACAGGTCTGTAGATGCCATAACTTCTTAATTTCTCTTGATTTAGGGTCCAGGATGGAAATTTAGGCTGATTTATGTGCCTATACTGACCTGAACAGGGGCTCTAGGTAGTCTTTAAATTTAAATAACGACACATTTGTGATACTTCTTATATTTCTTGCAGTTTCTTGGTGTAAGCATTGACTGTCCACAATTTACCATCTCAGTCTTCTACAACTCAGGAAACCACTGGGACTGTAGTGCAATCAGTTTGCCACAGAGGCACCACTTCCCCTCATTGTGTAAAGGTGCAGGTCTGCCTCCAGTCACAGGAACATCATGTACACCGTCATTCTGTGGGGCCTGAACCACCTGTGTTTCCTAGAGCATTATTTCCTTCATTAGACCGATATGGCAGGAAAATCCAGTGTTGGCGGGTTCTGCAGAAAGTACACCCTTAAATAAAGTTGAAGAGTGCAAAACATCGAGCAAGCCCAAGCCATCCCAAGAATACAGGGAAGCCTGGAAACTGAATGTGACAAAAACCTCCCCTAAAATTGAGAGCTATGACTTCTCTAGAAGATCTCAATTAGTCATTAAGATTTAAGTAATTTAATAATTTAAATATTATTTTGAAACAACTAATTTTCTAAGCACTAGGCTTACTTGTTCAGAATTATTGAAGTCTATTCAGTATAAATTTCCAAGTCTTTCACTCTTCCCACTTCCTGAGAAAGGAGGAAGCAAGACTATGCTCTCAGAAAGTTCCTCTTGATGGTCTGATGTCTCTGTGGAATTGAGATGTCCTTTCATACTTGGCATGAAATGATTGTGAGACCTTATACTTTCCCTTCCCTCCTTTAAACTTTGGAGGAGAACGGAAGGAGCTCAGACACTTGTGAGGATAAGAAAGTGAAGAGCTTCCAACAGAGCTCCTTTTTTTCAGTTGACGTAAGGAGTGTTTGTGTTCTGAAAAATCCTTCATGATCTGAACCAAGGATTCACCAAACAGCTTGCCACCCGTGTATGGTAAAGACAGCAGTTTACATTTCAGATCTAGCGATGAGGTCCAAGGACGTAGCCATATAGCTCTCCAGGCTACAGTAAGGCATGCCATATTTTTAATGGTGAGTCTCAGAGAATCCTCAGCTGCATCATGGATAAAATTAGCTGCAATTTTACGCAGCCTGCGTTTCCTCTGCACAGCACCAGATGGGACCCATTTCTTTCGGAATCTGGCTTGTTCTTCTTCCAACCATATTAGTAACGCTCTAGAAGCATAAGTGCAGTAGATAGCTACTCCAAGCTGGGCTGCAACTAGCTTGAAAGATCTTTTAATTGCTTCCTCAACCTTTCTGTCAGTAGGATCTTTAGGGAGAACACCTTTATTAGCAGGCACTGATAGTATGGAATCACCAGTAACCAATGCCCTGTCTACCTGAGGTAAGGTCCCCCACAAAGCAGCTTTATCCACTGGGAGAGGATAGAGCTTACGCAGGACTGCTGGGGCTTCATGCTTTGCTTCAGGATTACCCCAAATCCTACAGACAAGATCCTCCACTGCTGAATGGATAGGAAGTGCATTATCTGCCTCACCTTCTTCAGAGCGGATAGGCAGTTCTTCTGAAGCACACTCAGATTTGGAATATTTTAGCATCAACGCTCTCTTTATGTGCTTGAACAGATAATTCTGATTCACCATGTCAAACTTACGGAGAGGATCTGGTCCTTCTTCGTCTTCCGTAGGGGATTCAGATGACACCTCCCCATCTCCAAGGGATGAGTCAACCTCAAACGCCTTGTCAGCATCAGATTTTTCCTTCCCAGAAGCTGTTCGATCTTTTGAACTGTCCATATGGTCAGACTCAAAAGTTTGGGAAGAGCTCCCAGTTGCTTCCAGAGGAGCCACTGGAACTTCTGTAACTGGCACCCTGGGATGCTTTTCTGGATGGGACCTTGTCTGTGCCACAGAAGTTATACTTTGTCTGGCTGCTGTCAAAGCATCCTTTAAGACAGTAGCTAGCTCAGGCAAAATTACAGATTTCATTAATGAATTCTTTTCAGATTCAGAGAAGCGAGCAGTAGAAGGTCTTACCTTCCTGTGGTAGGAGCCCTGAGCGTCCTCTGAATCTGAGCTGCAGTCTGGGCTCTGGCTGAACCAGTGCTGGAGAGAAGAATCCTGCCTTGCCAGTGAGCCACGAACTGAGTTGCAGCTGAGGGGTTGCTGGAGAGGGGACGGTTGTCCTGCCTGAGAATCTGAGCCCTCCTCCGACCCCGTTACTTGTTGCTCAGAAGCACGATGTCTAGAGCCACGCCTGTACTTCCATCCATCTGACCTCATTTCCTCTCGGCAGAGGGAAGCAGAGACAGAACTAACCCTTGTAAGCTTTGCAGACTGCCTAGCCCTCCTCCTGGTGTAGGAGGTCTCTGATCTGGTGCTGGAGTATTGATCCCCTGACCTTCTGAAGAAGTTGGATCTGTCAGATCTCACAGACTTTGCTTTGGTAAAGTCAGGGTCTGCTTCAGGAGAATTGGCACAGCTACCTTTTCTTTTCTTTTCCTTGTCCAGTTTCTTTCCTGTCCAAGCAGACATGGACCTGAAGTGATGAAAAAAGTTCAAAATACTCGAATTCCTAGTTCTTTCAAAAATTACTCTTTTTTTTTCTTTCTTTCTTTTTCAAGGGAAACCCTATACCCTTTTTTCCTCATCACGACCAGTGCCATGTGAGGCAGACAAACTGGGAACTGAGTGACAGCAGTGATGCTGGGCTGCAGAGAAGGTGCCAAGAGATCTTCTGTAATCTGACTGGTTGCTGCTGCTGCCCTGTCTCTAAGGAAAAAAAAAAGGAAAGCCCAATATAGACTAATTACACAGAAATACATTTTAGAAAGGAGTTTTTGCATGGTAAATGGGATAAGCTCTTTCATGTGAACAAGTCTGAAAGTTTGGCATGCATCTGTCCATATTCCCCAGATGTGAGGTGGATGAATGCACTACAAAATAATTTAACAAAGCACTAGATGATTCTATAGATTAACTCAAGACATTTAAATATGGAGACATAAATTCAAATCTTGCTAAAAGTTACACATGAAAGCTGACTTGAATAGTTTTATTCTAGGCACGGGAAAACACATATTGAGGTCACATCATTTGTACAATTCTGTACGAAGGCCAGTTTCTGCTGCTGAAAGTTCCAAGTATCGACAAACAGAGGAGCAATAAATGAGAACACAAACTGGACTGCCTAGAAAAACTTATACGGTACTTATTTACATCTGCTTCCAAACATTGCTTCACACTTTTATCAGTTGATTTAATTAATCCATACGCACTTAATGCTATAATAAAATAACTGTGCTGAACTCACTAACCTAAGAACAGAATATCGTACTGGTTTTAAATCCAGGAAGAATAAACAGAAACTGCTCTTTGGCATTCAGAACTGTAAGTCTATTCCAGTCAGATCAAGAAGCTATGGCAACAGAGTGGATCCTTCTTGAAAAAACGTGTCTTTCTATGTATGATTGTAAATGTCACATCTTTAAAACAATAAAAGGCTGTTACAATGGTTCTGACACAAGAATGCACTGTAAATCTATTATACCAGCTATGTAAAACATATAGGTATTAACATATTTAGAAAATAATATTATTTTCCGTATTAATCAAAACCCAACAAATAAAATGCTGCTTATTTAGTAAGCTATAATCATAATTGTTATATGAACAGTCTTGCCAAGGCATGCTTTTCATCATGCCATGCGATTCAGCTAGACTACATTTCCAATAAAGGAACAGAGACAGGAACACGAGCTGTGTTGCATGCTTTGAAGCTGCTTGCTATCATCTTGTACTGAAATACGGGAAAGGGAAATTTGTTTTTTCTTGTAGGATATCCCTTCACCTCTGTGTCCAACATCACTTGCTTGTTATTGGATTAGGTGTTAGTACTGGCAGCCATTTTAAAATGCATTTCTTTTCCAGTCAGTGTAACACCAGATTGTCTTTATTAGGCTCCAATTAGAAACGTATTTTCAAAAACCATAATGCTAAATGTGCCCTAACTGAAAGGATGCTGTACCTGGTATTTTACCTTTCTGAAAGACGGATTTGTAAATAAAGATTCTTCACTTTGAGACAATTGTGTTTGAATCTGGATTTCACCTTGCATTAGTGAATGGGTTATTTTAAGCTTGGATGTTTAATTTTTTTTCTAATGGTGCTGTTTAAATGCTATCTATAGTTCTATACAACACTGGATAAAGAATCTTTGTCAACAGGGAAAAAAAGTTAGTTTAGAATTAATAAGTATGATATTATACACAGTACGTATGTGATATGAGCAGTGAACATGACAAACCACATCAAGTGCTCACCTGTATTCACCAAATGTTCCATCATCTTCCTTCATAGGTTGTATTTCTGGATCAGCATGTGCATCCTCCTTTTCTTTCACTAAAATATTGGAAATAGTAATTTTTAGCACTAAAATGCAAGATGAGAAACTTTAAGCCCTAAATTTCTCCAACTCTCACATTTGGCAGGAGCTTGGTTTGAATAAAAATTATTTTTTTAACTGAGGCCTTAGGCTGCTAAGTTTTTTTTCTTTTGAAGGAAAAGATCTGTTAATTAGTTACAGAATTTAATTTTCATTCAAGTACAAAATACCATATGTCATTCTGCATTAGTAAAACTTTTTCTTCCTTTCATTTCTAGCACTGAAGAGAAAAGTTTTCTTTAAATCTTACTAAAACACTTTCTTAACTTACATTATTAATAGAGCTATTTATCGAAAGGCGAATAATTTAGTTTTATTTATCCATGCTCCATTTTCCTCTTGATATTCCTCTAAACTGATTGATAAAACTGAATCATAATCACTTGTGTTCACTGTCAGTTTGCACACTTTATGCTTTCATTTTCAGGGAATTTTAATTAGTATTTTAAGAATTATTAATATTGGAAAAATAGGTATGGTCTGTTAATTTCTTCTTTTCTATAACATGATCAAAAGCAAAACAAAACCACCTACACCACAATGTAAATTTAACACAACTGTATCTCTTGCACATCCTTGTCATAGGTTTAGTCATCATTCACTGATGGAAATAAGTTAATGCATGTAACTTGTCCCTATAAAAAAACCTATGTAGCACTGTGGCCTTTGACACAGAAACCCACTAGCACCTGAGATAACAGATGTTTATAGAAGACATATATTCCTATAAGTTAAGATGGTTGACAGAGTGAAATAAAATACTGACTTCTAGAATTATCTTCATGGTTCTTCCCTTTACATTTTCATTTCTGTTTTTCTGGCGCCTACTTAAATCTTTCTCTTGTTTAGCAGACACAGTTATATAACCCAATATACAACCTCTTATCTTTTACTCTGGTAATTTCCACACTTAATTTGTACATAATTAATTTTATGAATAATTCCTGACAGTATTTTCTAAGTCTATAATTACAACAATGCATAACACCTTGAAATGCATTTGGCTGCTATAATTTCACACAGAAATAATTTATTACTTTTTCAAACCACAGGCAATCTCAAGCGGACATGCTAAAATTATGACAAAAAAGAGTTAATAACTTCATGCTTTGCATTTGTCACTATCTGTGGAACAGTACCTTTCCAATGACACAAGAAATACAATTATAATAGCTCTAGAGTCACTTCTATAAACAAGAGTACATACTGAATCTGTAAATCTTGTATACAGCCAAAGTCTACCTTATCTACTCAATGGATAGCATTTTTATATACGTTTGTGTGTATATGTGTATGCACGTGTGCATTTAAAAAAATACCTTACATCTATTATAGTAATGCTGCATTTTTTCTGTCACTACCAATCTTTTCTGTTTCCATAAAACAATTAAATAGTTAGATTGGGCAGAGTAGGATCCTTGTACTTACTAAGGTTATTTTATCTACTTAGAGATTATGCTAACTTCAGTTGTAAAACATTTGCCTATGAATAGGAAAAGTTTGAAAAGTTCACTGACACTAGTTTTCAGAAGTGTGCTTGTCACAACAAGAGGGAGAAATCAAAACATTCTTTTTTTCTACTTCTGTAAGTGCAGCTGTCTTTTTCAAGTCATATGAACTTAAAGAAGTTTGAGCTGACTTTAAATAAGCTTTACAGAGATATCTATATAATTTCCAAACCTTTGGAGTCTGCAATATAGGACAGAATTTTTTTCCTGAAATCAAGATTTTACTTGAAGCCTAGCAATTGTACTTCCTGTTGTAGCTAGGAGAGGAAAAAGAAATCATGTTATCCTTTGATGCCCAGTTAAAGTCCATTCATATCCACTCCTTACCTCACAGCTGCTCTGGGATCCTATCAGGCCGCACCACTGTTCTAGGCAAACTGGTTGCCACTATCCTTTCCAAGAGAGCTTTAGTCTATACACCTACCCCATAAATGCAAATATAAGACTGGGGAAGGACATATATAAGACACATATGCACATGCATATACACATATATGCCTTTTATAATAAGTACACCTAGAGAAATCAGAGTTTTAATAGAAGATGTGTGTTATACAGTTCTATTTTTAATTACAAATTATAAAACATACTTCACCATTCCTAGGTCTAATACTAAAAAAGAAAAACCCTAAAAAAGAAAAACTGTTATGGAGAAAAACTTGTAGAAGAAAAAACAGCCTAACTGAAGGATGGAAATTTCGAATTTGGCTACAAGAATACAGAGGCCGAATATGAGAGAGATTCTGAGAAGGAGGGTAATGTATTTGAAACATAATAATATATAAAGGATTTTGTCCTTCGAAATGCATTCCTGGTACATTAAAGTAACACAGCAGCTGTGATCTTGTTTACGTTTCCACACTTTATGACCAATTAAATTCTAACTCAGCTCATTTTAGTGGACTAAATCTATCTGCATTACACTTCAGAAAGTGGGGCAGGAGGACCAGGTATCTCAAAGCTCAAAGCTCTCTGGAGTGCTAATGTGGTAATACAACCCTCCAGGAATTAAGGAGATATTTTTCTTATGCTTAAATGGATTGAGGTTTTCTACCAACAGGCAGATTGCCCCTGACAAGCCTACCAAATGATAATATTGATTCACCATATATACAACATAAACGTAAACCAGCAGCAAATGTTATTTCTCCAGTAAACCTGAGATCTGTGTTAACGGATTACCGACAGATGATTTTCACTCTCACCATTACATATCGTACCTGGATATTTACCACCTTTATTCCTCCTTATGAAGCAAACAATCAGTAAAATCAAGATCAGAAGAGCAACAGCACACATAAGACCAATGAACCATCCTTGAGTAGCGATGTCTACCTGCCGACTTGCCATTGCTGGAGAACAAAAGAAGAAAAATGAGATGTTTTGCTGCGTTAAAATGCTATACTAATTCAAGTAAATAATAGCCAATAGACATTGTTCATTAATTAAGGAACAACATTCCCTGTGAAAATTAGTATTAAGAAAACCAGTAATATTATATTTCATGATTATTTTCATTATTTAAAATGTTTCCAAGTACATGTGTATAGAACTTACTTTTGAGTAGGTAAGATTCTGCCAACATTTAAGCTTAGCAACTACTTTGAAAAACCTGTGCACATACTATGTTGCTTTTCACAAACCTCAAAAACATTCTCAACCATTTTACAATAAACTACTGAAATGAAATCACAAATTTTAATTCACACAAACATGTCAATTACATTCTCAAAATGAATAAAATGCCAATACACATTAGCTAATGCACTCCCATTAGTCTGAAATAGGGAAACAGATGGGTCATTCAAAACCCTAATGTTCAATTTCAACTAAAAATCAACAATGAAGCATCCTTTAAAGCCTTATTAAGCATCATGTTTTCTTCTTCTCCTCAAACCTTTACCTCATCCTACAATTTACCCTGATTGCCATGATTTAGCATTAGTGAGGACTTAACACAATGCAATTGGGAAGCCTTTCTTGGCACTTTATCTTTCCAAATGCTGACTTGAGCTGGAGGATAATGTAGATGATAACCAAACTACACAAGAAACACCACAGTCACTGATAAGGACAGGAATTATCTGTGCGGTCTCGGGGCCGGATCCCTCCTACTAGTCTCCAGCACAGTAGGAGGATTTTCTACTCCCGTTTGGAAACACACTACAGGCAACTGGCCTTAGGATTTGCTGTTGGGAGAAAGTGGGAAGGGTGAGAGGAGTTAGGGACGCGTGCTACAAACAGAAGACATGAAGTGGAGGAATATGGACATCCATCCAAACCTATCTTGTTCATCCTCCACCTTCTACTCCAGCCCCAAAACTCAAGAGTCTGAAACTCTAGAAGCAGTTGCCCAGTAGACCTCCCTCTATTTGGGAAGCAGAGACAAAGATCACCTTCCCACATGAATAAGGAAAGTCACATGCAAAACACTTCCTAGGCCTAACTCATACGGCATTTTGGCTCAGTGTTTGCTGTTTTTTCTGGATTCATGAGACAAGGTTTTGGATTACTCACAGCAAGTAAGTTACCTAGGATTTTAATAACGATCTCAGCTCAGCAGACACTTCACACTATGACAAGATTATACTTGAGACCTTCAGTCAGTCTCTTTGTTTGGATGCAGTGAGTGCATCAGCTCCCATGGCACAACATTTCACCCATTTCTGCCAGGGAAGGTCTGCAGAGTTGCTTCCAGTGAAGTGGAGGACACAACGCACTAATAGCTTCACACACAGAAATGTGAAAGTCCCAGAGCCCCATAAAGATTTCCATCTCTCCGTAGAGAAGATACAAGAAGGCTCATAAGAACACATCAGAGAGGTTCTGTTTTCAATGGAACATTGACTTTACTAGTCACAATTCCAGGAGATACGGCATGAACTCTTCCCCTTACAAAACGTGCTGGGTGACAAGTGTCCTGTGCTGGTGCTGTCCTTTGAAGAACACCTGAGCCTTGCTGGGCAGACAGCTAGCTGACAAGAGACTGCACTGGAATGGCAAGCACACTAACAATAAAATGTAATAGTATTCAGTTACACGCCAGAATTCAAGCCCATGTCTCAATGTTATTTATCAGTTAAGCCAAAGGCTGAGACAGTGAGCTTGAAAGCATCAGCTCTCAATGGTCAGATGTACCTCTGATGTCTGGGGACAGTATCTACCTTCCATTCCATATGGAAGACCAGTGTGTATTCCACTTTAGAAGTACTAGGCTAAAATAAACTCTCAATTTTTCTGCCTCTTTTTGGTTTCACTAGGCAAAGTTACGACTTGATTTTCATTTAAAAAGCTCAATGAATGAATGTGCCTGGTTATTGTGGAGTTATGATTAGATCTCCCAGCCATTGCTTAAAATTATGCTCTTTGGCATTTTAGAAAATGACTGTTTCTTCTGTGCACACCAATTTAAACTATTTTAGCGTAAAAATTTCTACACGTTATATAGATATAAGTAACTTCTTTCTATAGATTATATTTATATTTTACACACCATAAATAAAAATAAAAAAAAAAAATAAAAAATAAAAATAAAAATAAAAAAAAAAAAAAAAAAAATAAAAAAAAAAAAAAAAAAAAAAAAAAAAAAAAAAAAAAAAAAAAAAAAAAATAAAAAAAAAAGTAAAAATAAAAATAAAAAATAAAAAAAAAAAAAATGTGGCAGTCTTCAGAAACAAAATCACCAAAGAAATCTTCCACTGAATTATAAATCAAACTAAAACAAATTTTTGTTTCCGCATTGAGATTAAAATTATTTTGAGTTTTGCACATATGCATTTAAAATAAGGCATTAAAGGTTGTATAATACAAACTGTGACACAATGCAAAAGCACATTTAACATTCAAATGTAGTAACGAATAGCATCAAGCAAAACAACTCATGCATAAAAATATGTGAGATAGATGGAAAAGAGTAAAAATTAAAACTTTCTTATGCAGTTTCCTGTATTCTTTAACTCATCGCATATCCAGTAAGAGAGGTTTTCTAGATCTCAGTGCAACTTTAAAAATGGCACATTTCTTGCTTACACAGAGCAAATTATCTGCTTCAGGCAGAAATACATTTACTCTTGGTGCACTGCTAATGCAGGAATCAATGCAATATACTGTATAACGTTATGTTCAAAAAGATAAATCCGCACCCTATGAAGATGCTCTATAGCAGGGGTGTCAAACTCATCTTCCCTGGGGGCCACATCAGCCTCACGGTTGCCTTCAAAGGGCCAAATGTAATTTTAGGACTGTATAAATGTAACTACTGATGTGACCCCCCTATGAAAATGAGTTTGACAGCCCTGCTATAGAGGAATGCTTGTCGAAGAAAAAAATGTGGCAAACACCTCATATATGAAATGTCACAGTTTCATTCCTAACTAAGAACATATTGTATATTCCAATACTTTCCTCTTTGTCCACCTCGCTTTTTGCACTGTTCAAAAGCTTTGATCAAGGATGAAGACAGTGGGACACAACATTTTTCTGTAAGAAATACGCTATGTATACAATTTAATGCTGGACGCTGAACTTTTCCATTATCTAGAAGCAGAAAAGGGTGCCTTAAAATTCCCTTATTACTTAACTACTCAAGGACACGAGCCAGGGTGACTGGATATGTGCACAATTGCTTATCTACTGGCTCAGTATTTTTGTGCAGAATGATGCTTTTGGGAAGGTTTCCATTCAGCTTGTTTTGAATTACATTCTAGTCTTGATGCTTGCTTTACTGCTGCTTTAGGCTTTGGATGTGTATTCGCATAAAATTTTACATATCTGCTTTTATACCACTAGCTGTCTCTGGCATAAATAACCTCTGTGTTTAGCCTGTGCATATTTGCTTGGCACTGTTATTCAGCACCACGTTTTCAAAGCTTTCCTGCAACATGATGAACTGTGAACAGAAATGGAAGAAAACAAAGCAAAAAATTATGATTTTAGAAAGTGCTCGCTTTCAAACGGGCATATCCAATATTTAATTTGTTGTCTGATAATTGCTACATATTGTTCAAGCACATTTTCATATTTAAACTACTTTCTTAAATCATAACATTCTGGAGTTGGTGAGGCTACTGCCAAATAACTGTGCACTGACCAAAATTTTTGGAATGAGCAGAAGTGGCTAGTAAATACACAATAAATAATAACAGCTGACCAAGAACATGCTGTGATGGCAATGACATATTCAGCGTAAGATCAAAAAACTTCCAATAAAGCCCTTCCTCTGAGTTAAATGAACAAGCATTAGTGATTTGCTGATGAAGAAATATGACTGAAATATGTACATAAGCAACGCAACAGCCTCATTGATTCACAGGATATACTTGTGACATCAAAATCCATATGACACCAGCATATGACAGGAAAAGAAATATTTACAAGTAGGAATCTCTTATACACTGGTATAAATAGACATTACATATGACAGCAAATTGAATCTGCACTTCTGATTATGCAAACATCTAAGTTTTTGTATTAAAACTGATCATATACAGACTGTCAGCTTTAAAAGTATGTACTTGGCTCTACTAAAATACACATTATTTAAATATAGCCATCTAATTATACTAATTAGAAATAAATGAAACAGGTCATCTTCAGTGCACAGTACACAGATGGAGCGTGAGCAGTATCTTGCTCCTAATATAAACAGACAAGGAGAGTGAATTGAAAGGATGAAAACATTCATAATCTACATAATAAATGTGCTAGCATAATTGAGGAGTTTATAAAACAATTCAACATCGCTCTAAAAGAAGAACATGCATGGATGCTAGCTACAACATCTCTTAGCTAGAAGCAGTTTAACTTGTCAGCACTCGATCTAGCAGAATTCTGACTAGGAGACAGAAGTGGTACGTGTGCCTCACCTGGACCTGTCTCAAACACATCCTCTGAACTCCTAAAACCAGACAGGCCCTCAGCACCAACCCGGACTTTATATGCTGTTCCTGGAGTTAAACCCTTTAACACAAAGAAGCTTCGAGAACCATTTACAATTTCTTTTTTCCAATCTTCTTTGCCTACAAAAATTTTAGGAAAACAACATATTGGAATTTTAATTTTCTCTGTATTACTGAAAGTTTCTAGACAGAAAACTATCAAGTTACTTGACTAAATTATGGATTGGCTGAAAAAAAACCCTATCCTCTATACAAATAATAAAATCATAAAAAATTGTGACTTCAAATAATATATTGCATGCAATATATTGAAGAAGACATTGTACATGAATTACAAAACCATTTTGAACATTTGTTCCATTGTACTAGAGAAATACTATTTTCATTTAGTTTTTAAAAAACTTATTGAATTTGCAGTTATAAAATACATTAAAATAGACTTTAATAATTTAATTAAATCAGACTTGTGTAGTTTCAGTTAATATTTACTTTAGTCCACAAGTTCTACTTCAGAATCTGAACCTATCATATTTCCTGATCACTCTCTTATCTCTTTTTCTAGTACAGTCTCAGCTGCTTCTTTGACCAATATCCAGAAAAATGCCTTTATATTCCAATTTTCAGATTGGTCATCTTTAGTCATAATTTAGAAGGACAGAGTATTTGAATAGAAGTATCTTGGTTTTATTATCTGTGTTTTAATTATTACTGGTATTATCAAATATAGGTTTTATGCCAATAAAAGTACATACATTGGTTCATACCTTATTTTAAGATTTAATTTAACAAAGAATATTGTTTTGATTTGCTCTCTTAATTAATTTTTTTTTTTCCTGAATTTGGAGTAACTTAGGAAAACTGCTATGTCCTATTTTAACGCAAGTAAACATATTTTTACACATGTTATTACTGCATGATAAACAGCTTCATGCAAACTACATTTTTAGAAGTTTACGTTCAAAAGAATTTATAAAATAATACAAAGGAACAAAGGCTGATATTCTATCTAAACATCAAATACCTGCTACACATTGAAGTTCGTTAAACTGAAAGTTATTTGATCTTCCCAATCAAATTTAAAAAATACTCTTCTAGACATTTTAGAGCTATCATTAACAATGGGTCAATTTAGGACTACATTTACTATAAAAATGTTTTAAAATATAGGTGAACACTTTAGTAAAATTCAATGAAATGACTTCTTACTGCCTGCTACACCATATTCAACATAAAAGTTCGCATGATCTGGTCCCTCATACTCCCAACTGATATTGGCATAGGTCTCAGCAGCAGCTGTTGTAACATTTCTGATCCTTGGATAAAGCGGTTGCACTGAATACACAACAGAAAAAAACAAAGCAGAATATGAAATTGTGACTTCATACAAAAATAAGAAGCTACTAAGTTAATTTAGACCGTATACAGGGAAAGTATAGTACGTTTGTCATTGTTTCCATTAATGGAAACTAGTGACTAAATCGGTGTATTTGGTAAATGAATCCCAGGCAGTTACTACACTATGAAATCCAAAAGCAAAATCTGTATAGTGTACTGAGCAGGCCATGTATCATAAGAACTGCCAAATACTTAAAATTACCTCATTGCCGAAATTCTGGAAAACATTATTCATCTAGAAGTAAAACGCAGCCCACCGGGAAGTGAGAACATTGTCAGGGTGATGGGAAACGGCAGGAGAGAAGGGAGGGATGGAGGCGGAACACACCTCTCTTTATGCCATGTGTCACTGAAGGGACTGCAAATGCCTCAACCGCAAGCCCTTAGGGGATTTTGTCCTTATTGCATTGATAATGATAAAAAAGGAAGACAATACCCTTATAGAATGTTGGACGGACAGTGTGCATGACTGGGGAGGTTGCAAAAAGGGTTTCTGAGTATCCTTCACCATCAGAGATAGTAGGAAAGAAAAAATAGAGTAAAAACACTTGTTATCAAAAAGTAACATTTAAATAATACAGTAAAACCTTACCTGTTAAATAAATAACACGTGCACACTCTATGTTCATGCAGGATTCAATTAGTTTTACTTGTTAAAATATGAAACAGCTAAGTGATATTCATTTATTTGAAAACAAACTGATGTGTATACTGACAGTTTACTTTCACAGAACATTCTTGAAATTAGCTTCATTAACATCATGGATTAACGGCACCTTTAGCCACTGGAACATTACACATCAGATATTGGAAAGCCAATATCAAAATACTCTGGTATGAAGGACACATATCACTGGAACGCAAGAAGCTGTTCGTTTTAAGGTATTGTGTCTTACTGCTGACATTCTCATTAGACAACAGCACTCTTCACAGATACACATTATGTCCACATCTATGAAAATAAGTGCTTCTCTTGTCAGCATCCTGTAACTAGCCACTTCTTTGCTCATACCTTTGTTATTTGTTCTCCAATTATTCCTGTTATAAATTGGCACATATTTCAGGTGTTTTTTTTTGCTTGATATTAATGAAAAATATATTTTAATACTTCCAATAGTGTAATAGTGCAGATATAAGGAAGAAGATCCTCCACGAAATTAGTTTTTAATGAAAATGCCTCACTCAGTTTCTGTCTTGCTAAAAATATATTTTCTGTTGGAAACAACATCAAAAATACTTCCCAAGGGACCATGAAACATCAGAGGTAAAAACCTGGCCTCAGTAAAGACAAATGGCAGAATTCCAATGGCTTCACCTACACCAGAAAATGAAATGGGAAAAAGCCTGTTCTCAAGGCAAGAGGTGCTGCACAGATTTTATCAACGTACTTAAATTATTTTCTTCTCAAAACAGGATGCCCTTGTCCATATGGCTGACTGGAAGATGTTCCAAAATAGATTAAAAGAGAAAATAGCTTGCTTTGGCATAGTAAAATAAATAAATCTGTATACAAGCCCCTAAAACAAACTAAATTACATGAGTACCATGTCTAGAAAACTAGAGTTTCTGAGTACTTTTTAAAAACACCTAAGTTATGCAAATCATCCTGCAAATGTGTTCTTATGAGCACAAATTTTCTCAATATTGGACTTTTTATCCCCATACTTGCATCATTTTTTTTTTCTTCTTAACTCTGTTCCAGCAGTACTCATTCAACTCCTCAATCTGTATCAAACTAATTACCCCCAGATTTGATATATTGGTAGGTAAGTTTCATTTATATATTTTATATATAATTTCTTTCACCAACCAAAAGTAATAAGGAATATATTATTTAAATAATAAAGAATATATTTGTATCTTGGCTAAAACTACCTGAACAAAATCAAATAGAAAGCACCATATTTAAAAAAAAAAAAAAAGCCATGCAGGTTGCCGAGTCAACTACAAAACCACTAAGAAATACCAGCGCTGGGGCTGTCTATGGGAAATCTAGCATGTAACTGTATATGCTATGGTAATGCAAGGGGATTATATTCTGCTTCTCTGTGCCACTTGAAGGTAGCAAGAGGAAAGAATAGCAGGCTCTAATTTAAGAAATATGCACAGTCTGAGACTGCAGACAGGACATATAAACTTCCTTCCTCCTTTGCACATAGGAACAGGTGTTAGTTACAACCAGCATCGAAGCATTTGTTCTGTGCCTGGAAAACAACTGGTTTGTATTCTAAATATGACTTTGTTTTGTTTCATCAAATCGTATTTTCTCAAACCCACATTTTCCTGTATTTTGCTCTTCCACACAAGATGTCTAATTAGCAGCACAACCGTATGACTGATATTTGTCACCAGTGTTAAACACAGAAGAAACTATTAGCAACAGCCTGATTCAAACTCTTGCAAACAGATGCCTCAGAACTACAACTTCTCCCTCCTCATGCCCAAGCACTTGGGGGTAAAGAAAATTGTCTTATCTTGTGTGAAAGACTCTAGATGCCAAGTAGCTTCTATACCACTAAGTAAATTTGATAATCACCTTCCCTATAAAACCTACATCTTGTGTTTTGGTTTGGTTTGGTTTTTTTTCCATCTCCAGTTTCCAGTTTCTGCTTTGATCAAAGAGTTGTCTGCTAGCTGAAAGACCCGCTATCTGGTAAATGTCTTTCTGTTCATATCACCGTATATAACAATTAAATTGGCTCTGAAATCCATTCAGTCTCTTAGTTTCTAAATCCTCTCAAGTGACTGATTTATGGTTACATCTATCAGATGTACTCAGATTTATCTGATTCCTACCAGTAGTTGTTTGTATAGATTTATCCACGTGTAGCATTTGGTCAGATTTAAGTTCTGGTATTTTTCCTATTGAATACAGCACACCAGGAAATTTGTTCAGTAGCACATTTATTTTCAAAATCATTAGCTTTGTAATTCTTCCTCTTTTTCACTACTGCTTCATCTAATTTTCCAGCAGGCTTGGAAAGTTTTAGTTAAGTCTGTTAAATATGCCGTATTTGCAACACGAATACACACATAAGAAGATAAAAGGTGGCTGATGGATCCCAAGGTGATGAAAGCCCAGAGTTGAAGCAGTTACAACATTCAAACCTTGTCTCCAATCTACCCAGACTCTTGTCTTCCCAATCAGCACACCTCTACTTATAATTAACCTCTTGTTCTTCAATATGTTTCTCAGCACAGTTCACAAATGCAAACTGTGTAATTGTCAGTTGGCAGAAACCACAGCACGTGCAAGTGCCAGTTGGCCAAAAGGGGGGGCAGAACGCTTTGTTTTGGGGAGTGGGGCTTTTTCGGTAGAGGAGCACTGTGCTCTCTTGAGCTGTAACCATGCACGATGCTGTGCAGCAGCGTTGACAAAAGCTTCACTCCAAAATTGATGGGAATGCGTTGTTAAAAACTTACAGTTTTTATACAGACCAACTCTTATTCAGCTTCTTCCAGTAAATGAAGCTCTTTTATTCATGCTGATACAATGCAAAATTTAGCTGGCACTTCTGAGTACGGTTTCATTCCCGTAGCGAGCTACAGTATAAAAGCATTTGCCAATTCTTGAGAAAGAGGCCTTGGCTTTAAGAAGAATTTTCCTTTATTTTCAAAATAAATCCAGTGCTTTTTTAGTGGAGTTTTTTGTAGAATTGTATTTAATCTTCCAGCCTTTCAGGAACACAGTTCCACCAACTAACACAGTTACACTTGGGCTACAGATTCAATAGAACTTATTAACAGAACAATACGAGACATGATATATGAACGGATTTTAACAACCAAACAGGTACTCTCTCTCAAGATTTAGTTCAGCAGAACAAGACATCAAATAATCTCCAAAGTGACTAAAATTTAGGAATTTTCATGGGATTCACGAGATCTCCAGGAAAAAACGGCAGTGACAAGCACACATTTCAAGATTGGTGTCAAATGGGAAAAAAAACCAAAACCAAACAAACACAACCAGCCACAAAAGCAGAGCAATATATCATAAACAATTAGTTAAAATGAATATATAGAGAAAAATAAATTCAAAGAACCCTCCCTCAGTGAAGATGAAGGAAAAAGGTAATGGATTCAGCCACAGTCTGTAAAAGAAGCATTTTGCTTTTGTTTGCTTTTTCACCTTCAACTTTCACAGTAGGAAATTCAAGCCTTAGTATAACAGTAGGAGCGAATTCAATTTCTGCCAGTGAGATATGGGCATTAGGCACTTTTAAGATTATTTAGGCCACTGCAAGAGAATTCCTGTAGTGCAAGAAATACAGAAGACTAAGAAATACAAGAAATCATCTAACTTATAAGCATTTAGCATCGCACAGATTTTGTGTGGCATCCATAAAGTGAGGGGTATTTGCAGGAATTTTTGCACTGCAATAATCATCATTTTCTCTATTCTAGCATGCAAAGCGTCATCATTGTTCCCAGTAGACTTAAAAGAGGACAAAACAGTGGTTCTGCATAGCAAGCTATACTGACACAATCACATAGATATATCATGGAGAATTCCACAGGGAGAGAGTGGCTGAAGGAGCAGCACAAAAATGCTATAATCAACTTGAAAAAGCAGCTTGAACTTGTTAGCAAAAAATATGGAGACATAATGTGAAACTATTCAAAGAGGGAGGGAAACAGATGGTGGGCAGGGAAAATGATTTAAAGAATAGCATTTTGTACAGAACAAAGAAAACTGAAATGATTCTGTCTTCCACTGAGAGATCAGAGAGATGAACTCAGTTGGAAACCATAGAATCATGGAATACCAGGTTGGAAGGGATCTCAAGGATCATCTGGTCCAACCTTTCCTGGCAAAAGCACAGTCTAGACAAGATGGCCCAGCAGCCTGTCCAGCTGAATCTTAAAACTGTCCAATGTTGGGGAATCCACCACTTCCCTGGGGAGATTATTCCGCTGGCTGATTTGTTTTCATTGTGAAAAATTTCCCTCTTTTGTCCAATCAGAATTGTCCCAGGAATAACTTGTAGCCATTACCCCTTGTCTTTTCCATGTGACTCCTCGTAAAAAGGGAGTCTCCATCTTCCTTGTAGCCACCCTTTAGCTACTGGAACTTGGTGATAAGGTCTCCCCTAAGCCTTCTTTTCACAAGGCTGAACAAGCCCAGTTCTCTCAGCCTTTCCTCATATGGCGGCTTCTCAGCCCTTTGATAATTTTGTGGCCCTTCTCCGGACCCCCTCCAGTCAGAATGATTTCCAGCCTACAGTGAAGAGCTACATATCAGAGATTCAATTAGAAAGAATTAGTTTCAAACGCAGAGGCTAGACTACTTGTTTTTCTGTCTTGTAGCAAAAGTACTTCTGTCAACAATACTCAAGATGTGAAGTTCACATGAAGGAGTCAGACCAAACTGGGTGCCGCATCGACAGAAACTGTCAGCTCCAATTAAAGGTGACTGTGATCTCACCACCCTATTTTAATTTCAGTTCAGGACTGCCAGTTACCAGTGTCTGTCTGCATGCAGACTACAAGACATTGCTTTCAAATAAAAAATGTTCTCTAAATCAAAAAGAAACTGGAAAGTGAAACAAGAAGGCTTGCGAAATCTAAAGACTGACATGACACGGCATGATTCCCTGCAGTTCAGCTTACAATAAACACAATAACGAGCCCCTGTGACTGATTATTTTAGTCAACAACTTCCATTTCTACCACTAGTCAAATCTGTATTCTCTTCCTTCCTCTACAGCCCAGTTATTTGAAACTTCTAATGGAAATGGGTAGAAAAAATTGGCTCCAGTGATTGCCTGAGTCACTTCCCAACTGCTACTATAATGATTTTATACATAATCAGGTTCTTATTCCGCAATTTTTCTCACATCTGTTACCTCACACCTGTCATATTTCAATACATAAATATCCACGCATTCTGCTCATCTAATACTGGGTATAATACATTATGTTTTATATATGCAGTTTTCAGACCCATTTAGAATACAGGTTGCTAAGAAGAAAAACAATTATTTTTTTCTTTGTGTTCTTAACTTCCAAGATTAATGTGCTCAAATTGAAAGAGAAAGGATAATTACATTTTTCTGGTAAAAGTTCTGCCCTTCAAAATGCAAAACTGAGATGCTTTTGATAGATCACAAAAAGGTTCGGAATATCTAAATTTCCCCGTTTGCTTGGTTGGCCTTTGGGTCCACATTAGTAAGTACTGTATATATGTATAGGCCCTCCTGCACTTAAGGGAGGAGTAAAACATTCACTGCTGGGTGTGCCGCCTTCTTGAGTAGGCTGAGTCTTCCAAATACACCTACTCATGAGACCAAATAATTTGGCACTTGATCTTGATAATACGATCCTTCTTTTCCTTCCTCATAGTCCCTGACCAGTAGCGAAACAGTTAATCATGTTAGTGTAAGTAACCACTGAGAACATTCATCTCAGACCTGCAGCAACTCGTATGTCCTAACAGATGTCATGGCTTTAGTTCCATCCTGTCTGCAGTTCCAAAGTTTTCTTTGCAATTGTAAGAGCTAGATGCTACAGGAATATGTGAAAACTTTGAAACCATAAACGCATGGAACCAAACGAAGACATCTGCTTAGTTTTCAGAGAATCTGAAATGTGAGCTGCTCCAGCTGATGTTACAAATAAGATGCTTTCTGCTTGCCACAGACTGTGATACAGCTATAATTAGACCTCAGTTTCACACAGAGAATCCATTTTTTCTTGCATGAGTTTTTATACTCCGCTATAAATAATAAGAACTTAATTTACATTTCTGCTGTTAATGACCAGGACTATAAGGCAGTTTGATTGTTCAAATCTGTGCTGCCTTCTCAGTTATAAAAAGACTAGAAAACAGTAATAAAGACTTGTTACTAAAATAAATCCACAACTCCATATACCTACCAGAAATGCAACTATTAGAATATACTTATATGTACACATATAAATATATATAATATGCATAAATGCATGCATACATACATATATACCTAGTCTGATTTATACTAGACCGAGTGAATGAGGTTCTTTTCTATAGCTATTATAATTTAAAACACCTAATCATCAATTGGAAACGAAATTTATGCAAAGCAATTTGTGCTGTCTCTTTCAAGTTCATAAAAAGTGTTGGGTATTTCATGTACAAAGTTTGATTTGGAATGTTTATGGTCTGAGAATCTAAAGCACAGATGTTCATTAGTGTTAATGACACCTCCGATAATGACACGTATGTATAGAGACACCTTTCTGACTTACAGCTACCTAACAGTCCTCAGGACAACCTACACTTCTGACACTAACGTTACCAAAATTCATAAAAACTGTGTGCAAATATGTGAAGAACTGAGTCACGAAGAACTAAATATTACTGAATTCAAAAATAAGGAGGATAATGTTTTCCACTGACTGAAATATCCCCTCAAGTGCTCGCTCATAAGATCTGTGAACCTAAGACAGCAGGAAACCGTTTGCCTGTATATTCAATCTGATACTCAGAGAAGTATACGGAGGGTCAGTCATCTGTCTCCTATGCACTGCTGGCTTACAAATGAAATAAATGTGATCAAATGGGTAGCATTAATCAGCAGTGAGAACAAGAATGCACCTACATTTTTAAAACAAAAAATTCACATGGCACAGGCAGTTAAAAAAAAAAAAAAATCTCCTTTTCAAAAGCACTGGTTTTTCTACTCCAGCTAATCAGTGCTAGTGCACCTGGATCCTGAATATTTATGACAGTGACATATATCTGTTAAATGTTCAGAAATAATTAGACTTTGCTGAAGCAAAGCTAATGAATTCCCCTGGAACTGTGTGGCAAAACAAACAGATGAAAAGTATTAATAAGCATTCTGGACTTCTTTTTTAAAAAAAGAAAAAAAGCAACAAACCCCACAAACGTTTTCTTCCAGCACTGATTAATACGTTGTATAGCAATATGTAGTCCAAGATTTTCTGTCCTTACCACTGCACTTTCCCTACTTGCAACACTGCAAAATCCACACATTAACAAGTCATGCAGTTTTATTTTACCTTTGCCTGCACCTACATCAGGACGGATAATACCAGCTTTAATGGAAGAAAACAAGAATAGGAACACTATATAATTAGATACAACACCAAAGGGAACATACATATATAATTTCATTATAAACCATGAAAGCATGCAGACTAGATTAAAATGTATTAATTCAAATAAATTAGAAACAATTCACTTATGCTGAACACTGACAGACTATTACAAGACAAAAATTAATATACATGCATTTACAAAATTTTATTGCTCATGCATGTTAAGATTAATGATTTAAAATAAACATAATTCACATGCAACCTTAATACACTAATAGAGAAATTGCATTGCATATCAAATCATCTATGGCAATTCCAATAACCTATAATTTTACAAAGCATAAAACTACGTGAAAAGCTGGTACCAAAATACACGTTTAATATCAAGATGTGCAAAATCATAAGAGGCATTCCCCCCCAACTTCCACTCTGCTTTAAATTACTCTTATTTGATTAAGCTTTCATATTCAATTAAATAACATCTTCACCAAAAGAACTGTCAAAATCAGAGATTTAGAATGGCTCTAAATGTAAAAATCAATAGTGACTGGATTGAACAATATACTTAAGAGTATCTAAATATTATACAATGTCACCAGTTGCTTGGGAGCATAGATGACAAATTTATTCCTGCAGCTTTTTTGAACTTCCAGTTTTTGCCAGATCCGTGAAAAAAAGTTTAGACCTCACAGAAGCTGCTATGTACTTCAAAAGAGAAATTATTTCCTCTAGCCATAAAGCTGCACCATTTCAGTATTGTTCTCTGTGAGCAGAGAAGGTCAATGAAGCAGAACAGGTGAATGGAGGAAGGCCATTTAAAACGTAAAGTTACATGGAACTTTGAAGCCCAGAAAAGCCAAAGTCTCAGATCTTGTAAGCTTATATCAAAGGGAAGCGCTTTATATTTCTTTTGGGGCTTCCACTACAGTAAAAAGCCTTTGCACATCTTTTCTTAAAAACTATTTAAAATCTTTTATTAGTGTATAATACAGTTAAGAAAGCTCTAGAGAAAATTTTACTAGGGGCTATTTCCTTAATGGAAGGAAGTAGTAGTAATATTTTTAATAAAATCTGTAGTGGCTTTTTAAACCCAGTGGGATTTCTTTATACATACCCATCTTACCTTCATCCATAATTGTCACTGCCTCCTCAGTTATCTGACTTCCTGATCCAACTGAAGTTTGAGCATTAAAGTAAAACTTGTACCGCGTGCTGTAATTTAAATTTTTTAATATCAAGCTGCTCTCGTTGGCTGGAATTCTTATCTCTACCAAGGGACCTAATTCATGTGTGTTGTTAACTGTTGTTACAAGAAAAAAACAAAACAAAACAAAAACAAACAAACAAAAAGAAACCCCAGTTAGTTAGGAAAATTGCCTACATTATCATTATGCTAAAACAGGCTTTTTTGTTGTATTTGTTTTGTTTGTCTGCTGCATTGTTCATTTCAGATTATATGAATTGTAATCTATTTCCAAAAGAAAGCCACCTTTATGCAAAAAGCATCTATGCAAAGGGATAAAATTCAACATGGAGACAGGAAACACCAACAAATTTTTTAAGTTCAAGTCTCCAGTCTCCTAAGTATCTGAATCCAAGACAACCGAGTCCACATCAAATCACCTGAATTTACACACATTTGAAACATCAATCATTAAAAACTTCTGAAACTCTGAACTAGTTGCCTCATAATAAATTCAGTGTGCTTAGGAAAAAATACTGAAGAGACTTGTATCTAATGCCAAGGAACAGTGAAAGTTGGTAAATGGAAGAAAACAAACTTCCTTAACCTGTTCCATACACATGAATCTCTTAATTTCCAGTGTCACTGCTGACAAATTTCTGGGCAAGTAAGCAGCGGCATGGAAATCCTAAGGAAGCAATTTATAGCTCTGAGATGAGTAAATGGCAGAGTTATGAATTTTTCATTTTAAAATTAAAATTCTGTGAAAATTGAAGAAGTAGACAGCAAGATAACTGGATTTATTTTGATCTACTTCTAATGATATTTTCTTTGTAGTCAGAATACAGGATTTGTAAGTGGTAGTATCTTCCTCCTAACTTGGCTAACAAATATATGTAGGACTTTACCTCTATTTTCCTGTGAAGTACGGTTTGAAGAAGTAATGGAAAAATGCTAACCTTGTACTCGAGCAAGTGAGGCTTTGCAAATAGAGTCATCTATATTGTCAAAATATATTTTTCAAATTTGACATCTACAATACAACAATATCTTTTCTACATTATAAATTTAACATTTTTTCCTTAATAAATTGATTGATATTTGATAGACATAGTTTCTAAGTTACAATTATATATTCATAGTTAACTTACTTGGCTGAAACTTCAGTATATATGATATCAAAACACCATTTGGATGGGTAGGTGAACCCCATTCCAGAGTCAGAGAGTCCAGCGTTGGGTTAGTAATCTTCAAAAAGGATGGTGAGCTAGGAACTTTTCAAAAGAATATACAGTAAATACAAAGTAGATTAACTTAAAACAGCTCAAAATTTATTAATTCTTAAGAATATAACTGTATTGAGCCAGATAATTATTTTATGATGTCCAAGATGCAAATTCAGCAATTACATCCTTAGTGTTATACTTCTGAATATACCATATTTAGTTTATTCTCTAGCTTTCTCATTTCATACCTCCTTCAGGGGTCTTAAACACTTTGTCTGGGCTTGCTGGTCCTTCTCCTTTACCATTAACAACTCTAACATTCAGCTTGTAAGAACTATAGGGCTCCAGCCCTGGCAACATTCCAAAAGTCTTGTTTCCCCTGAAAGTCAAGATCTTTTTTTCTACATGCCGCCTACTCCTTCTGGATAGACTCTGTACTTTCCAGTAGTAAACCTAAAGACAAAAGAAAATCTACAGTGAGCATTTAGGTGTTCTAATTTTACAAACTCTAAGCTTTTCCATGGATATCCATGAATTATAGGTAGGAATAACAGTGATTTTAATAAGCTCAGGTGAGACACAGCATAGAGCTTTCCTGATCCAGAAACAGTCACGTCTACACAATTGGGTGAAGATTATCACCTGCCCGTTCTGCTGATGCTCAAAGTCAGTTTGACACAAGTTCTGGTTTGGAATGGTGCTGCATATGATAGTTTTCATGCAAGCAAATCCATCTGAAAGGCAAGACTCATTCACAACCATCCATTCTTGCAGTAAGATGTCTGCACAACTTCCAAATCAGACTTGCACATCGTCACCTTGTTATGTCACACCTGACCATGCTATTCCCTGTGATGTGGAAGTCAAGTAGATATTTTTATACGGGAGAGAAATTAAAAGATTTGTCAGGGCTGGAAAAACACACAAGTTCTGAAATACTCTGAGGTTACAGCCATGGAATGAGCTCCCCCTAGGGACAGGAAGACCACTCCTCCATTTATGTGACAATTAGATCAGACCACAGGGCTGATTCTGGTGTCCATTTGATTGAGTTTCTGAGAAACTACAGATGAACCTCAGAGGTGTTTACCTTGACTGCACTCTCTTTACTACACAGTTTCTCTAGCATGATATCGGAAAGATATTAATAGTTGACCCTACAGACACTTGTGTTACTCCTAAGATTGTTACTGTCAAATACATCAATGTTAATCTTTCACAGCATAATTTTCATGCACGTATGATCACACACTAAAACTGATAGAGCACTGTAAATGGGTAAAATTCTCATTCAATTTAGGCCAACTGCAAACCACCTCTTTAAATACAGAGGCTGAGATTTCACATATGAATACAAAAAAAGGGAATGGTTCAGACTTACAAAGCCCAACCAGATAGCTTAAAAAGCAATGTTACACTAATGCCAGCTTTCTATTTTACATGGCTTGAGTTAATGTTTTTCAATACTGCCAGCTGTCATCCTGTAGCTCTCATCCTACGAACTAGCATAAAAAGCCATTTACAAGCTAACAAAATCCTGAAGTGTTGGTGCTATTAGTATTGAAACTCATCAGGTATAGTTCATATTTTAAGAACTGTTAGCCAGTAACTTTTCACAAAGCATATTATTATAGTTGGGTCGTCACTTGTCACTGGCCAGGCTGAAATTAAAAGAGTTTTAGTAAGGTCAGTTTGATAAGCAGTGATTTGGAAGACGAATATGACAGTAAAAGAGATTGCATCACATTTTTCACATACTGTATTGAATAACCACTGAAGTCATAAGAATAACAGGAAAAAAATGGCAGCAGTAACAGCAAAAAGACTTCTTTTAAAAATTTCTTCTTAGGTTTGAAATGTTTTATAGTACCACAGTACATCAAGTAATGGCTAGATTAATACAAAAGCAAAATATGAGTGATGTGCTGTAAACTGCTGCTAGATATATGCCTTCCTGCTTTGTTCATACATTTGCCTTCATGACATGACTCTCGAAAAAGATAACTCTTTCAAAATCTGTCTCTAATGCAACACTGCAACTTGGGCTATCGTCTGAAATAATTTTATTAACTAAGAAAGCCTGAGTTTGCTAGTAGGATTTTGCTGATGTGTTTAAAAAGAGACAGTAAATTCAATAACTAAGACACTTAACGCATACTCTGCATCCATGAAAACTTTTCAGCTTATATTCAGAGAACGCTTTATAAGAATAACAATGCACTAGGTCTTAGGACTTGTCATGCCTTGTTTAGTTTTTAACCTATTTTAGTTTAATTTGGCTGTGTCTGCAAAAATTACTTAAGGAACTTCTGTGGCATCTGCAACTTACCCAGGGATATACCTTTGTCTCACTTGTCATAGCCACAGCAGCAAAACTACTCAGTGGTCAGGTATGTTGTCAATCCCGTGGTTTTGAGCTTGTTTGATTTATGATTATTGACTAACTTCTTTTAGCTTCAGTTTTGCTTAGCTTTGTGTAGTTGTGTGGTTCTCCTCCCCACGGAAAAAAATCATACTTTATAGAGAGAAGGCCTAACACACTAAACAAAAATAATCATGACATAACTAACCCCTTAGATCTGCTCGAGAGGAAAGTGTGCAACCCATTAGCAAATACAGGACAGAAAATAACCCTCAGAGACTCCAAGTCTAATGAAAAAGAAATGTCCATCTAAACTTGCGATGATGACAACTCACTGTAACCATGCCTTCAACAGATGAGATCTTAACACCTGGTGTATGGGCAAATGTCTATGGATTTTTTTGTATTATGAATGATCTTTAACAGAAATTTGGTGATTTGGATTATACACATTAGCGTTGCTGCAACTGGATTAATAATAAGGATCAACTTCACTAAATTCTGTTTAATCCTCACATAATGAGCGTTTTCTTTGTGTTGCCTCTTTATGTGTGAAATACCAGGCTGGTAGGAGACTGTCATCTAACAGATAAACATGTAACACACTAATAAGTCCTGTTTCTCAGCTGAGTTTATTACCTAGGGCAAAGCACCATGGTAACCACAAATTCTTATGCTAGCTTGTACAAAACTAGCTTAAGTCTGTCTGAATGGTGGCATTTTGAGCCAGGTAAGTAACATCCACATACCAGGAATTCACACTCATGTGGTAACCAGTTGTAACATTAAAGTTCAGTTTCAATGCTCTTAAATGCTAGTCCTCCATTTGTAGGTACGATGTACATTTATTCTCCTCCAAATATTCCTTAATCTTTTAATTCCTCAAATATTTCTTTTTCCTCTTTTCATTTAAACAGAAGCAGCTCAAATTAGTCTGTCTTACAAAGTAACCTCATTTGAGCTGTGTAACTGGTCTGTTTTGTTAGAATATATTTACTAGTATATTTGCAGAGGAGCAAAGAGGGAATTCTTTTCTATTTTCTTGTGTTGTTGTATAGGAAGGCAGTATATCCTCTCATTCCACTCTTCCCTCTACAACCAGTCTAACAGGCTTTTGCAGCTTCCACTCTTCAGTTTCTTCTGATGGGCTTCTAGCGCAACCTCTGAAGCAACTTTTGCCATCAGATTTTGCCTGTCCTCCAGGGGCACCAGTTCCCACAGTTTCTAACCTTGAAGTCTTTCTGTCTCCCATTCCCTATTAATCGTCATCTTTTGACTCCAACACAGCTTTCTCAGTTATCATCAAAACCAGCATGTTATCTTACACTAAGCTTCCTTCAATTTTATGTACTCTCCAAATCTTCTGCCATTTCATATCTCTTTAAATTGAGCTTTTAAACTGAGCTTTTACCTGGCCTCCAAAAGGACATGGCATCCAGCATAAGCTAGCAAGTGGCCAGTTACTTAAAGACGTGATTAATAGCAGAAGGTGAGTAATCTTAGCATTAGACCTAAAAGAGACTCCTACAGAAACTATTTCTCCTCATCCTCTAAACATCCTTTTAGAATACTATCCGTAAAACTATTGTAATTTTTTTCATCTATAGAATGTGTGCAAACTTAATTGCAAACACATCTCGTTTTTCTTCAAGGACAATGTCACCAGAGGCTAGTGCTACAAGGCTGGAACATTGCTGAACTTTAAATGAATTCTATCAATACTGTTGCACTCATCAGCAAAACCTGCGAGCTCACTGAAAGGCAAGAGTCCTCTTGTGTGCCAGTTACTTCTATGTGGCTACAGTCTCATATAGGAAGAATGTTCTATTTTAATAAACGAGGAATAGAAAGCTTTTGACTGTACTTACTTTGTACCCTTGGAGGTGTCCTCGGACAGTTTTCAGTGGAACTGGGTCCCAATGTACCTTTGCTAATGTGCTGTTAATAACATGAACCTGCACATTGCCTGGAGCAACCATGGGCACTGTGTGGAAAGGATGCAACAAGGACCAAGTCAGAGTGAGACACCACACGAACATCCTTTTCAGAGTAAGTCTTTGCATTGCACTCAAGGAGTAAGTTGAAGTGTTCCTATCCTTAAAAGCTGACCTCAGGATTAATACTACAGAGTATGATAAAGCCTTATTATCTCCAAATTCATTTTAACTAAAAAAATAACTACTGTCCCCCTTTTCCAATATTTTAGTATTTTCAATATCCACTTAAGGTTACACATTTAGTTGCTTTTACTTAGTACAACTGAGTCAAACTACGAAACTTACAGTCTTCCCCTGAATGTCCAATCACCTCTGATGGCTCTGGTGCATATCCCAGGTCATTTAAAGCTTGTACTTTTATTTCATAGGGAACGAAAGTAGGTGTACCGGACACAATATATTTAGATACATTTGCAACTATAACAGATGTCCATTCATCATCAACATCCTTCTGACGCCAGCTGACTTTGTACTGAAGCCCTGGGCCATTAGATTGAAAACCTTTTAAAGACTGAAATGAGAAGAAATATTTTTAATAACAGTCTGAAGCATCTGAAAAATCCAAAATCGCAAAGGAAATGTACTAATTCTTCTTTAGAATTTTACTGAAAATTTACCACTGTGTTCTGTGACAGGGAAGCACTGTTGAAATTTCCAAGCCATGCGATTGAGCTTTTACAGGTCAGCTCAGTTGCTTTTCATTCGTTAGCAAAAATCACATTGAAAGGTGATTCTGGCTAATTCTCATGCAACCATACATTGTGATTTCTGTAAACTTTTTTTTTTTTCCCAAATATTTCCTAAGATGTGGAAGAGGGAAAAACTGTGTTTCCTAGGCAATGTTTCTTGCCTGGGATGGGAAATTAGTTTCACGTGGCTCTCCTTGAGCTTTTGTCATGATGGTAAGGGCATGATACAGAAAACTTTTCCAAAAAAGTTTCCTGTGGAAGGAGTGCAAAATAATTTAATCAACAAAAGTTGAGGGTAGCATTAGAATTCAAATTAGAATGCATTCTAAAAATAAGACTCTGCTTGAGTCAAACCACAATTTACATACTTATGTTTTCCTAAACTGGCAGCAAAGCATCCTGTATTAGCAAATTAATGCCTTATCTTGAGAAATCACTCAAGGAAAACATGGCATCTTAATTTTTTATTTGCTTTTTCATACTGCATGCAGCTTTTCCCTGAAAATGAAGATAGGAAAATGTCTGGATTTTACTCTTTTTCAAGAATATTTTAAGCAAACAACACATTGGGTATTCTCATAGTGCATTCGCAGTTAGATTATTATTATTTTTCTAAAAAAAAAGCTACTCACAGATTTAAAAGCAAATAAATTAAACCTCCAGAAAACAAACTTACCTCCCACGTTATTACCAAATTATCAGGTTCTGAGCCTATCCCTTGTACATTAGAAGGATTTTCATCAGGGTCTAAAAATAAAATATTTACATGTGAACAAGAATGACTGCTGTTTGCATTCCAAATTCAATACCATTCATAGTACAAATTAATCACTGCTAAGTAGGAACAGTTACTTACTTGCCGATTTTGTCAGGTACTGCTCAGATGGTTCACTCGGCTGACTTCTGCCAATCTCGTTGACAGCTATCACACGGAATGAGTAGTTGACATATGGAGACAACTTCAACTGTACTGTTGTCTGAGTTCCAGGAACTTCTGTCTGGTAATGCCATACCCCTGGTTCATGCAGCCCATCTTCATATTCAATCACAAAGTCTGTAAACACAAATCGAATCCAACTTTATGTCAAAACTTGCAACACCTTCCTAGATCTGAATGAGTTAATCAGAAGGGAGTGATCCAATCAACACTTTTAAAAATCATGGAAACTGAAATATAATTACATAAACGAGAACACAGATCTATAATGTGGATCTCAAAAGTACTAACTAGGTAGAAATATAATAGAAACACTCTTACTTTTATTATCTGCTATTCTCAAAACTGCAGCTACCTGTCAGGTAACACATTATTACAAGTGCTCTCTCTCAGGTACTGGATTTTAACGTAACAGGAACCCTTGAACTATCACAGCAAGACAGTGAGACAAGATTGGAATTTTGATGTAAAAGTAACATTCAGATGACAAATATATTGATCTTAGTCATATCAAGCTGTCAGTAAGTAGTACCTGTACAATATTAAACCCCTGAATATTCCATTTTCCTCAATGAGACTGGATTAGTGAAGAACTATTTAAAGTCAAGAATCAATACTTGAGGAAGTTTTTCAAGAGCACTCTTCATTATCTCCAAATTAAGTCAAGGAATGTATGTTCAGAAGTTAAATTTCTTGAGAGTTCTCTGTGTGAACATTACAATGATCCTACAGAGTATATAACCTCAGGGACAAACAGGTTTGTAGAACTCCAAAAAGAAAATAATATTCCTTATCAAAGACAAAAGGACATTTTCTTCAGCTGTGAAACAGCCAAAAAAGCTTCTGGTCTTAGGTATGAGATACAAATTTTGAAACATTAGGAATTGTTAGGATACAGTAAGTAAATGGGAGAAGAACGCATAGTCTGAGTATATTCTATGGAACTTAAAGTTTAGATATGTGAAATTTACATGAGCATCAAATCTTTGTGTGTTGTATAACAAAAATTTTCCCTATCCCATGTATAGGTGGGGACAAGACGCCAGAATATGATTCAGAATACATCCTGTTTGCACTACTAAAGACATTCTGAGAAGCATCTAGAAAATGCTTTTAGAAGAATACTTACAGTACCACACAGAAATAATCTACAAGAATTTAAGGAGCCAAGATGTTCAAGAAGGAAAAAAGATAAGTACTATTCACAGCCTTCTATGCTTAAGGCTTGCAGATTTCATCCTGACCTGAGTAGTGAGAAAGAGGGAGAGCTGGCCCCTGCCTCAGTTATAGCTGGTCTGTGTGCTCAGAGATAAAGGTCTTGGGATGGGATGCTTTCTGGACCAAAGTCTTTGTTGAAAAGAGAATCTTACATGCTAATTAAAAACAAACAAACAAACAAACAAAAGCACCCACAAAGTTTTCACTACTGCTCTTTGCTTCTCTAGTAACTAGCATTCTGCCTGCAACTCTAGGAGAACAATTGATAGGACACTTCAAGAAAAAAAATCTATTTGAGATTTCAGAGATTCTAGCATGTCAATCATATTACTTGTGTAAAAGGATCACTCATAATGAAGTGCTATCCTTGAGTCTTGATCTACATTTTGAAGTGACAGCAGCAGCACTAATAGGCTTACTTGTGAAGGAAATGCCCTATTTTGCAGGATCTCAGGGGACTGTGCAGCAATATAAATTGTATCATAATTAAAACCAGCATGCTCATAATAAAAAAGTTGCCCCTACAAATCTTTCTGAGTCTATAATTTTTTGGAAAACGAACAGTAACATCCTTCCATCCCCCTAAATTCCCGCTCCATCCTCTCTGCTCAATATAAGCAAGAGTATCTTTCAGCATTCCTCCCTTCTCCTAGGAGGAATAACAGCATTAAGACCAATTTCCTGTCTCAAAAGTTTATAGATGTTTATTTTCTATGTGCTATGGACATGCTTTATTCCTTCAACTATCTAGACAACAAAAAAACTGAAATTTTTTTACATTTTCATGAAGAATAAACTTCTGTATTACCAGTGATGGACAATCCCTAAAGATATTTGTACTGATGCCATTTCAAATTCAAGGGAATTACAAAAGAGATAATGCAAGATGTTAGTAGCTCCCTCCTTCAGAGGCATACAACCAATGAGCAAGTCTACCCTCCGCATATTCATAAGACTGGACCTTGTCAGACAGAGCTCATATCAGTATAAACTTCTACGTTAACTAGCACAGGTTTTTGGATCAAAAGTCCAGCTCCTCGGGGCAGTAAATACATTTTTCTGCTTGGCTGTACAGTAGAGGAAGTTCACTGAATTTTTGTTATGTAAATAAATGGCAACTGTAGTGAATGAATTTACCATTCTTCTATGCTGGACACAAAAATTATCACAGAAGTCTTTGGAATCTGAGGACAGTTAACGTAATGCTGTTAACATGATGCAACAGATACAAACAAACATACTTGTAATGGGACTGTTATTTTCATCTCCTGGTATCCACGAGAGTTCAACGCTTCTTTCTAGCTGACCTGTCAACTCCAAGTCAAAGGGTGGATTTGGCCGAGCTGTAAATCAAATGAACACAAAGCAAATAATCACAATAGAATATGTAGTTTCATCTTTGAAAAAATCCTTACTTTCCAATCAAAAGAATTCCACAAATACAGCAGGGCAGATCTACTCACATAAGCATGACTCAATGGTTGTTAGCATGCGATTGTTACAAAACATAGATAAAATGGAGAACTGACGTATCCGGAAACTTCTATACGTTAACAAGAATCTATTTTTGATTTTATCTACACCTGACTGCAGTGTGGTATAAAAGTGCAATGAGATGCAAAGAAATACGAAATGCATGTTTGAATGATTATGGGTGATTATCTATTGTAGCTATAAATATTTAATAAAACATGGAAAATAAATAAGCATTCACATTAAAAAATACTTTTCTAAAATCACTGCAAATATTTAGCATGTGAATTCAAAACAAGTACAGCTCAAATAAAAAATAATTGCAAGTTGCTAAGTAATTTATTTTTTGCTGTACTTTTAAAAAATCCTGAAACACCAAGCAAGCTGTCAATATACATCCTCATAATGCATGAAGATGTAATTGTCCATTCCAAATTGCTGAAAATAATTCATTATATGATTTGTTACACAAAAATCAAGACTAATGAGTAGGTTCATTTAAGAATACATAAGCATTTTCACTCAACATGATAGGACTTACATAAATGTGCTTAAGTCACTCATAGTTAAAAGCGTTTCAGGCATACCGTTTGTATTTTAAAACACAAATTCAGAAAAATTGCTACAAAATTAACAGCTGTATATTGACAAATTTAAGACTGTACCTGACTGACAGATTTTTGGGGGGAACTTCAGCTTTAATTTAAAAATATTTATTAGCATTTTCATAAATCATAAACCAAACTGTTCAATATAGTCCTATCCATTCTATGAGTGAAGTAAAATGTAGACAAACTATGAAATAAAGTACACCAAGCCTACAAAGAGGTCATTAAAAGCAATGTCAAAACACACCACAATTTGGTTGGTGCAAATTATTTGATAATGAATTATCTTTCAATGAACAGGTGGATTTACCTTTTAGATCTTTCAACTGTTATCTAACTAATTTGCATTACAGTGTTCTCGATGAGAAAACCACTATCACACTGTAACAAACCTTAATTAATAGTAATTTATCTCTGAAAATTATTTATTCCCTAAAATACAAAGCAGCCTGCACTGTAAAATTCTTAAGTCCAGTACTCCACTAATGAACCAGTTGGCAAAACAGAATGAAACCACAACACACAAACACAAACACAGGAAAAAGGGGGGGAAAAAACCAAAACAACTGTTGCACTTTGCAATAGGCAAATGAGAAATATATCTGGCAGATGAAGTAGAAAGAGAACTTCGTATTAGTTTACCGTAAATGATAGCTGGAGTTGGGGGAGCAGCTGAAAAGAACATTAATATAAAGGATTTAATCAATTAGTAGCCAAAGAAACAGAATATTGTAGGTAAAGACTATAATTATTAGAGACAAAGAGAAGTTAACTTATTTGGAGTAAATTAGAGTAAATTTTCAATAACACATTGATCATCTTTCACTGAAAAGTTATAAAAGTGCTCAAATATTTTATCCATTTTTAAATGAGGATAGATGAAGAAAATAAAGTAGTAAGCAATCCTATAAAAACTTTTAAATAAGTACTAGACATTTGGCATGCATCATTCCTGGATAAGAATAAGATCACAAAACGATTTTAAACCACAAGCATACTTGACTTTGAGTATCGGCTTGAATTCAAGCAATAATCATTCAGGACACCTATTTAAAACTTTCTTACAAATTGGGACAAGGAGCAAAGTAATATATTTTACAACAATCTGCAATCATAGAAACTTAAGAGAGAGAACTTATTAAAAATAAAATCCTTGAGGTTCATACAATCAAGCATGCTCAATCTTTCTGAAGCATAATTCAGCTGCAAAAGAGATTACTGAGATAACATGTTTATGTTCAAGCACTCTGCAATTTGTAATCTACTGTGTTAGCTCAGACGTGATACCAACTAAAAACCTATACAGCAGGAAAATGAGTGTGTCCTGCAGCTTCTGGACCCTTTTGTAAGTAGATGATTTGAAGGCAAACTTTAGGGTAAGACTGTATCTTAAAAAAAATGAAACATATTTACAAATAGGTGACATTTCCTTTGTCCTGTCCTAGAAACCAAAACTATGTTTGTGCTTTCCATGCTGTTTTCACACTTAACAGTAATTAAACACAGTTCTGCTATCATAAAGTTTGAGAGTATTCTTACCAACAACAGTAAGCACAGCACTTGCTGAAACACTGTCCAGAGTAGTGTTAACTATGCAAGTGTATGTTCCATCATCTTTATCAGTTACATTCATAATGGTCAAGTTGTCTTTACCAACTAGAAACCTGTAAATACAATAGATTCAGCCACTGATTTTGCAATAACGTGTACTAAGAAACTTGCACAAGACATTACCAAATCCCATTTATTTATGTATTTCAGCAGTAACTTTCAACAGTAACTGTCTATCCTAATGTGGTTTTATTTCCAAATATACTCAAACGACTTTTAATTATCTGTGATCTAGAGAAAAACAGTCTTCCATTATCTCTTTGGCTTCTTCTGCCAATTACCTTCTCATTAAAATTGCTATACATGGCCACTGTACACAACTAAAAATTTTTACATCTAATTTTATTTTGAATTCTATCTCAATATGTTTACCACACTAGGTTAAGTCCTTTAGTCATCAAGTACGGGATAGTGCTGATATTTGTCAGTCATCTTTAGAAAATTTCAACAGGTCAACATGTTCCTTTCAAAATTTAGGAAAAAGAGCACACAAAAGAAACCAGAAAATTAAAAATAAAGGAAAATTATTTTGTCCATACCTTTCATCATCTGGCAGTGCATCATTGTCCTTCAACCATATAACTGTTGGTAATAGCGTAGAATCATGTTTTATTATACACTCAAATGAAACTTGGCCGTATCTCTGAATCACTTTGTATTCTGGCTGTTTAATTATCATTGTTGGATCTGAAATTTAAAATTACTATTAGACATTTAGAAAGTCTGAAATTCTATACTAACCTGTGATGATAGAGTGATTAATTTCTTACCTTTAACTTCCAGATGAACCTCATTTTGTATCTTTCCTAATTCATTCCTTGCTACACACGTGTATGTACCAGTACTATCCTTCTGAGCCACTGGAATTTCCAAGGTTCCATTATCATGGAAAATGTATTCATTTCCACGCAAGATGCTACCTTTCACTCCCTTAAACCTTTTTATATAAAAAATAATATCATTATCCAACATCATAGTTAAATTCTGTTGTATTTTATTATCAGAAAATGCAAACTTGAGACTGCCACATTAGAAAATACAGACAGAATCACATAACGAGATTTGAACTTGATTCTGTGGGGATAACTTAACTGTTAAGTATATGTAATATTTTACAGTGTATTATAATCAGCATAGATGTAAAAATAAACTATTTTAAAATTGTAAATAGAGTAAGAGTAGTTTTAAAGATTTAAATGTCTGTTTCCATAGAATGTAACAGGCTATTTTTACATAACTTAAGCATAACAGCTACAGCTTACCATTCAATTTCAGGCTTTGGTGAACCAAAATAAGCACAGTCCAGCAATGCGGGACTATCTGCAATGACTTGATACAGTTTATTAGCAGTAGTTAGAATTCTTGGTGGCTCAGCTGAAAAGACAGAGATATCTGAATATAGATACCAAGATGCAAATACAGAATACTAAGACATCAAGAATGGCCTAAATAATGATATATTAACATCCTTCTGTGAAGAGATTCCTGGTCTCAGTCAAGGTCCAAATATGTTCTACTGCCTGAGGAAACATTAGTGTAGGGGAAGTATCTTGCAAAAAACAAATGCTTCTTCCCTGTGTAAAAGCGATGGGGCACCAGAGGCAATTATTTCATTTCGAAAATTTAAATTAGAATATGCTTCAAGAAAAGAAACTCCTGGGAACAGACTGAACTACATAATTTCAAACAAACCCGCAGGCAGAACGAAGGTAAGATGTATTTTTGGTGAAACACCTACATTTTTTAAAGGAACCATGGAACCAAAGAAAATTATTTCATTTAACAGACAGTGTCTCTCAAACAAAAGATCTGCCAGTTCCTGCAGGAAAGTCTATAAAGACCATTCTGCCTAGGATTTTGCTACTAGCTTTGTAAATTCAGCAAAAACAATTAAAGAGGCCACAATATCTTGTAACTAGGAACATATTCTTGGGAGGCCTTCAAGACAAATGCATAATTATGTCCCTTTGCAATAGCAATTTAGAGATCATCTATTTAACTGATTCAAAACACCACAATCAATGAGAGTATACTGAAACATACTAACATAAGGAATATTAATTCCTGCCTTATTCGTCACATTTTCATTTGCTAGATTTACATAAACAAACAAACAAAAAAGAGTTAAAATTTCTTCCAAGTTTTGCCCAGCTTTCACAACTATCCTTCCTACTTAGAAACAGCAAAAGTAAAATTCAGGAATAGCCTATAAAACCCAAGGTATGTAAATCCTCACCTTTGACAGCGCTCATGAAATACACCCACTCCCACTAATGACCTTAAGCAAGACCTGAACATGCAATTGTGTTCAGGAGACAACTGAATATACAAGAAAACTGAAAAACGTAAAATCTGTTTCTTACCCAGAACATTGACAAAAGCATTTGCTAGCAAGTATCCATATTCATTAGAAGCATTGCACTGATAGACAGCACTTGACCTTTCTTGCACATGTGAAAAAATAATGGTATCACCATCTACCTTCCTGCTAGGATCTTCTGGGGCAACTGTTGGTGTAAAGAAAAAAAAAATATTGTTTTTCTTAAACTGCTGTTGGATTATAAATTCCATACTTCTGAAAAGAAGAAACAATTTGAAATAGCAATATACCCTTTCTTCTATTTTACTGGTGACTGTTCACTGATTAAGATCTGAATTTCAATATGATTAAGGAAGTTACTCCAGTTCTACAAATATTTAACTCAGAATGGCAGAGTTCCTGTTTTCTGAGTTTTTTTCTTGCTGTTTATTTTTCAAAGCAGCAAAGCTGAGATCATATTTTGCATATATTACAGAGGAAAAATACTGATATGACAAGATTCAGGCAAATACAGACAACATATAGAAAAAATAAGGAAATATTTCCGAATGTCAAAAGAAAATTATGTCAGAATGACACTGGAACTTTACAGTCCTCTGTGACTTAAAGGTTTCAGCTTTTCCAATCAGTTGTTATACCATAAATAATTATCCAAATATTATAAAAAGTGCCTTACTCTGTTGAAAACTATCTCAGAGTAGAACAGAAATAATTCTTTCACACAAAATCAAGTTTTCACAAGAGCCGCGACAGTAATTCAGCAGGTGGCACTCTTTCCCTTTCATAAGAATTCTACAACGCATTTTCCTCAACCATTCTGTAGTAGCCTGAGCTGTCACTGTCGAATAGCTCTTGCAGCTCAGAATAAATGAGAATATAACTGAAAATAAAATTCTGAGATATTACTGAAGAATAATAGCAGTCAGTTATGATACATCTGGATGAAGTTAGAGAACTAGAACAGAGAAAAAACTTAGCTTGTAGCACTGCGCTATGCAAAAATGCACAAACTATAGCTTAATATTTTAAGTAAATATTAAATCAAAACACCTCAATGTATTATTAATATTGAAACTTAATGGTCGTATTATTTATATATTAATATTAAAAATAATGCATATATGCACAAATAAATGCATCATCATTTGGTTGCATCATCAAAATTTACACCTGTATGTATTAATAGACCTTGAGGAAAGAAGTATATTTGTGGAAGACATTTCCATATAATACAATTTCTAATTTCTTTGGATTCCCAGAAAAGATCGATTAACTAAATTAACATCAATTTTTTAAGTGCCAAAGCCTTTTTATTCAGCAATATGTCAGTAGTCATCTGTAAAGACAAATGGGAAATTTCTCCTTCATTTTCTCAAATCTGCTGAAGTATCTGTTACTGATTTCCTTACGTGAGAAGAACAAAAGGGAACAGATGAAGGGCATCACAGTTCTGTGCTCCTGCTTAAGGGTATCTCCATTTTGGGTGAACTCTAAGGCTACTTTACATGTAAAGTAACAACATCAATTTCCAAACAGATGCCTCAAAACCAGTTTTCAACTCCATTTTTAGCTCTTATCTTCCATCGCTTTGAGTTCAAACCAATATTACAGATTCAAAAATTTCAGAAAGGAAGAAAAAGGTACTACTGGAATTTTAAATGCTTATTCTCTGGGCTTCTGGATTGCTACACTTCTTTTTCTCCTGCTTTGCTTTACTTGTGTTCCATGTTCCCCATTGCTTCATATTCTATGTAAATGTCATTTTCATTAAAAGATTCATAGGCTGAAAATAGACGGAGCAGGTGAGTCGCCCAGCAGGGAGACCCGTCAGCTGTGAGCAGTGGTCTGTCTCTGCATACAAATCAGCATTAAATGGAAAATAGGCAGTCACCCTTCCAGGAGGTAGATCAGCCCACAGCTTCCCCAACCATGGCTTCGTCCTGCCCTGAGCTCAGGGCTTCCCTCCACTCATTCCCTCTGGGTCCTGCATGTTTTTTGCACACAGATATCTGCAATGGGTGCACAGACTCCCTACTCATACATGCTCCCATACGTAACGCCCTACCCGCTGTTGGTAGGGCCCCTTGAGAGAGGTAGACGCCATTGTTTGAACCCTCTACGACTGAAGAAGGAACTGGGTCTTAAAATGATGATCTAACCATTAACTATAATATTAAAAGAAGGGCAGCATCTTCCCTTTCCAGTGATGTACTTCAGGAAAATAAGAGATACCCCTCTTCAGTTATTTGAAGGAGGTAGCTGCCTGTTCTCAGAAAAAGGTTTAAACTGTGGGTCCCCAGAGTTAAAAAACAACAACAACAACAAAACCCAAAACAACAAAACCCAAAACAATAACAACAACAACAACAACAACAACCACCCAGTCCAAACCTGAGGAAAACATCCCATTAGTCAGTGCTTCCTTTTGACTGGTCTAGCTACTTGCATGCTGAAGGGCACTGATTTTAGAAAGCACTCTGCTGAGACTGGCATCTCTTCAACAGTCTGTCTTCTGACATACCTTGTCCTCCCACGCAACACAAACAGAACCTACACGGCTACGCCCATGTGCTACGCTGTGTTAGACACTGTATCATCCAAAAGTTAGACACTGTATCATCCAGCTGCTTTAATAACCTTAAGCATACACTGCTGCACTCACACACAGAACGGGTCAGAAGGGACCTCTGGAGGTCATCTGGTCCAACCACCTGCTCAAGCAGGGCAACCTACAGCCAGTTGCCCAGGACTGTGTCCAGATGGTGGAAGGATCACTTCTCTCAACCTGCTGGCAATACTTTTGTCTAATGCAGCCCAGGATAACACTACCCTCTTTGTCACAAGGGCACATTGCTGGCTCATGGTGAACTTGGTATCCATCAGGACACCCAAGTCTTTTTCTGCTACGCTACTTTCCAGGTGGGTGGCCTCCAACATGCACTGATGCATGCGGTTGTTACTTCCCAGGTGCAGGACTTTGCACGTCTTCTTCTTGAACTTCAAGAGGTTCTTGTCAACACACTTCTCCAGCCTGTTGAGATCCCTCTGGATAATAACATGACCTTCCGGTCTACCAGCCACTCTTCCCAGTTTTGTGTCATCAGCAAACTTGATGAGGGTACACTCTACACCATCATCCAGATCACTAACAAAAATGTTAAACAGGACTGACCCCTAGGGGGTCACTGCTAGTTCCTGCCCTCCAACTAGACTTTGTGTCACTGATCACCACTCTCTGCGCCTGGCCATTCAGTGATTTTTCTGTCTACCTCACTGTCTGCTTATCCAGCCCATACATCAACAGCTTGTTATATTTATGCAACAAAGGATCTTTTAGGAGACAGTGTCAAGGACCTTCCTGAAGCCCAGGTAGTCAATATCCACTACTGTCCGCTCATCAGTCAGGCCAGTCATTTCATCATAGAAATTCATCAAGTTGGTCAAGCATGACTTCTCCTTGGCAAAGCCACACCAACTATTCCTGATGGTTTTCTTCTCCTTAATGTGCCTGTAAAAGGTTTCCAGGGTTAGCTGCTCCATCACCACCTTCCCAGGGGTCAAAGCGAGCCCAACCAACTTGTAGTTCTGTGGGTTCTTCTTCTTACTCTTCTTGAAGATAGGAGTAACATTTGCTTTCTTCCAGTATTCGGCTGCTTCTCCCAGTTACCATGATTGATCAAAGATTATCAAGAGTGGCCTTTCAACAACACCTGCCAGCTCCCTCAGCACTTGTGGGTGCATCCCATCAGGGCCCACGGACTTCTGTATGTCCAGTTTGCTTAAGTATTGCCAGACATGATCCTCTTCCACCAAGGGTGCATGTTCCTCCAGCCTTTCTGCCTGGTCTGTGGGACCTGGGATTCTTGAAGGCTGGTCTTGCTAGTAAAGACTGAGACAAAGAAGGCATGAGGTACTTCAGCCCTTTCCGGCTCCTTTTATTTTTTTTTTCTCTTTTTCTGAGGAAAGAGAGCACTGCTTGTTTGCCTTTAGCAGGATTCTGGGGACATTACAGGATGGCTGCACAAAAAGGGGAAAATGCTTTTGACACATTTGACAAATCTGAATGTGGAACTGATTGGCAAAGTAGCAAGGAATTATATAATGCTTAAAATGGGTTTGTATTATACAATTGGGATAACAAGTGACAGGGATTAGTTATAGGAGTTCTGCTGCTGTAACAGACAGGTGAACATGTGCCTTATAACAACCAAAACTTAGTCCCAATAACACTAAGTCTCAGCTTATGAATGTGGCTATGTCCTTTCTGGACAAAGACCTGATTGCTCGGCTTCACGTAATTTTTCCATCACTTCATGTAATGAGACAGCTTTTTGACTCTATAGCTACACACAGCATATTCCTGTACAGAGAAGGTATAGCTGCCATCAGATATTTTTGTCACAGTTAGTCATCAGCACCCTAAGAATCTTCTGTTGATCTGAATACATACTTCCATCTGTTTCATAAACTTTAGACAGCCCAGGCAATTACTTTCGTCAGCATGTTTAAATAACCATTATGGCACCTTCATTACTTTTTTCCTGGAAAAAAAAGGCAGAATGAGATGTACTCTCTGCACAGACGCAGTTAAAACACACTATTATGCTTAATCCAGATTTTGTTGCAATATTTTAGCCTTTTCTGTTGAAAAATTTAATTTTCCTGATCAATTTTAATTGCTGGTCAATGTATATTTATGTAAATTCTGGAAGCTAACCAAAATGAACAGAACAACTGTCAACTGATGATGCAGTATATAATACAATGTTATCTGTTCAAATAAATGATACAAATTTCAGCCTGATCTATAAGAAAGATACATATTTCGGGCAGAAAATTGTTAAGACAGGAAACTGGCCTACCGTCTTTAAATTCTTTAGCTTTAATCTTTAAGCTCGGTGTAAAACAGGAAAAAAAATCCATTGTTTTTAGCTGTGGGGTTTTTTTAACTTAAACATAAAAAAGGAAGTTTTTATTGTGAGAGCGGTCAGAGCCTGAAACAGGATGCCCAAAGAAAAGATGGAGTTTGTCCTTGGAGATAACAAAAATCTGTCCGGACATAGTCCTGACCAACCAGATGCAGATAACACCCTGCTTTGAGCAGGCAACTAGATGTTCCTTTCACCCTCACCTATGCTGGGATACTGTGGTTTTAAGAGAACCTAACAAACAATGTAGACTGAAAATAATTCACTGGAAGGAGGTATAAACCTTCGATTGTGATTCTGTAATTTGCTATGGTTTGTAAAAAAAAAAAAGCTAATAACGTGAAATTAATTGTTCCTGAAATCAGAGTTCCTTACATTGATCCCACATTCTGAAACACAACAAAGCGAATATGAGATCCAGCTGACATCAGAAGTTCTTAGAGGCCACTGACCTAGAGTGATTTCTGTTGCCTGAGAAGTGTGATGTAACCTAAGGTAGTATATATTTTTTTCCAGAAGCATGTTGTGGATTACAACCACTGTTTGTAAGATATGTGAGTACTAACTGTTTCTACTCTACAGTGAAAATGGTTATGCCATCCTCAGATGTTGCACTAGAGATTCCCTCTGGCTGAAAACAAGCTGGAAAAAAAAGGAACAAAATGACTTGACTGTTTTTCCCTGTATCAGTGAGAACACATACATATTTGGCATGTGTAAAAGCCAACCTTACCTAGATCGGTTAAATGTCACAGAAAGACATCGTGAAAACAGAATAATTTCTCTTTAGAAAAGAGCAGAAATATTCATTACTGCCTTTAGACATCTGCATCTTCTTTAGCAAATCAAAGTTATGAATCAAAAGTAATCAATCCTGCTATGCATTCACAGTGACAACATATGAGTGTTGGAAAACAAATGTAATAACACAAAGCCTGTTGTTTAAGTGTTATAGTACTCAGTCACTCATTTCTTTAGTAAAGCTGAGCTATCATTTTGCATCAATAGCAGAGTATTAGTTTCTCAGAGAAGCTGAGACACTTATTTTACTTAGATTTTATACCAAACATCTGTTGCTGTAGTTCTGTTTTTACTATAATTCTGGCCTTAAGTTTATGCACAAATAATAGTGAATGTAAACAGGAGCATGAGAGCGGTACTGGCTCTTAAGCTATGATCTTCAACAAATCTAACTTCAAAGATAACTTTGAAGACCCTTTTATTAAAGAAAAATATCAAGAAAGCAAAGACAGAAAGTTAGGGGGGTTTTTCCTGATATGAATGTAGAAACGTAGGGACCTTGTATAATGATGCTTGTGTATGCTTTTCAAGTTCTGACAGGATCACAGAATCACTTGTATTATAGTATGCTAGAAGTATCTTGTCATTCTTCCTGATCTGATTCTTCCTCCAAAAACTCATGTTCATGAGTAATTTATGAATATAGCAACCATTTCCAAAACTAGAAAAGTCTTTATGTGGTTAAAACTAACTACAGTTGAATGACTGAAGCACAATTTCTGAAGAATTATTTGCATAATTTGGGAAATCTGTTTTCAGATAGATTAGCTATGACAATATGAGAATGTGATAGAATCAGAACTTAACATTATCAACCAACCAACTAAGAAAACTGGGAGGAATATACAATGTGTAATCATTGAAGTGGCTTGATAAGATGACAAGTCCTTTATGGAGAGACTTGGGTCTCTGTAGATCATAAACCATATGGTCTGTGAATGAACATCCAGTTAATATCCTTCTGGCTGCAGCTGACTTGCCTCGTAACATTTGAGAGCCCAAATCAGGGACTATTATGCACGACAGCCCTGTTCTCTCAGATCTCTGATCATATTACCTAAGTAACATATTGTGTATTTAGAGAATGTTGACTAGAATCCCTTTTTCTTCTGGTGGGGGAAGGGGTGGCAGTGGAGAAGGGTCTGGATGCTGTGCTTTCAGAGTTGAACACAAAACTGGTAGTGAAATAGCAAGGGTGAGCAGTATGGCGCATCAGATATTTGAAAACCTATAGGGTCAAACCAAGACTGAACCTAAGTAAGAAAAACAAGAAACAAGTAATCCAGTTTTGCCTTGCTCTGCTCCTTCCAGTGAACTGACAAAGACTTAATTCTGGAAGAGACAGGACATGGAAGAAGATACCCTTTTCCTTTTTTTACCAATCTCACTTGTTCCTCAGCCAAATATTTTCCTGTGATCAATGAAATCCTTGTTTCCAAGTTTCTGATTCTGATAGTACTATTACCTCCAAAGGAAAGGCAGGTTATTTCCTGCACTAGCCACAACCGTCCTTGTGCGGAATAAAGAAAAACCTGATTATCACAGGTTTTCCTATCTGCTGCAGTTCCTAGGCCAGACGCACAGTACAACACAAGGACAGCAGAAGCGGTGGATGAACGCCTGCCCTGGCAGTCTTCTCTCTGAAACCAAACTCCTCAGGGCATCGGAGTCCAGCAGATTTCTCCCCACCCTGCCATGGCTGCGGAGAACAGCTTGTGTGTGTACTCACAGGGAGCACGACGGATGACAAATCTCTGAGATTATCAAGGCCTTTCACGAAGGAAATCTAAGGGCTAACGTTTCTCCCTTAACTTCAAAGTGATTACTAATGGACACTAACAAAAACGCAAGATTCAATGTGAAATGTGATATAAACAAGTGAATAACATGTTAAAAGAAGATAAACAGCACCTTTCAGTGTACTACTTTGTATAAATCTATGTGTGTGTATTTAATATTTAACAGCTCATCATGAACTATAAACCACTGAACCAATAAATTAGTCTTTTGTGCAGTATTTGCAATGCCTTTCTGAAGTCCAATTATGAAAGTGCTTCCCCATCCCAATTAATCGGGGTTGTTACTTTCTTAAAAGTTGAGATACTTTATGCATGGTTTCCCTTTTGTAAAACCATGCTGAATATCTAAGCTGTAAAACACAACGGATTATGAAGCGCTATAAATAATGCAGATCTTGAGTGTTAATTGAAGCACAAGGCAAGGCAGAGTCATGGCCTGAACTTTCAATTGCTACTTGACAAAGTAATTCTAATTGACCTCAATGGGACTGTGCATGTGAGTTCAAATTACTCCTGCGAGTAAATATTAGGAGGTTGGGTCCTTATCAATCCAGCATGCCCGAAGCAGCTTGCTCTTCAGACATGTTGGAGTTTTTAAGCGCTATTGTTGAAGAAAATTAATTAAAATATTTCTTTTTACCCTGGTTAATGTAAACTGTAACAAAATTTACTCCATTTCTTCATAGGTGTTTAAGACATACTAAATTTTTCTTTATTCTCTCCTTTTCCCTTCAGGTATTTAAGCCTCATCCTTTGATTGAGATATGGATGAAAGTTTTTTTCTTCAGCATTCCTCCTTCCTTTTCTGACTCTATTAATGAAAAACAAAACCGGAAGAATTAAGCATCTCCCAGTTGCGCTTTCCAATAGAAAATTAAAGTATTGCAAACAGATTACTGGGCCACAGGAGGCACATTGTGGGATATATGATGACAGCAGGGCTTTGAAATTCAAATGTAGCTCTTGTTCTTTGAAATCCTGCCATGGGTGTAGCTCTGTCGGCACTGCCCTGAAGCTGAAACAGCTGCTTTAGTTTCCTTTTAGAGTGATTTACTAATCATTCAGTTGGAAAAAGAGAGGTTCAATTCCATAATATAGTAACAAGTGAACAAAAAGGCACACTGCACTTGGTAGTTTCCAGACCTGCTTCTGATAAATCAGAATAATACAAAATCACACGAATCTGAAGAACTGCACTTCCTGTGATCGCGATGTATCTCTTTTTTAGACGCCTTGACAGACTCAGTGTAGTGGAGCATCCAGTAAACTTCCACTTAAATATTTAAGGTGGATAAAACTTCAGCTTTTCTCAGCAGTGAAAGTGACCTTTAAGATAAAGCTGAGCTACCAAGTTATTTATTTCCTATGTTCTTTCCTCCTTTTTTTTCCCCCCTCACCCCCCGCCACTCTAGTTGAGTGGGTAATTTAATTAAGGTCTCTTAATTTTTACTGTGTTCCCTTCAATAAGACTCTGTGTCCTGATTCCTCAAGGCCAGCCAGCCAATATATGCTGCCCTTGCATTTGGGAAGTTCGGTGGCATCCTGCAGCTGCTTCTGAAAACTCTCTGTTTCTTAATGTCTTACTGCCATCCTGCAAGAATGCAGAACACATCATCGCTTTTCTGGAAAATGTACTTGTCATTTGAATTAGCACATCCTACAGCTTTGACAAGGAAGCAGTGTAAGGCAAAGGTGGATCTCATAGCCAGGTGAAAAAGATTTTACCAGTCAGGAGGCCTGAAGAGCTAAACTCTCAGGACAGCAGGATAAAAATCTCCTCAAAACCAATCAAAAAAAGTTAATGGTAAATATACAGAAAATAGTAAGGAAGATCAGACCACCAAAACCAAGGAAGGAAAGAGTAGGACAGGTACTAAACTGATTATAATGCATACATTATGATATATTTACATACAATATATACAGTACAAAATTACATCAATATTTTCCTGTTTTCCTGTAATACCATTGTTTGATGAGGTGATTGATGTCAGCTTACATAAGTTGTTTAACCAATGGAAACTTCTCATTGTAAATCTCAGGCTAGTGATCTCAACTTACATTTAATTAGGATTCTTGAAACAGGTTCTTCGCTAAATATTTCTATCTGTTTCCATATATACCCCTACTTTTCCACAAAAAGTTGCATGTTTTTCCCTCCACTTCAGTTTTATCTCTCCTGTATCCCACATATTTTGAATATATCTAATGAGGCTTCTAATTTACCTGTTGCTATTTCCTAGATTCTCACTGTAGAGAATCCTCCTCCATGTCCCAAACTCTGTGACATTTACTTCATGGACAGACTTAAACATCTCCTGAAACTCCTGAAACTCACGCTGTCATACTTTCAATAAGTCAGGACAGACAAATATTTTAGAGCCCATTAACTCTCACCAGTCAACAGGGTAGGTTGCCTGTTTTTATAGACTCATAGAAACATATAATAGTTTGGGTTGGAAGAGAGCTTCAAAGGTCATCTAGTCCAACCCCCTGCGACGAGCAGGGACATCTCCAACTAGATCAGGTTGCTCAGAGCCCCGTCCAGCCTGGCCTTGAATGTTACCAGGGATGGGGCACCTACCACCTCTCTGGGCAACCTGTGCCAGTCCCTCACCACCCTCATTGTAAGAAATTTCTTCCTCATGCCTAGCCTGAATCTCCCTTCTATTAGTTTAAAACCATCAGTCCTTGTCCTGTCATAACATGCCCTTCTAAAAAGTCTGTCCCCATCTTTCTTTCTTATGATATCGTTTTATGAAAGAGGAGGGATAAACGTAGAAGAATGCAGTGTCCTCCAGCAAGTTCTTCCCAAGTAAAGTTGTGCTATTTATAGCAGCTATCTTGAGTCTGTCATACAGCCTTGCCAGTCACAACACTGCAACAATTAAGTGGCTCAGCCACCAAGTCAGGGTTGCTTTTCTTACCCATGCACACAGAAACAGCTGCTTCCCTGCCTTAGGGGTTCCTTTTCTTTGACACCTCCTTGGCACAAGCTGTTTCCCAGGCACTTGCTGACACATCCAGTCAGTTTTGCTGCTGCTGCTGCTTTTCAGTGCTGAAGCCTGGAAGGCTCAAATATATTCTAAGCTGCAAATCCAGCAAAAGTGCTGTGTACATATACAGAGCTGAGGACTTGACTTTATGTCACCTTCACAATTCCTAGATGAAATTAGTGTTGCAGTGGGACAGCAAAGGAGAGGTCTAGCAAACACAACTGTGGCAGCAACACCATGGTAAAAACGACATCCCAGTAATGTCCCTGTCGAAGGATGACGGCGCAGCTCTGTTGCTACGGTCCCACCTCTGTAAGGACACCACCAGCAGAACACCAGACAGGATAACCAGGAGTGTGGTCACAAATTCTAGTGTTCTCAAGCACATTAGAGGCACATTTTGTTGTTCCACTTTTATGAAATACAGTATTTTTATCACCTCATTTATAATTTAGTATTACCTGTCAGGGAAAAAATACTTAAATACACGCTCTTCATTTACATTTGAAAAATCACCCTGATATTCCTCATATTCTTGCACTCATTCTCCCATAAGATAATTAAGAACCTTACTGGCTATGGGAACGCCATTTGCTAACCAGCTTATGTTAGGCTTTGGGTTGCCGTTAGCTCTGCAGATCAATGTCCCATCTTCTCCAGGAGACAAGACCAAGTTTCTGGGCGCTGTTATCCAGTATGGGGCAGCTGGGGTTAGGAAGAAAAACACAGCAATCATTTTCCAAAATTACATACAGAAAATCATAAGGCACAGTCATAGTAACCAGAAGATAATTCAAACAAGGTATGTACAGATATAGACATACACTTACACTGTTAATTTTTACATATATACACACATACGTATATATCTGATACTCAGTGCTTAGCTCATAGATTATACTTTGGCTAAACTGAGCTATTGCCTACCCATTGCATTAAAAAGGGGGCATCTATTTACTTCGAAATTCTGAGATAAGCAACAAAATGTTCTTTAGGGTTTCCTGCTTTGAATCTGATTTGCCGTTCCTAAATAAAGTAAAATTTATCTGAATAAGGCATCTGCAGAGACTAGAGTGGTCTTTTGATTAATTTCGGAGATAACCATGCTCACAGTAGTTAGGCTGTTAGAAATGAATGCAGGTTTGATTACATAAAAAGATTTCACGGCAAAGGTGAAAATCAGAAACAGCAAAATCCTTGGCTGAATTCGATGGGTGATTGCAACGGAGTCAGATGTTTACCTGAGACAGCTGAAAACACACAGAGATCAAAATGGATGGAGCACTGTTCTTATTGAAAGACACTAATCTATGTCTCCATCTCTTTTACAATAAATAACCACAAATAGCATATGTTATCACATCTTGCCATTAAATTTCAGATTTTGGATTGATGGACAGATGCAAACATAAAATTAAACTTCTGCTTTTAAAAAGAATGCTGAATGTGATCACAAAATGATGCTGGTTTACAATAAAACAAATGGCTATTTAGCATGCAAAGTAAGCACTACAGTTGATTATTTCAATGAGTAATTAGCTGTCATTCCAGGTTTTTTGTTTCATGTTATTCAAAACATACTTACAATTCCTATTTGGACAAACATACTGTAAGTGTTTTTAGAACTAGTAAGACATCATCTTGGGTATAAAACCATGAAGAAGACAGAAAATCAGAAATGTCAATTAAGACAGAAAAAGGAAGAATATTATAAGACCATAAGACAAGCAGTAAAATAGAGAAGAGAAAGAATCTGGACTATATGCATGGAGAGCAGAAAAGATGGAGAAAATAAGAAGAGAGCTGGGGAGAAAAACACAAAAACAAGGGAAAGAAGCAGTTTAATGACAGCTAATAAAAGGATCTAAAATAAATATAGCACTTATATAAACTAAAAAATTATTTCACTACCATTACAGTACAGTCTCAATTTAGCCTGTTGCTTTACAAAGCAACATATTTTAAAAAAAAGAAAAAAAAAAAAAAAGAGAGATTAGAGATAGTAAAGTCCTTCCACAGGTAGAATGCAGTTGATTTAATGATAATTTTCTCTGCCTTTTTTTTTTAGCATTTTCATTCACCCTTTCAGCTATATTTTATCCTAGAAAGGTTACTTCAGTTTTGCATTCTGGACACTGACAATATTACATTAAGGATTACTTTAGTATTACCTTTCACAGTTACTGAAATTACATGATGAGCAGAACCTAATATATTTCTTGCTATACATTTGTAGTTCCCAGAATCGGCTTCAGAAACATCTATAATCTTGAGAGTTTTCTTAAAGTTTTCAAAAAATGTTCTGTTGGCTGGCAGTTCCCCACCCTCTTTAATCCAGCGGATTACCGGTGTGGGTCTGGAGAAACAAAAGCACAGGTCAAATTTAGGGATTGGAGAAAAGGAAGATGAGAGTTCAACACAGTAATTTTCCAAACTTATATTTTATAAGTAATTTTGAGCCTTCACCCAGATTTTGGGGCATGTCCAGTAAATGTGCAAAATATGCCAGCATTTGTTTCTAGGAAATGACAAGCCTCACTAACACTGTCAATGGCCATCTGTTCGTAGGCTTCATAATTACAGAATACATTTGTCTGCTGATTAATCTAAAAACCCTGATGGTTAAGAAATGAATAGAAGTGTATTTCAAATTTTATTGCACTTATACTATTAAATTGATGGTCATGGTGCTTTAAAAGCTAGTTTCTAGATAATAACAAGTTTACAATTGTCCATTTGAGCAATATCCTAATGCTTCATGAATGTCGCAAATTTTACAGAGACAGAACTATTTCTTATGAGAAATCAAGAAAAAAAATGTCAGTGTTGAGTCAAATACAGCTACTTGTCACCGCACCACATCTAAATCTTGGCTATGACCTATATTGTCCACTGAAGTTGAAAGCTCTCCAAACACATGGAGATACACTTTTGATATTACAAGAAATTTCAAGGTGTTGCTTACTGAGTAGAATGTCCTCTCTCAAATAGTAATGATTCAAGGCAAATATCCTCTTAGCAGTTTATTAGCACATATTTTATAACAGAGACACCTAGCAAAATTGGCTTTCAATTATAGTATCAGTAATTAGGAATTGTTGTTTAAAACAAAATCTGAATCTGGCCCTTTGTGGACAACTATGTAAGCTTCCTCCACTGAATTTTTATTTTTTTTTTTTTTTTTTACATGATGGCTACAGACACAAAGCCACACAATGGATAATATTCTCTTTTTTATCTCATTTTTATCCAGCCATTTTACTGAAGTTTGGATCATTGAATACTTTTATTGCAGGGTTGTCAAAAAGCACGTAACTATATTACAGACAAAGGCTACCTGAGCTGATGCTACTCCCACTCACAGGAGTGGTTTTGCTAGTGGGGCTGATGCACAAACACCTGAGCGGACCACAGCTGAGACAGAAACACTGCAATGATGCTTGCGTCAAGCTGTGCACAAGCCTGCCCTGTGGAGATTATGCAAGTGAATGCATCTGCACCATGCTGTGCAGCATCACTTGCAATTACTGGCTTTCCTCATGGCTGCCTCAGAGCACTCTGCATTATATGCTTTTGTGCACTGTAAACATGTTGACAGTTCCTGAAATAGGTACTAAAGATTCTTCCACTTCTGCACTAACCAGCCTATTCTCAGATTTCTTCCTGAGAATGAAAGTGATTTAAGACCAAATGAGTTCATGAAGTTAAATTGCTCTTTAGTTATTTTCTACTTGCACGATAACCAGCAGAAGCAAACTTTCATTACATTGAAGAAACAAGTACTAATTAAAGTCAATTACAACAAGAAATTGGATGTAAGGAACTGAAGGCATGTTCTAACAACTCCCACCTAGCTGATCTACTAAGTAATTATTAGTAAATGTGAGCAGCTTTTTCTCATTAGACCAGCAGATTCTAATCTATTTTTATATCATTTGAGAGCCTGATTGTAAATTTAGGAAAAAAACAGAGGCTTGATTCCTGATTGCAGTTCTGCAGATGTGTGTCCAAAGTTACTCTATGGTGTTTCTTGCTTGTGTCCTCAAGAAAAAGAAAGATGCAACCTGAATTCTGTGCACAGGGTCTGGGGATAAGAGGAGGCAGAGGCCATAATATTTATGTTCATAGTCGGTTTTGAAATCTGCTGATGCCCACGTAAATAGTGGACTTCCTTAAAAGAGCTCTTTCAGTTTCTTTGAAACGCGCAAGCTTATACAGTGGTAACATTTTAAGCATCTCTGAAATGTTTCCCTCTCTTTCTGTGTTTTTATTTAGAAAAACACCATCTAAAAAGTAACTTACAATCCTGCTGCGATGCACTCCAACAAAAGCACATTTCCTCTGAGTTCCACTTTGGTACTTGTGCTGCCTGTTGGTGTAAGAAGAACTGGCTGCCTCTCTGTAACTGGCTTCGCTGAAACAAGAAAAAAAAAATTCTAAATTTTATTTTAATCGTGATCAAATGCATACATACATTCTCACATTTTGGACAGAGATTTTGCTCCACATTGGCCATTTAATCAAAAACTACTGTGTTACACAAATACACAGCTCAACAAATGAGGTTTTTGACAGGCATAACATAACATGTTAAATGCTATGATTTTGAACACACACAAACACATGAAAAGTGTTGTTATTATTAAAGATGGGAGCAACCGATACATAGTTTTTGCATAGGGAACTATGCAGCCTGATGGATGAATGCTGAGCCTTGATCCTAAGCAGCCCCTCTTTACTTCAGCAGAACTACTACAAGGAGTAAGATCTCACTGACGTGAGTGATAGTGCAAGACTGAAACTTATCAAAGATTTCTGGGCTTCCATCAAAACAAAAATAAAGCAAATTTATTGTATTCAGAAATATAAAGCAAGGGGAAAAAAAGTACCCTCCACTTTGCAATATGCTTTGTTCAATATTTCCTAGACAACGTGAGGCATCTTTCCAGAAGCTAAGCCTTGTATTCTCTTTTTACTATATATTTAACTTTAATTAAAGCTGTTCCCCAGTCTGGTAATAAAGAACCATTGATTAACCCACAAGAAGTAACCACAGTAAACAGACAGCTATAAATATAAGACCCATTTTTGACATCATACTCTGTTGACTTTTGAAGTATTATGGTATTTCATGAGCCTTCATGGAAACCAGAATAAAAGTGCTTTCTGTAATAATACAGTGGAGTGCTTTCTGTAAATAGTCTAATGTTCTTTTATAGTAATTTTAAAATATAGGATTAAATTGCTTTCAAGTACAGTAGCAGTCTGAATCATTACAGTAAATTTTTATATTTTTTTTAAACTGTGAGCAGAAACATAACAAACTCTTGTTTATTAGGGTACAGGATTTACTGATAGATTAACATAAATAGAACACTTAATTTTAATACAGTATGTGTTACGAATTCTTTAAAAACTAGTACACAAACAACTTCAAGTTGGGAGAAAAGGTGTTCCAGATTGAAGAACGCAGTTGAATATTACAGGTAATAACTAGTCTACCCAGTTTTAGCACTGCTAAGGACCACTGATTCATTTTACAAATCTATGAAAATTCAGAAGAATCACCTTTGGTATTTCTGAGTTGTGAGCCAACCAAATTATGTTTTCCTCACTAATGACAGCTAATACTTCATTCTGTGTTCAGATACATATTTCTTGTTTGTTCCTGAATGACATCTTATTTTTATGCAGTAAATTAAACATTCTCTGCCCTTGTTTTATTTTAGATTCCTGTAAGTTATGGTTTAATATGGATAAAGCCTCATGTGACATGGAAAAAAAGCAAAAATAAAAGAAATATAATGTATTTTTAAATCGAGTGGAGAGTCTAGAACCTCAAGTATTACTGTATCAGCGTTGCTCCAAAGTCAGCCTGGCTAAACACACATACCTGTTTGGGAAAATTTAATTCACAACATATAAAAGACCACTTAACATAGATTAATGTAAAGATTGCCTTAAACACCAGACAAACAAAACTCATCTTTCTCCTACATAGTTATTTATACAGATAGCATTAAAGTGTTTAGATTTTACACTTACGAAACATGTTAAAAATGAATGATACATTCAATAAACTGTTAAATGTGAAGTGCATCTGTTAAATGCTTAATTGTTGTTATTTATTATGCAGCATGTGATATTGAATAGTCCTAGTGATAACGAGCATATCATACTAATATATATATCATATATAATATTAAAATATATCATATATATATCATATTAAAAAGCAACACATTATAGAAGCAATCAGACAATTTTAAAAATCTGCCCCAGTGTGAAAGGAGTTTGTAATTTTATGAGCCAGATGTTACAATAACATTGAAACACTAAATATTTGCAAGGATCACACTGTGCAGTCCCTTTCTAAAGCATGTATTATCACCAGCACTAATAGATACCTCTAGTAGAAACTGAAAAGGGAGCAAAAAGGTTAAATAGCCATGGAGGTGAAGTTAGTTAACTAAATGCTACTGTCAAACAGGGAGTATCAGTGGGGACCAGTGTAACTCACCACCATAAATATCAGTGTCACTCAAATTAGCAGCTATAGTGTCATTCAATGAATCCACTGAAATAAACAGAATATCATGAAGAATGCATACAAGAGGGAGAAATAAAAGTACTGGGAATCAAAAGGCGATGATATGGCTGCAGTGAGTTAATCAAATGATTGATTAATTTGTTTCAATAGTTACAATAATAATGGTAACTTGATATTCTTGTACATGAAAACTTATTTTTTCAACTTCATTTTTTTCAGTATTTCACATCACACAAAACATTTTTTCAAAAGATAAAGCCTGATAAAGGGAAAAAAAAAGACAGTTTTTAAAAGGAATTATATGTGAGGAATACCGGAGATTACATCTTAAGTTTATACAGTAATATAATTTCTTATTCAGAATTAAAATGACAAAATTCCCTTGCGTAACAGTACTTTGGCAAATAACTTGAGAATTCTGGATAAACACTATGTAAGTATGTAATTAGGTAGTGCAATACCTACTTGAAAAGACTTTTACAGAAATGGGTTGTTTCTGCTGTATCGTTTGTGTATGATTAAATCTTGCATAGCAGATATAGTCCTCTCGGGTATCTTCTGGTTGTACATTAGAAAAATAAAGGTCTCCATTTAGACCTTGGGAAACTCTTTCACTCTGAGGCAGTCTTTGGAAAGCTACAGGAAAACAAGAACACATTTATCTCAATTATAGTACACACTCCTTTATTATGATCTGCAGTTTCCATATTCGTTCAGTTACACTGTTTGTGGGTTTGTAAATATTTCCTCTCAAGGTCCTTTGCCTTCCTGTTCTTCTCCACTGTGTTAATCTACGACTTACATGAAGATCTCTGGCTGCTTTTGGCTTCATGCTTTTGGGCTGCATGTCTGCTTTTTCTTCATTTCTACAGAAATGAAAATTCTTTTAATTTTAACTTAGAGGAAAACTCTGCCATCTGTTGTCCTGGTAAGCAATGATCAACTGTACAGAAAAGCTGCAAAAAGTAAACTAATTCTATGTAAAAAACAAACTCACCATTATCCATCCAAAATATTATAGGTGGTGGTAAGCCAACAGGAGGTCTGCAGTGCAGAACTAGTGAATCACCTTCTCGAACATGATTTGGTTCTAGTCTTTCTTTCGTCCACAAAGGGGATCCTAAGAAATTAATTTTAACACACATACAAACTATGCATTGACAAAATTTCTAGAATTTAAGGAAGAAATGCACGTAATATTAAAAAAAAAACCCAGAAAAACTATATGCACAAGAATGTTAAGTCCTATCATGATTACCAAAGAACTAACTTTTGTTCTCTTTTATGTTTTCTTGAGAGAAAAATAGGTTTTCTTTAAACATTTTTTACAGCAGTTATTTGCTGAAAGTATAATCAACTGATTAAAATTATTTTGGTTACTTGCTAGAGGTTCTATAACAGTATCTTGGAACATTTTAACTATGATAATGCCAAAAAAAGTGATGCACTAGATTAGAAAAAAGGTAGACCTTCCTGAAACAGTAATATACACATACAGCTTTATTAAAACATGTGAGAGCAACACTTTTAAAGCTGAGAACACTGAAAAACTGATTTCAGAAAAAAATCACATTAAAAAGTATAGAAACAGTCTATCACTAATCAAAAGATTTTATCTTCTTTTTGGTCCCAATCTGCTCTGTATTAAAGCTATTATAAAACCTATGGAATACATGCATCAGAGAGAGAATAAAAAACATCTTCATCAACTTAGTGCATCAAGGATTTAAACATTTTATTCTAATTATTGTGTCATATATACAACCCAATTTTAAGCATGATAGGTCATCTAGAAGTACCAAAAAAATCAGTAAAGCATTTTGGTTATTTAATTTTCTAAGGAATATTGGAGAGAACACGCAATATATTATTGAATCTGTCTATCATGAACTATACAATACCTTTTAACATTATCACTTTGATGACTACATTTTTAAGACAGGGAAAAAAAGGCAAAACACTCAGAAGAAAATAAGCAGACTTGAAGTGTTTCACATTTTATGAACATTAAGAACTTCACTTACTAGAAGGCCTTATAACAATATTGTTGGAAATGGCTGCTCCTCGTTCATTCCTTGCTGTACACTGGTAAACTCCTTCATAGGCTTCTGCCTTCCCACCATTCATAATATTTATGACAAGGGTCCCTGAATTAGGTTTCATTGTTACCTGTGCATCTTTATCTATATCAAAATGAGTTCCATTGCGTGTCCAGGAGAAGCTAAAATAATAAGAACAAAAAGAAAACTCTCTTTTTCAGTTGATTTTTGTAGACTGTATGGAAAGAAATAAGAAAAAAAGTAGTTTTCAATAACACATGGTATTTTTTCTTTGGCAAATAAGGCTTGTTCTCAAACAAAATTATCTAATAAAGCAATGGAGCACATTTTAATGTAAGAAATCTGGCAATACTTTAAGATAAAAGGCTTAGCTGAATTTAATACCAGGAACCATTTCAAAGTCAATATTAAAAAAAAATATATTAAAAGATTCTGTAGTTAATCATATACGGAAAAGAACTGATTTTCTTTCTACTAAAGATGATACAGCAACATCTGCAAGAACTGATACTGCTAAATCTGCATTAGCATTTCCATTATAAAACCCATTGTTGAAAGGGTTTATAAACCTGCCTTTAAAAACTTGCTCTGGGCTGAAATGTGTCATCTCAGGTCCCAGCAGGAGACCATTTCTTTTAATTGGTTTGGCCATTTTGAAGTTATGCAAGTGAATTAAAGACTGGGTGGCAAGTCTGATTTCTTTTCACTACTCTAACGCAAACCACCATGATTCTTAAAATGAAATTTTGCAGTCTGATAGGCCATAATTAATCTAGCATATTTATACTGGTGTTACGCAAAGCAAGAGGTGTTTCGAAAAGTAGTCACTAAAAATGAAGCCTATTAGAACTCATAAAATTAAGTAAAAAAAGCAGAGATTTGGAGTGACTTATACTACCGCAAACACCAAATTTTTACTTACGCTTTGTTAAAGGCCAAAACTATAGTTACAGAGAGCAAGACCAACGCCTGTGAAGTGCTGAGCACTCACAGGTTCAAACACTGTGAGCAGCAGTTTCCCTACTTGTTACACTTCTCCTTCATAACCTCAAACACAAACACTACTTAGAGTTTATAATGCTTCCTAAAAGTATAGACATATAAGCTACTAGAAAAGCTCAAATTTTAAGTGGCTCAAATTGTGTGTGACCTTCTGCAGCAGGAGGGCAAGACTGGACACGCTATTTGCACTTTGTGGTGGGGGAGAGCAGAAAAAGTGGATGTGCCCAGCAGCACAACACCTCACTGCAGTGTTTTGGGGGGACCAGTGTGGACAGTGGGTGAACCAACAGTCACTCTGTTTCTGACAACCTTGCAGGTGAAGCTGTAGAATGGGGGGTTCCTGTAACCTTCTCCTACCAATAACGCCAAAGGATACAGGGAACTGTAACGCAGCTTCAAATGAAAGGTGGCAAATGCGGTACAAAACTCTGAATTTGAGAGACATGAAAGTCAGAACCTTTGTGTCTCAAAGTATAGGTAGCAGCACATACATAAACCATTATGTCAGCTACTCTCACCAATAAGAAGTTACCCTGGTTTTAACAAACAATTCAGACTGAGAAAGTTCATCTTCAGCTTCAGAGATCTGAAGCAGCTCAAGTTCCAATATGCATTTGCAGGTCATCAAGACTGATGGACCAGGATAACTACTGAAGTAAATTATTTGGGTGTCATATCTTTAAAAATAAGCAAAACTAAGCACAAGCTAATAAAACTCATGAGAAAATTCTGCAGTTAAATCCTGTCGCTTCCTCTGTAGCAGAGGAAAAAAGCGAGACAGGTTTGATGGGAAAGATGAGGCTGCACAGCGGGGAACCCCGGCAGATGATTCAGATAGGTCAGTCTCAGGGACAGTGCTCTCAGTCTCTCACGTAAAACCAACCCAAAAAAGGCCCTCAAGAGGAACACCTGCAGAAGCAGCACAGTTGTCCCAAAGTGCACACTAATCATCTGATCCTCCAGGTCAACACCCAGACTCCTGAGAATGGCACTGTGCCTGCTAAATTAAAATACTGGTAAACACAGCAGTTTTATGGCACTCTTACCACTAACTTAACATTAGAAAGGGTGACAGCACCACAGATAATCTCCCTTCTTCTACATCCTGCTGCCCAGCATGATAATGACCATGACTCCAAGGCAACCAGAAGGAGTAAGGTTTAAAAAACCCTGGTTATTCAGAAGAAGTACATTTAATGAGCTCTGTGTCTGTCTGAATGAGCAATTACAGACTGACCTTGCTGAAGTTGTGGCACACCACTACTGAGAACAGAGATGCATGTTTCTCTTTACAGTCTCTGAAATGAGAGGCAGCTACCAGCAATGCCAGAACACAGCATAGCTACTGCTATTTCCAGTGCAGGTACTCTCTGTCTTGAAATGAGTATTTTCAAATATTTCAAGAGACTGAAACAGGGCCTTAAAATGGAAGATGACCAAGAATCTGATCTACACACAGCGTTGCCATTTCTGCCAAACCCAAAACTTAAGGCTATTAAATACACTTGGTAAATCAAGGCTACTGCTCATTAAAATTGATACATATTACATACCTTCCGACAAAATGCACATGTATTTCAACATGAGCCTCATAAATGAAATTATTTTTAAAAACTTAAATTTGAATTTATCAGTGTTACTATAAATTTATTCAATGTCCATTCTTCTTAGACACTACGCCTAAACCTGGATGTGGTCCAGTTCATAGTATGGCATGCCTCTTAGTGCTTTCCATAGGCATGTACCTATCTGCTTCTGTAATAAGTGAGCATTATTTTATTGTTAGAACTCTGAGGAGAAAAAAAATAATACAGTTACTTGATGACTATAGTAAAGTTTCAATGTCAAGGATGAGAAGAGTCAAATTTATGACACTGTCAGCTGCTAAATTAGAAAGGTAGGAGCACGTGCATGTTTCTGCGTGTGCAAGCACATGCATATGCATATACCTGTTAGTTTACAAAAGTTACATTATTTTCTCTTAGTTTCCTTATGGCTGTTAGGCCAACAAAAGCAAAACAAAATGCTACTAACCTAGGAGGTGGTTTTCCTTTTGCTTCACACTGTATTACAATATTCTCTCGAGGGTCAACAATGTAATCTTTTGGAGATTGCTGAGTTATTGTAGGAGGTTGCGACACTTCATTATGGAATATAAGAAACAGAGAGGAATTTAACAATATTTTCAAGGTATCAGCAAGACAGACTTGTAAGCAGAGAAAGCAGAATTGCAACAGACAACCAAATCATTGACAGGAGAGTGGGATTAAATTATCCTCTGTATTTGGAGGCTGAAGCCCTCTATTCTTATAAAACAGTGTCACTACACTAACTTCCAAATGAGCTATGTCGATTTACAGCGGATTAAGATCTTGGCCAAAAAGTTTAATGGATATAATTTCTATACATCAGAGTTCAACAAATTTTCACAAAATCAAAGGACACTTGAATCATAAATCCAACATATTCTGAGTAAAGTTGCGAGATATATACTCACAAAAATGTTTTTTACCACACAGAAGGAAAGAAGAATATATTGCTTTCTATTTATAAACATTTTATGTATTTCCAAATTCTGTAGGGATATAAACTTTTCACGCACGTATTTTGCTCAACATATTGAATTAACCTACAAAGCATTTTTAGGAGCTACTTTTCAGGAGTAAAAAAATGTGTTAGAAGTAAAAGACTCTGTCAGAAATGACAAAAATAGTAGCTAGTTTCCAAATACAGTAAACATGTAGGAAAAGTCTAATACTGATTCTCCTGAAAAAAAACAACAGAAATACAGTCAATCTTGTGAATTGCCTCAGGAGAAATAAACATTTAACATTTATGATTTATCAGGTACTCTAGAGTGGGTAGCAGAAAACAGAAGTTATTCACCTGACAAAGTAGTTGGTGCCTACCTATTTAAAGAAATTTATAATCTGTTACCATTATCTATGCCCATTTTTGCATTAGCAATTTCCTGTTTATATTAAAATAGTGAGAAAAATATCTTCCTCACCATTATTCACCTGTTCACATTTTAGTGTCATCTAAAGGAACCAGTTTAATAACATGCCCATAAACATCCCTGTCTAAATGTTGTAACTTGTCTGTCCAGCAATACACCTTACTACCACTTTGGGGTCATTTATAGACACTTTAGCAAAATATTTCAGTCATTAGAGTTAGCTCTCACTCTGTTCAGTTGCAATGGTATGACTGAGGTTTTTATTTTAAGTCTTCCCTACCATTATACATTAAGTATTCTGCTGGACAGAAAGACGTAGCCATCTGTAAAGCCCTACTCACAAGAAATAGCCATGAAAAAAAAAAAATCAGATAATGGCATAATAATGAGATATAGCAAGTAAGCAGAACAGGCCATGCAGAGCTGGGTTTGTTCCTCTTCCTCACTGCAGAGAGCAGAGCGCTTAAAAGAGAAAAGCTATATTTTTACACGATGATGAGATGACTTTCTGTGTATTCCTTAGAGTAGCACTTTAAAGGCAATTATTTTCCTTCTCAGAGGCAGATTTTGGGGTCTGTACATGTCAGATGCTTACTTGGGATAAGCAAGCACCCTCTGAAACGGGACACAACACAAACCCTGCCCCACATACGGGATATTCCATCTGATGCACATCAAAGACCTGAAGTTTCCACTCCTGTCTTATGCACTGCCCTTAAACTTATTAAATTAACCATGACACTAGAACTGAGTTAGGAGATCCCATAAAAGATGAGGTCTACTTAGATAACTGTATCCACTGTTTTTTAAGGATATAGAAGTCTCTCCAACTTGACATGTAAAATAGTATATAAGTACATATGTACTTACATTTTCCATACATACATATTCCAATGATTTTTTTTTTTTATCAGATATATTTACTCCTGAAAGTAGTAGTAAAACATTGTTCATGCTGATACTGAGTAAGGATTTTAATGCTCAGATGGCACACAATCAAAAATCACACAATCAAAAATCACACAATTAATTTGTTCAAAATATCAGAACACTGATTTATGTACGGTATTATTTTCTGAACACTGCATGCACAAAACATCTAGCTACAGCAAACCAAGTTATCAACAAAATGTCAGAATCACACACATTTTGGGACTGCAAATTCAATTCACAACACAATTTTTAATTTTCAGCAGCACACAGCCTGTTTTTTGTGGACAGCAACTTACATTCTTCTAGAAGTTTTGCTTTTATTCCCCCATCAGAATCAGCAGTTGAATGGACAAATGGAGATTAAAGAGAAACATTTGTTAGTTAAAAGAAAATTAGCATTTTTGAGAGGGAAGATAAGTATCGCTGACAAGTACACTGGTCACCATTAAAAAGAAAACATTTAAAACATTTAGCACTGTAACCCATGCAGCAATGCCTGAAATTCCAGCCACAATTTCCATTAGGTCAGATACTTCTACATTTATCTCAAAATTCATGGTATAAGAAACTTTTCTGAAGTGTTGACTTTTTAAGGGCAACCGTGGTATGTGATTTTAGCCTTGCAAGGACACAAAACCTGATACTGAGAAGACAGCAAATCAGAATTAATGGAGTGCACTGCCCTCATGCTGAAGTCAAAATCAATCTACCCATATGATCATATGGAAGAACAAAGAGAATGCTTCAGGCTAAAATCACTCTTACAAAGATGAAAGCACCTACTTCTATTCAACCAACATGCAATCCCTTTTGATTTGAAAAATAACTAAACAAACAAAAAATCTCAGTTGTCTTCTCTTTATTGCTTACTTCAAATATTTTGCATAAATGTCTCCTCATCCATAATGTTTTAGAGCAAGTCAAACTGCTTTGGGTCAGCTATGTTGCCAGTCATCCTTTACCCACTTTGAGATGCTGACGAGCATAGGAACTGCTAACCTGATGAAATCTAAAAGGTTATACTAATTGTGTTCTCACCATCAGGTCTCTGTGGTGGGTATGCAGGGAAGACCCACAGAAAATATGAGTCCTTCCCTTGCAGTACTCTCCTAGAGCCATTCTAACCATTATTTATGAAAGCGATAACACAAGTATAGATGTAATTTTGGTTAGCATTATTTTTGGCCAAAAATTCAAGTATTTCAATTTATCAGACCTAACAAAGATATTAAACATTATGTAGTAGGGGACATGTTAATTAAGAGTTAACGGCATACAGCTAAAAGGGCTACTCATTTTTGTCTATTGATACATTTCTGGTTAATTTAACCTGAAGTGTTGCTCTATAGAAAAGATATTAGAGTGGTGCATAATTTACATTAGTTTCTAAACTACAAGGTGGGTCTAAAACACTTTTTCTAGCCTGCAAAAATATTTAGGGAGAAAAATTAAGTTTAGAAAATAAGACATTGATTCATCCAACTTTTAAGTCTTCTTTAAATCACAGTTTATTGCTCTAAAGGCATTCACACCACATCAAGTCTGATGTAATTCAGATATATTGATCTTGTTACAGAAATGCAGGTCATTGGTTTGAGAGGCTTGTAAATAATCATGGGGAAAAAAAAACCACCAAAGCAGTTGCAATTTAGGTCAATGATTATTAAAGGAAAACATGCATTTATGGAAGGTAGGAAAGTTTAAAAAACACGGGGGCAAGGAAAGCCGTGCGGATTAGAATCATAGGCAAATTTAGTGATTTATTAATCCATCAATTTAACACCAGCCCTAATGTTCTCTTCTCTGGTAATTAGTTTAACAAATTAATAGCCACTGTGAGGTGCAACACGGTTCAGTGAATTCTGAAAATGTGATCGGGCTTATCTTAAGAAGAAAATAACAACCCAAAGCATGAATAATTTCATAAAATTAACTACTAGAGCTATAAAAAAGGCACCTACCATTGCTTCCTTTTCAGCATGGGGTGCTACATTCAGGATTCCCCACTATCGCAGTCTTATCTTAGACCAGAATTTCAGAGACGTTGGGATTTCCCCTCTTCCAGATGTTTCCTCACTGGTTAATGCTAGAGTTCCCAGTTCAGCACACGTTCTTCTAAAGTTAGATACTTAACTGTTTTCAAGCACTACTTAGGAAATCTAAGAACCTAATTTACTCTTTAGGATCAAAAAGTAAGATGATTCCATTGTCTGAACTTTAGGTATTTTAATCTTTTCTGGATATCTCTTGTATGAGATATATATTTAACAAATAAAGTGTTCAATAAAGGCACACCGAAGTGTGAGTATTCATGAGAATCCTACGTTAACCCTTCTAAAGTGAAAAATGTAAGTTATTTTATATGCACAGTTTTTCAAAATCTTCAGTAAATTAGTGTAAATATGCATAATCACAATATCCTGACTGAAGTGAGCAAATACACTCCATATTTAGCTCCCTGTTGTACTTATCTTCATCTCCCTATACAGAAATTATTTAACTAATCTTCCATTATTCTGCACTTCTTTAGCAGGTTAATACTTACAGTCGAGAGGTACATCCAGTGCAGAAATCATTTGGCACAGAAAGAGGACCAAGGAAGCTTTGCTTGCAGATATGCTCTTCTTTTTCATCATGATTTTAGGCTGCATCGAGTAAATCACACTTGAAGAATGAAGTTCAGCTTCATCAGACTAGGTAGCTTGGAATAGTTACGTAAATATAGACAAGAAACCTGGTAAATTAAAAAAAGACAACGACAATATGTAAATACTATAGAGATGATCACATCTGAATAATACTATGAAATACTAGCAGTCTACACATTATCTTCAGGGATAGAGCACACCATGTGCTCTAATGAAATGCAAGCAGAGATTCAGATGTCCTCAGGATACCTGTATCATAACACTTTCTAAGGAAACTACTGAACAACTTCCAGAACCTTGTTGAACGAAAATACAAATGCCTCTCCTAAGAAGGATAAAGCATCAGTCCAGCTAGTTAAAACACAGCATACACTAAAGATAATAGTTCTCTGAAGTAGATTTAGGACATTAAATGCCCACCTAGTCTCTCTTTCAAACACCCTGCACAATTCTTGGAAATAATTATTTTAGGCATCTACCCCAATGAAAACATGTCTGGCAAAAATTTGCTAAGTAAACTGTGGGATCTTCCTACAGCTTTGAGTTAGGTATCTTAGTTTCTCCTCATTTTGGAACCGTTTCTAACAGACAGCTGTAGACTGAATACAGAAGACTTCATGGATTGCCACGCTGAGGTGCCAGCTTATGTACTGTATAGGAACCTAGGCTCCTGTTCCCGGATTTCTGATTCTAGCCAAAATACATAACATCAAAATACTTTGTCACTTATAGTCTGAACATCCAAAATCTAATTAACTAGCAGCACACTACCAAACTCTCTTCTCCTCCTTTCCTATGTGAAGAGGTGGCAGAAGCTAAACTTAAGGAAAATCTGTTCTTTGAAATGTGTTAGATTTTCCCCCTCAAGCAAACATGAGAAATCATATTAACCATGGCAGAATGATTCTGGCTCCCTCATTTTTACTTCATTCAGGGCCAAGCTCTAACTGAGAAGAATGCTGAGGGAGTAAAAACTAGCTCATTGCAAGCCCCATCATCATCACCAGTGATCTAGAAAGAGCTATAAGAATACAGTCTTAGAAATTCAAATAGTGCTTACACAATGCACTCACAGTAAACAGACATCAGCCAAGAAAGTACTTCCCAGGTGCCAGAGTGATCAGAAAATTCACAGTGATCAGCATTAATTTCCCTGGAAGAGAGCACTTCCTCAGCTATGCCTACCCATGTGAAACACAATGTTATCAAGTCCACAAGGAGTTAAAGTTGCAAAGAAGCAGATGCCTTACAAATGTTAAATAAAGAAATATTTGTGCTTCCTGAAGTTACTTAAACCAGTCTGTGCTAAGAACTTCTGTCAATCTTCAGGTTACAGAAGAAATTATGTCCCTTAATTGCTGCTGTAAATAGTCTTTGTATACTGGAATTGGAACTGGAAACCAGAACTGAGGTGTAGAGCTCAACATCTCACCCTAGTCTAGCATATCAAATTCCCTGATTCTTACCATCACTATAACACAAATGTTTATTTAAAAATCCAAATATCCCAGCAGGTTAAACTCCTAGAGACGTACTGCTCCTTGGAGCTCTCAGGAACTGCTGACTGGGTTTCCACGTGAGAGGGCAAATTGCTTATTCACATTCAAAAGTAGCTACACTACTGCACACCATAAAGAAACAACTAAGTATTTGTCACAGCCAATGAGAAAGGTTACAAAACTCATCAGAAGAGAGAACAGCTGAGTTCTAGACTTCGCATAAACAAAGTGGAACTGCAAAAGCAGACAAAGTGGCAAGGTTCACCCAAAATACCCAGAAAGCAGTTGACACATACAGCAGGAAGCACGACAGGTACTCAGACTTGCTTAGAAAAATAAACTGAACTTTCCCACGTTTTAAATGAGCACCTTAAACACTGGGAGTTTAGCTGGGGAAGTGTTTATTCGCTCCCACATTTGGCACATACAGTTTCATACACTCCCTCTGCAGTAAGGGGATGGAGAAAGGCTTCTCCCGAGAGCGCCTGAGAGCACTCCAGCATGTCTCCCACCATGAAGTGCTCTCCAGAAGAGCTGATTTCTTTCCATCAACTACAACTGTCTACTCTTCTCCAGCTAAAAGAGGTTCTCACACACTGTTCCGCCGATCTTTATGTCATCCCTGTATTACAGCATCACTGCAATTAGCAAGGTGCCTTCTCTGTACAATGTGTTTGACCCGGGATTTGCAAGACATGCTTTGAAGCATTCTGCAAATGAACTTTGACTTTTATTGTTTCTTCTCCAAGCAAAATTTCAGCTTTCCTTACAAAACTCTGAGAACCTGATTATCCACTTCATTGTCTTGTTCTTTCACCATGTAAAATGAGTATTTCAGTGATTTGAGAGTATTTTAAAATTAAATTGTGTTCCCTTTGATCAAGTACAAATGAATACACAAGTGGGGGTGAATCAGCCGTGTGCAATTAAAATGATTGTGAAAGTAATACCCTTGAGAAAATGCCTCACATTGCCTACCTCTGCTACTGAAATGGTCCAGTAGGATACCTATTCAGTCTGCTGCCGGGATGTTTGGATATAATGTGGAAATTCAACAGGCAGCAGGAATTATAAAGCTGAGCTTGCATGCTGACTTTGTCATTCTTCAGAGAGGCAATGTGCCCAAATGATTTGTGATAGAACATATTTAACTGAAAATGATTTTAGGTTTGTCAGCACAACTGGGTGCTCTTGTTGAATATATTCAAGATTAAATCTGACACAATTTAGCATGAATACAACAAATGATGAGTAGAACTAAACATTGCTCTGCCATAATATTATCTGCTACAAAATAAGGCCAGGCCTCTAAGTGCAGATCAATGTAAATGCTTCTGTTTCAAAACTTGAAATATTTATATGGCAGATTGCCTTTTCCTCCAAATAATTTATTAAGATCTCTCATAACCCAGACACTTTGTCCTACCCTTTCCATAGGAAAATACATAATTTGACAGCTCATTCAAGAATCTGTTCAGTGATTTGTAAAAAATGATTCTCTATACCTACATACCTCTTCTGTACGTAACAAAATATCACTTGTTCTATCTTCTGTTCTTTCTGAGATGTTGATTGTGACTAAAAACATGGACTAAAGTTTGAAGATATGGTGTCGCAAACAGGAGTCAAGGTAAAAATGAATGCATTACATCATTCTTCATGAGAACACTACAGAACAAACACTTAGTCCTTGAAGCTCCTTTATTAACAATCCTATAAGACAACCTGCTAGCTGGTTTGTTATTCATTTAAGTCTGCTATGTTTCATCATACCGCTGATTTTATGTTTTTATTAATTGGTTTCATATGATAGTAAGTCAAATGCTTTCCAGAGTATATTACATCGACATCATTGTCTTATCCATCTTGTAATTTTATCTAATATTAAAAGAATAAAATCAAGTTTTTGTCAATCATTTGTTTTACAAGCCCTACTTTCCATAAAACTATGTTGAGTAGAATTAATTTTACTCATGGCCTTTAATTCCCTATCAGCTGACTCCCCAATCAGCTTTTTCCATATGTTCACTGTGATTTATATCAGGCTATATTTACCCTGCTCAATCTGCTTGTCTACTCTGAAACTGGGCAGAACACCAGCTTTCTTCCAGTTGGAAGGAATGTACTAAAAAATGAAAACCTGTAAACCAGAAATCTCCCCCACCGGCTCTCCTCGAACTCACAGGTAGACTCATCGCACCTAGACCTGCTGACTAAAAATATGTATGTTCGACACATATTATTTCACATCTATTAATGTCTGTTAGTGGCTACTAAAAAAGCTCTGCATCCTAACATGATGCATTATACTTTTTGTTCTAATTCATCATGTTACTTGCAATGAAAAATTAACAGGAGGAAGAGAAAATGATTGTGAAGTAGCTCACAAAACAGTGCTAATCCTGTTTCTGTTCTTAAGACTTCGTCCAATTAGAATAAACCAAATATCTGTCTGCTTGACTCCTTCATGGCAACAGCCAACACATCTGCCACAAGAACAGAAACTCTTTCACACAAGTCTCAGTTCTGGCTGCACATCTGCTCAGCCCCAGCACAAAGAGATCCGATTGCTTCCAGTGTAACTTCAGTATCAACTACTGAACCAGCAACAAACCGGCTTCATTATCCACCCATTTTGCATCGCTACTGAACTGCACTGGTACTGGGTCACCTGCCACCCACCAGCTGATGCAGTCTTGCAAGAGGGTGACAACTCTGTCCCAGCCAGGACTGAGCAGGGTCGTACAAAGACACGAATGCTCTGGGTCTACCTAAGCACAGCCAACACCAGACCAGTCATTTAACAGCGGTTTATTAGGGCAGGTTGGCAGAATAAATCAAGATATGATGTCTGTTGGGGTAATTCTGTAAGACATCCTCTCTCCAGCAGCCGCTCGTCCATTGAATGGGAGACAAGAGGTTCCAGGTTAGGTTTGATCTTTTCCACATTGATAAGGCATAGGCAATTTAGATCTTGTCTTGTTTACTTGTTTCCAGGGGTTTGTGTGGGTTGGGTTGTTTTTGTTTTGGGGTTTTAGGGGTGTGTGTGGTTGTTTTTGTTTGTTTGTTTGTTGTTTTTTGTGGGTTTTGTTTGTTTTGTGGTTTTTTTGTTTGATTGTGTGTATGTGTGTTTAATTTTCTTTTCTCCAAATATTTTTGCCTTTTTCTTTTTGTAGTCCTTAGTGTTGCTTTTCCCTGAACACTATAAAATTTTCTATCTGCTAACTGCAGCTCGCCGGTAAATCACTATGAGCACTGGGATACAGCTGAAAAAGCAAGGATGTAGGTCCTTAAAAATTCCACACAGCAAAGTCTTATTACAACTGCCTGCTCTAGAAGTACATGTGCCATGTCCTAGGAGCACCCAAAAATGCACGGTAATAAAATCAACTAAGCATGGAGTTCAAATGTCTAATTAAGGGCTGCAGATAAGCCCATAAATTCAGTCATGATCCACAGACTTGAACCTTCTCTTGAGAGCAGTCACTTAGAGTTGGTTTTTAAAAGACTGGAGCAAGGCTGATCTGTCCTTTTACATTTGTTTACATATTCCCTGGGGACCTATACTGGATTTGGCCCTTCTGAGGATTTAAACAGAGGAGCACTTACTTTCTAGATCCTCCTCAGATTAAATTATAAGCTGCTTTGGCTGGGGCGATTACATACATAGCAGAGCAAAGCTGTGGATAGCCCTCCAACAGGGAGGTAAGCCTAGTAAGCCTGGCAAATTTAGATGCCTCCAGAGTCAAATCAGCAGCTGAGCAGCATTTTTGGATTGCAAATTTAAACTCAGACATCTCAGTCTTGCTTGGCTACTTTCTAGTGTCCTAAATTCTTGACTGGATTCAGACTTTTTCACCGTCTCACAACAGAAGATGGAATGGAGCATAAAAACAACGGTTTAGTGCAATTTTTTCTGTAGTCCTTCAGAGTCATTACAGCCTGAACAAATATGCTTCATCTCTTATGCATGTATGCATACTTTGCTGACTTTCAAAGACTTGGTCGAAGTGCCTGAATTGAATGCAACTTTGCAAGTCTGCTGAAGACTACGAGTTTACACAGGAGGGAGTAAAAACCTGACTTGCATAGGTTTAGAAAGATATACATTGCCTTGAAGTGCATCACCAAATCAGGTGATCGAGGAAAGTAAGTAATTGAGCTCGATTATTATATTTCTCAGTGAATTAGAAGTAATTCAGAGCAAGCGAAATAAACCACATTTTTACAGCATGTAGACGCTAAAACCAGGTGCCCACATGATGGTATCGTTAGGCTAGCTCTTCAGGCTATGCTTTGACATTTTTAGAAGCATGCAAATGATCTAGTCGCTCACTAAGTCCACTTTCAGAAGCTCTAATTCAGACGGAACTTCAACAAGACAAAGGTTTTCAAGTAGTCCATCTCTTTCTCTCTGAAAGCTTTGGCAATAGAGCAAAAAAGTGAAAAGTGCTTATGAGAAAAATATCTGTGAATCATCAGACTGCTATTACAGTCATACCATACTGTGCAAACAGAACCAGAAGGAAAAACTGCAGAGTGGGCATAAGGAAAACGCACCATCATCCTGAGCGAAGACTCCCAATTCAATGACTATAGTTAGTTCCTTGTAAATATGCAAAAGGGATGCTCAGCTGAAATGCTCCCTGAAATGTTAATTTCTTTACCCAGGAGATATGATGAAAGGGATTTTTTTTTCCTCTTTTCCTTATTTTTAATTTTTTTAACCCACCAGAATTCAAAGCAGGCGCTTCAGAGAGATGGCTTAGCAGAAGGTAATAAATTCTGTATTACTCTGGTTAATTACCTTCTTATATCCCTACTGCTAACCCCAAAAGCACGATCTGTCCGGGAGTATTCCTGCAATCCTGGAGATATTATTGTGAAAAGCGTACTGTGAACAAGAGCAGAATCTGATTCAAAGACAGAGACTAACTCCTCCCTTTGGGAAGTAGAGCAGAAACCACTAATATTAGCATGAAATGCCAGAATAGTTATGCCAGGGAGGAGGTCACTCAGAATAGGGACAGCGCCAGAAACTGAGGACTAAGGCGTTCTGTCAGAAATAAAACCCTAACAAGTACACGAACAAAGGAGGGTAAACAGCGCTGAGGGAACAAACTGTACAAACTCCAGCTAGCTGCCTTGGGTAGATCTTCTGGAAATGGGGGCTGGGGACTGGCCACCTATGTGCAACATCTATTTAACAGACAAAAGTTAGCATGTTTGCTGGTTTAATTTTAATTAACTCTGTTAAAGGAGTTACAATTACATCTGTTCACTTGGAATCTCTACAAACACTACTATGCTTTAGAAATATCCCCACTTTTCTTGCTAAAAGTGCTGAAATTGTTAACGATGATTACAGTTGTGCAAATTAGGTCTGTCCCTGCTTTAAACAACACTAGTTCACACTGCCACTGCTCCCAACAGATGATGTCAGAATTAAGCAAACAAATAAAATCTTTAAAACTTGTTTGCAGATCTCACCACTATTGTACTACATTTTATAGTCAGGTCACCACGCTCAGGTATGCTACACAGCACCATATGTGCAGGGATGACTAGCGCCCTACTGATGGTCTCAAAGAACTTGCCAATTCTAAGATTTTCTGACTTTATCACTGCTCTACATGAGCATCTCTAGTTCTCCCTCGCCCTCAAATAACGCATAATAACATCCAAAGTGCTAGCTAGCTTTGTCACATTTAAAAAACCTGCCTGCTGCAGCCAGGAAGGTTGACATTCAAGCACTTTACCTTTTATCCCTTCTGCCTTTGTTTGTTCTGTTGTTGTTGTTGTTGTTGTTGTTTTGGTTTTGTGTGTGTGTGTTTTGGTTGGTTGGTTGATCAGTTGGTTGGTTGGTTTGGTTTTGTTTGTTTGGTTGTTTTTTTAATATTAACCTGTAGAGTTTCCAGGTCTGTGAATATTTAGGCCCTTGTGGACATCATGGAAGCTTTCAGGGCGAGTGTACAGCAGGGCAAGGCCTGACAGGACATGCACTGTGTCTGTGCAACACCGCACAGTGAACAATGACACAACCTGACTGCCTGTCACTGTCATTAAGAGCTGACTTATTCACTTGGCCCTTGAGAAAGCAAAGGAGAGCTGGTGTCTGCCTCAAGAGCTCACATAGGGAACTTCACCACCACCACACAGGGATATTCTGACTGGGTTTCCCTTGTTGTCAATGAGTAGGCCATGGAGCGGTCTGGATGCACGGCCTTTGGCCTACAAACAATCACGTCAGTCCTCCATCATGGGGCAGATTGACCCAGAGAGAGGACAGGGCAGGAGGTTCTCTGAGCTTGGAGCTGAGGGGAGAAGAGGGTGAAGGAGTGGGGCAGACAACTGTCGAAGCACAGCACTGTGACAGGATTGAGAAGATACCAGATAAATAGTACCTTTTGGGTTTTGTTAGATGGAGGAGAAAGGCAAGAAGGAAAGGAACTGTGCACACATTTAAATGTATTATGGTTGGAATTACATGCTAAAATTTTATATACACAAAATCAGATGTAGAGAAATTGAAAGTATTCAACATGCAAACAGAACAATTAATTCTCCAGCAGTGTTCAAAGCCACAATCTGGAAGATCATGGGGAAAAACTGCAGTCCTTGTAACAGCCTAGTGGTTTGCACATGAGTATTTGCTACAGCTCTGCCCCCTTCTACAGTGAATTCACAGTGACAGATTATTTCAGCAGAAATTTCACCTTTAAATAAAGGAGTACAAGAGCATTACAAGTATTGCACGGGGAGAAACAAGGGAAAGGTGAAAAAACAATGTTGCAGTCATCAGGGAATATTTAAAAGCACCGAGGCCTGAAAGATTCAGACACATTGTGGATCCACTGCAGATCCATCATAAAGCAAACGCCAGCAAATCTGCAGCACACAGACAGATTTCAGCACAGACCGCGGTGACGCTGGCACCACCCCGACCTCTTACTCTGAAGTACAAATTAGGGGTATCCTCCTCCTCATACAGCTTTTGCTTCAGTCAGTTCTATTGCCAGCCGGACATAAAAGTGAAGGTTTTTAGTTCAGAGCAGGAAAAGCGTGGTTGGATGAAACTGCTGGAAGCAAAGCTGACATTCAGATGAACCAGATTTCAGCTGTCATTATTCCCCCTTGGAGTCTACCGTTAACCACAGCTACCATGTTCAGTCCATCTATTACTATATTTTCCTTCTTGTTTTAAACAAACTATGTGATTTTAACCAGTCTAACTGCCATTGACTGCTAAACCTCATCTGTTCAAATACACAAATGGGCATCTTCAAATAACAAATACAATGTACTAAAATTCATATTTTTAGCATTAATCCCTCATTTTGCTGGCGTTATTCAACCAAATCTGCCGCTGGCTTCATCTGAACTTGGCTTGATTAAAACTCTTAAGATTTGTTCTATAATCTCTATTGCAGCTCATTCTGTTAAATCTCTGCTCCCCAGCCATTTCCTTGTATCTGCATTATCAAAGACCAAAAAAAAAGGTAATTCGAAAATATAAATGAAGGGCTTATTTTTATGCGTTTCACATTTATGTACAAGTAAAAAGTTTCTCTGCTATTTTGGTGTTAAAGGATTAAAATGATTTTTAATTGAATGTATTTTTATTATAATGTATCAAAAATAAAACCCTGCAGCTTAATTCTCACAATAAATCTTGCACTTCTAATAGAGTTTTAAAACACCATTATCAAATTGAAACCTTCCAAATGAGATATGCTAACCTACATTTCCATGTTGTTGCCATTTCATTTGAAATACATTTTGTACACTAAGAATATTTTCAATTTTCTGTTTAAAAGAATCAGAGGAGGCACTTAACGCCAGTAAAATAAGATCATTTTAGGTGCAATTTAAGCAAACAGCAATAGGACAAAGCCAATAACTAGAGCCTGAGTGAGCTTTTTCATACAAATCATTAATTCAAACCTTAAGGGTAAAAAAAAGCTCATTTATTCATCAAGAAGTTAATCCAGTTCGTTCCCTAACTGGGAAATAGCTTTCCCTGCATTTTTTGGTACGTGTATGCTATTCATTAACGAAACAAAAAATCTTACCCAGGACTTCGTATCTATTATGTAAGTAAACAGTACACTTTGATGTAAAAATTTACATTGTTCATAGATTCATTTGAATTTCACATTCACATTACCACCAAGGAGATAAAAGAAATTTCTTTCATACTGCCATGTTTACTACTGTTATCTTTGGCATGTTACAACTAATTTATCCTTTAAATGAAGATCTAAAATTCAAACAGCACATGTTGCAAGAATAGTAATTTTCTTTGCTGTTTAAATGAACATCAGTGTAGTTATGCATGATTGCACTAACGGACAAAGAAAAACTTTTTTCCATTCAACCTGTTTTCTCGTGATATGAATACTATTATAAGCACATATGATATCCTCATGCAAAATTAATAATAAATATTGAAGAACGATTCTTCGAGGCAAAGGAAAAAATAGGATTGCAAGAGGAAAACATATTACAAAATCCCAAAATAACTACAAAAAAACTTTTTGAAATTCTGCTGATAGTACTGCAAAAGCACTTTAATACACAACTTGTAATCCAGACTTTACGTTGGTACTAGCAGACAGATAAGTGTATTATTCTATCCAGACTAGAGAATGACTACGTTTAAGCATTCAAAAATAAAAATGGCTTATTAACATATATACAAATATAATATTTGTATCACACAATGAGGTATCCAAAGAAACACCTGCTCTTTTTGACAATACATCTAGACACAGAAATAAGACAGCATGATTTCACCCCATAACTGAACTCTCATTCTCATGAAAAGACACTGTTTTATAATCATGCATCCATTTTCTTTCCAATCTACCTTTTTTTTTTTTCCCCCTTAAGCCAGGTTATTTGCTAAGTTTCTAGACATGCACAAAAAATGAAAAACAAATTTCTCTCCAATAAAATGAGGATACTCAAAAGTAAATTCTCACAGCACAATTATTAGAAATGATTTCAGTAAATCCTGCCATTTTTTTTTCACAATTGTAACATCTAATGTGTATTATTCATGCAAATGAAGTATAAAATACGAACATTTCCGAAGGAAAAACTTCAAGAAACTACAAGAAGGAAAGCAAGACATTTAAAAGTTGAAAATAAATAGCATTCCTAATTAGCTTTGATTACTTCAAACACTTGGCTATGCTTTATAGTTTTTACAAATTATCCTACTCTTTGAGGCAATTCTCAGTCAATCCAGTCATAGTTAGAATAACGACGTATCAAGGCAGCTTGTCAGTCAGACCCCTCTCCTTTGCACATCTTGAAATATTGATCCTTCAAAGAAAATACAAAGGACTGGACTGCTCACTTGACTCTCAAGCAACAACTGCAGGCAATACAGCCATATTAGCATAATACTGTTCTGGATTTCAACATGTAAAGAATGCAAAATTGCTATAAATCAACATTAAAGGCTAAAATTATTTTCTCAGCCATGCTAATTTGAATTGAGATGCTGTTGTCCAAGGATTTTTAATTTTACACTAAATTGCCTTACTGCTTATACACCAGAGAAACTATAATATAACTAAGACCTGAAAGTACTCTTTAATCTTTAATATAAAATTAAATTTTGCTGGTTTTTCAATTTATCCAGAGACTTAGTACCACTCAAAACCGTGCTTTGTTGTATTCATTTTAATCAAATGTTATTTTAATTGGGTCTGTAAGGACATGTCGAAACTACTACACCATTGGGAAGAAACTAATTTTTAATCTGCTGTTCTTACATCTCTGAAACCAGCCTGGTTTTCAGTCTCACCTTTAACTTCCCTCCAGGCACTATTCCCTAGGGTTCCACAGCTTCAATTCCCAATTCAGATGTGCTCAGAAGAATAATGTATCTCAAAGCAGCACTTCTGGAAAGCAAGACTTGTGGAAACGGGGACGTCTTACCAAATTTTACATATGGTCTATGGGAAGAAGTTGAAGCCCAAAGTAGGGCTCCTGGGAAACTCTTCATCAGGCAGATGGATAGAGCAAAAGGAAAAGCCAACTATTCCCAGTACATAGTTTCACAATGTTTATGAGGGTTGTCACTGAGTGAGCACACTACAAAATTAGAGCGCTGCCTTAAAAAAGGAGCAAGAAATCAAGGCAAGGACCTTAGACAACTGGCTGTCAATGTACTACATCTCTCTGTCCCACCCCAATCTCTTCTAAGCATCCTTCTTTCCCAAAGGCAGACTGATGCTGCCTTTTCTTCCTTCCTAAAAGCTGATCGGTCACCACAAGCCTGGTGGGAGAGCTGTTCTCCATGCTGCTGAGAGAGTAGCCATCAATGGAGAAGGTGGGTGATAGGAAATAAAGTCCATCAAGGGGGGGAAAAGAAAAAAAAAAAAAATCAATCAGACTTTGGATAAAAACAATCTACCTTATATTGAGATAGAGGTTTTGAGATATGGCTTTTCTCACCATCAGAACAATAAAATACTAAATGAATAATAAAATATCCTCTCACAGAGGGCAGTTACAACAGCTGAGACTGGTTGATAACACCAGGCAGCAAAATTAGGGCAGCCCTCTCCCAGCCCTGATTCCTTCCTAAGCAGGAACTTGGCTCAAGCTGTTTCACTGCAAAGATTTGGTAGGTAGTCACCATTTTCTAGCTTAAACTACAAGTTAAATTCAGAACTATACTTCACAATTAAATTAGGTTCAATTTGTCCAGATAACATTTAAGCTTAAACTAATGGCTTCACTCCCTGTCAGAGTAAAATTTGAAGTAGCAAACCACCTTTCATCTCTAAGTACATGAAAATGGTGTCTTCCATATCAAAACAGAGAGTAAAAGTCTTAAGGATGGGCTTCTTTTTTTTCCACTTTCACTTTTTGAGAGTTTTGGGTTTTTGTAATTTTAGATCCTGGAGCTAACTTTTTGCACTGTATTTTAGATGGAATTGGACCAAGTTGATGCAAGGAGTTACATCCTGTTGGTTGCCTGTGCAGCAGTCAACAGACAACAATGACCAAGGAAACCCTTGCAAGCTTCCTCTTCCAGAACGAAAAAGCAGAAAACAGGCATCATCGTATTTAGGGCTTGTCAGTAGGGCATAGAAATACTTTTCTTATAACCCTGAATAGCAGAAAAGCGAAAAAGTCTGCTTTTCCTTTAAGAATCACATCTTAAGGTGTTTTGTTTTTCTTACATTTGAACTAAGAGTGGAACACAAAGGCAACTGACCTGTTTGCACTCATTATTTATTTAAAAATGTTACAGGTTTTTACAGTGCATCACAGGGATCTCTGAATTCACATTCATGTCTTGTTTTTAACTCCATAATTCATTCTGTAACAGGAGCTGGTTGCTGTAAAAAAGAGTTGCCTGGAAGCATTCTCCATGAAACCGTGGAAGAAGTAAAGAAGTAAGACTTTTCCCACTCTTCTTTAATCTCGATAGTGAGTTCCCAGCATTAGGCTGGGTTGAACAAATTACATGCATTTCAATGTACAATGCCTGCTGCTGGGTAGTTGCCAGGTAAGATAATAAAATTTCTCCTTAATTAAACCACATTCCTTTATTCCACAACTGCTGACAATCTTGGCTATTTTTAGCATTATAAGATGTATTCATGTCAGTATATGCTGGGAAAAGTGCGATATACCTTTTGTTTAATATAAAAAACCAGAATTTCCAGATATCAAGCCAACAGTTGGCATGACTGTGATGCTCTGAACTTCACATATGCTTTCTCACATGTTTAATCAGAGAAAGTTTACCTAAGTCACTGCACTGGTTTAGCAGAGATATTGAATGTCATGGGGAAAACAGAAAGAGCAATAAAAGACTCAAAGATTTTACAAGGACAGAAGGATAATTAAAATACTGTTTTAAACAAAATGAACCACTTCTAATGTATTTGGGTCAAGGCGCCTGCACCCAAAAAAAAAGCACCCAGTGAAATCTGAGTTGCGAAAACAAATAAATTAAACCTGAACTAATTTAATTGCTGTGTAAAAATGAAGCTAGCCATGCAATTGCTTTTGCTACTACAAAAGCATTAAGGACCAGGTTAGAAAAGTACTTTCAGCTTTTTTTTGCCAGCAATCACTGTAGTCTTTTAGTCATCAAAGTACTTTATTAGAAGGTATATTTCAGTACTTAATCTTCTATACGTCCTAATAACTGCAGGTATCGAAAAGGAGGTTCATGGAGACTAGAACAACCAATTTTCTTCTTTGGTTTCCTTGGTAGAGTCACAGAATTATGCCACTAACTTCCACAAATTAAAATAGTACCTGGACAAAGAAGGGTGGAGGGCTGGAATTAGGGCTGTTTATTCACTGGCCATACTCCCTTTGCTGCATGAGTGGTTCTTACAGTTCTCTCCGATGTGACCTTTCCCTTGAGTGAAAAGTTTGTACTTTATTTAGGAGTGTATTTCCACACTAGGCTTGCTCCGATCTAGTGTCAAGTAGCTGTCAAGAAGTTATGGAGAGGTCCTGATCTCTTCCTCTGTTCCTCACTGCAAGTTCCTGTCCTCTCTCATTCAAGAATTGTAGCATCTCACGTGAGCTACATCGGTTCATTGATCCAAGAGAAAACGAACCTATGTAGTAAGAAATTATTAGGTTCTGACATGACAGAGATTCTCAAGAGGAACTACCTCTTTAGGATGATAGCCTAAAATTTAAAAACTAAAGCATCATGTCAAACTGTACCCCCAGCCTAAATCTCCACAGACCTGAGCTGGGTCAATCCCATAATGAAGTAACCCCATCACTGTAAGTTGACTCTGTTTCTCCCTGCTGAAGCGTTGGTGAGGAATACTCTGCAAAGCCAAGGAAAATTATTTCAGAGTAGAGTCAAACATCTCAATCACAGAATCACAGAATCAACTGGGTTGGAAAAGACCTCAGAGATCATCAAGTCCAACCCTTGGTCCAACTCTAGTCTGTTTACTAGATCATGGCACTAAGTGCCATGTCCAGTCTCAGTTTAAAAACCTCCAGGGATGGCGAGTCCACCACCTCTCTGGGCAGGCCATTCCAATGCCTGACCACTCTCTCTGTAAATAATTTCTTCCTAATATCCAGCCTAAATTTCCCCTGGCAGAGTTTAAGCCCATGCCCCCTTGTCCTATTGCTAACTGCCTGGGAGAAGAGACCAATCCCCACTTGGCTATAACTTCCCTTCAGGTAGTTATAGACAGTGATGAGGTCACCTCTAAGCCTCCTCTTCTCCAGACTAAACAACCCCAGCTCCCTCAGCCTCTCCCCATAGGTCTTATGTTCAAGTCCCTTCACCAGTCGTGTTGCTCATCTCTGGACCTGCTCTAGCACTTCAATGTCTTTCCTGAACTGAGGGGCCCAGAACTGAACACAATACTCCAGGTGTGGCCTCACCAATGTTTATGCAACGTTGTTTTTTAAAATTACATTTAGAGGAAAAAACAACTAAGAAAGATCCTAATATCTCTGACTTACTCTGTTTGACTCAATGAATGGAAACTCAACAACATGCATCATGATTTTTCAAATCTCTATGAATTCCATACAAGTTAAAATACATATTATTCAAAGACAGCCTCCCAAATAGGCTTTCTCTTGACCTACTTTGCTATGGGAAAGAATTAACTTCTCAGAATTGCAGACTTACTACATTTCCCAAGGAATTCTGTCCTGCTGCTGACACAATCTTCAAATTTCATTTATATTTAGTTCTTCCATTCAGATTAATCACTTACTCAATATGACTATTATTTTGCATGGCTTTCAGCTAGGACACAGTTTCTTCATGTCCCCATGATTCACATCCATACTTTCTTTTTAAACTGCTTTTCACTTTAGCATCCAATTTGCCGTCTTTAACAGAATATTATACCATTCGATCATTTAATGCTTATAGCCATGGAAAAACAAGAGATACATTTCATTTTGAGGTAACTTCTTGGAATCCTTCTCTCATGTTCGGCAAATTTAAAATGCACACAGAGCACAAACAGTCTTTAATGTTTTTTTCACATGTTCAGGACAAGATGTTAGATGAAACACGGCATAGGGACTGACTGTAAGCAGCAGGCTACCAATAGATTAACTTAACATTGGGAAGGGATGCTACACTCTCTACCTACTGGACATTTAATTAAGTGCAGAATAGACTTCGATAGCTTCAGATCATGTAAGTAATAATTAAGAATTGTTCTACTTCATGAATTCCTCTTGACTTCTTCCATGAAGAGCGATGGAGATGTGGCTTTAACATTCAAAGGCTTTGGAACTGTTCCCCCCTTTCCTTCCTAGAGGGAAGGTATTTGGACATACCACATTTCCCTCTAGATGGTAACACTTTCAGATTTAAATACATTCAACTGCAGGATACAATACGCAGGCAATCCTATGGTCCTCCTACCATTAACAATTCTGCACTAAAATTTTCACCTCACAGAAAAATGATTCCAGATGTAACGAATCTGGCTAACAAGAACCAACAAGAACACTAACTTGAATCAACTTCCACTTTATTTACATCAATTCACATGCACAGAGCTGCACTAACCTCAGTGGCATTACTTCTGACGCACATGGGGAAGAAGAGAACAGAACTGGGTCTCTTGCCCTCATATGCTTTCCAGTGGTACATCTGTATTGCAACAGCACAGCAGTCTGCAAAGCCCGTATTGACTCTTCTTTCACCACATCTCAGACACATTTCACAAGATGACAGATGCATTCATAAATTTCACTGCATATTTCCATTAAAATACTGGTATTGACATTTCATTTTTACTATCTTTATGATTCAAAACATGCTCTTGTACTTCTTCCTAATGAGTTGCAGCATTTTTCCCAGTGTAGTCTGTTAGATACGTGAATTTTTAATTCTGAAGAGAAGCACTACATTCTGCTAACTCCATAAGTTACCTAAAAAGGAATGTTAAACCTTTATTAGAATTCCCTGAATAAGTTTTTTATCCACCAACCTTTTATGCTAATTTATTCAAATAACACTCACTTGGTTTATCAGGAATAACATAGTTCAAAAAAGCGTAGGCAACTACCATACATCAATGCATGCAGTCTGCTGTGAAATTGTTCTAACGTAGTGCCAATCCTTCACATATATTTATCAGGATGCATTTTATAAATAGTGTAAACCTTGTATGTGAAGGCTTTTATTTCTAAAGATTGCATAGTTATATAATTAGCTATATACATGTGTGTATACATACACACACGCATACACATTTGAAAAAACGTATTTTGTCTGCCCTGTGACAAATTAGAACTGTATTTCTCAGTCTACTCAGAACCTGTTGCTTTGATGAGTGCTCTCCTTTAAAAAAGCACCCTGACTGTGCAGTTGCTGTGCTCACTTGCATCTCAAATAGACATCTGGCACAACAGAGCTTTTCCGTTTGCACCCCAGTTTACAAATTATGTAGAAATCAATAAGTTACCTAAAAGTCAAAGCAGCTATTAAAAAGGAAACTGAAGCGTCATATTTAAGGTACTTGACAGAACATTGGTTAGGTAATGTGCAACGCGACACAGAGGGAGAATTAACCCAAGATTCTTCAGCAAAACTCACTGAGCTGTATCAGAATTTTAAATCTATTTTTGCTAAATCATCAGTTAAACTGTGTGCCATGTAAAAAAAAACCCAACAAACTCATAGGGGAATAAGGATTTGTGAGAGGTTCTGGTTACTAATTTCATTTTAACTGTTGGTATACTTTCGGGAAGAAAAAGCAAAAAGGGAAAATTCTCAAAGCACTATCAATATAGCAAAGTAAGAGAAATGTTGCTTTTGACGTGAATGCTGGCCAAGAGGCATCTTAATGTGTACGTTACTCCAAAACCAAGATTTTAAAAATACATTTCATTCATCTATGAGAGCCTAACGTGACATTCTTTCAAAAATAAATCAGATGGTGGTTTATGCTCACAGCTTCACAGCCTTTCCAGGCAGTGGCCTGAGCAAGGAGGTCGCTGCCTCCGCTCCTGCCTCGGCCACAGACTGACACTTTTTAGGCAGTGTTGAAGCTTCCCTCTCCCTTTCAGCAAGTTGTCCTCAATGGATTTTATTCTTAGCTGTGTAAGCAAGCATACAATCTATCCTTTTCTCAAATCTGTAGGAATCCTTCATTTATTTGGGATTTTCTGAGTGGAAACATGTTTTTAAGTGGAAAGGCATTTGGCTCTCTTTAGGTGTGTCACAACAAACAGCAGTAGCAAAGCCTATCAGCACCAAGCAGCTTTATCTGATGGCAATAAATAACCATTTATTTTGTACTCTAAACGTAGTCAGCTACTTTAAACACGAAAGAACTACCAACTGCCTTACTAACTATTGCAAAAGGATGTTGACAGGCACAAGAACTTTCGCAAGAAGTTTCCTGCTAAACTAGTTGTAGTTTTAAAGATGCATTACTCAGAAATACACAATTAAATTCTTTACACATGACGTTATATAATACAGACCAATGAAAAACACATTAAGCTTTTTTGATGAAGGAAAGTATACTTTTTGAACAAAGATGAATGCCCTCCTCTGGTAGTGAGAATAGGTAGAGCCTTTCCCTTTGCCACTTGACTGAGATCGAGTGCTGCAGTAGGTAGATACAAAAGGGACTTTCTGCTGTTCCCAGAGAGCCTGTCCATCCGTTTTGCAGGCTGTCGTGACTTGCTTTAAATTAATTACAAAACAAGACAGGGATAAAAGCATTTTGTGAATAGGCGACAGATTCAATTTCTGTTGTATTTAGCCATGTAAAATTTAATTTCTTCTGACATTTTGTCACTGGATAAGGTCAGTAATTTACTTACGAAACCCTAGTATGAATTTTAACATGAGAAGGATATATCCTGTTTCAAAACAACTTTTTCCTTTTTAATTCATGGCTGCTTTGATGGCATTTCAAAAACTAATGAATATACTCACAGATGACTGGATGACAGGTTTCAAAGAAATGCTTTTGCTTTCTGTGGCTAAACATTTGACAGTTTCCTTGCAGAAATGTGTTTCCTGAATAACACTTCATAGAAATTCAACAAAAAGGATTTATACTCCAAAGTTGTAAAAGCCAAAACCACATGAACTGTAATTATTTTAGAAACTAAGAGGTCGTCAACATTTGTATATTCAGCCTTTGTTTGTTTCGTTCTAGCACTGTACACTGTCATTATCTGTTCTTTCAGCAGTATTAAAAGGCTTTACAAACTGCTGATACTCAGTCATTTTCTCTTCAGAGAAGCCAGAGAGGTTTACAACATTACCGGACCACATCACATACCAAAAGACACTTAGCTACTGCAAAAGAGGACCCCTGATGCCAGACAGATGACATTATTGAGCTATTACAGTGGTCACATCTGCTAATTTTTAGAAGACCCAGGAGAGTACATGAATCCCAAAACAAAACCGAAAGCCTCTGTGGAATAATTCTGAGATTACATATTCTTCAGCATGCATTATTTAACAATGCTTCTGCCTTGGGTTCCACAAATCCTATGTAGATCAATCGTTTAATAAAAGCTTGAAAATGTTGATGCTGCATAGATGCTTTTCCAAATGTAATAGTTTTTCTGTTTCACAAGGGACTTACCAGGGTTGCACAAAAGGCATAAATGGAGAATTTTCATATTACAAATTTTAGATTTCAGCTTTTGCAACAGAGGGAATGCAATCCCTGGTGTTTAATTAGAAGTCTGAAATCACCAGTTACATTTTACTATTCTATTACTGATCCCAACTGAATGCAAAGTGATACTGTAAGCACTTTTTTGCCTCGGATGGTAGAGCCCACACAGCCTAATCTAGTACTTTACTGCTCATGTTCCAGGGCAAGTGATATTTTAGCTCAGCTCTGTTCAAAATGGAGGTTATTCTTCCTGCCTTTGCCTAGCATAAAAACTTTTAGTTCTCTGTCCTCAGGCTTATATGTGCTAGACTGGGTTCCACAAATCCACCTGACAAAACCAGAGCCACTATTCCTAACTGTTCAACAAGTTATTCTGGATTTTGGTCCATTACTATACGTCTGTGCCCAATTTAATTTAATCACTAGCATACTACACGTTCTGTGAGGCTAAAGACAAATGTCCTCTTCCAGCTGGCTCAATTGATAAAGGAATTAACAAGATTTAAACAGGTAAGATATCACGTGAGTGATTCAGCTGTCTCCCACAGGAAGGCAATACCCATCAGCAGAGAGAAAGGCAGGCAGACTGACAGGCTGTGAGATCTTTTGCTGGCCCAGCTGTTTGAAGAACACCCATCTGTCTACACGCTATCTTGAGAAGTCACCATGTTAGAAAGCAAACTACATCAGCACAGGATGTTTTGCTCCTTCAGCCATTCCCTACTGCGAATGAATGGTGAAGAATTATGGTATCACAACAAGCACTGGGTTCATAACTGCTGTTTTGTGATAATGTCCAAATAAGGGCCAGGTGTATTTGCTGTATGGAATGTCACATACTGTGTCACAGAAAGCTTTTCACATCTTGTCATGGCCACTTTCCTTTCAATTTTTTAAGTTGAAAAAAAGCATAGACATCTTCATATGGATCTTCCTACCTGTGTTGGCTAGTATAGATGAAAAGAGCTTGACAAAAAACAACTAGAAAGGCAAATTAAATAATCTGAGCCTAATTTCATCAGTTTTCATACACCACTACAAACACAATCCCACAGCAGACACCGAATGACAATGAATGATATCATAATTTGAGTAATGACAATAGGAATTCTGCTGTTAAATTTGACACAATTGCATGAAACATGTTCCTCAAATCAAATAAGGTTATTAGCTGGTCGAGCACAAGTATCAAAGCAGCTACACACCCTGGTAAAAAGCGGGTGCCTCCTGGAAACAAAATGGAGGTTACGCTGAACTAACGTGCTTTAGATTCAGGAGAGGAGTACAGGTGAAGTAATCTGCTTTCCTGAGGCCTGTGAGAAGAGAGCAGGGTGTAATGGAGGGCCTGAGAGCAAAGGTGCTGTGCAAACCACACCTCACAGGCTCCACAGAGAAGCTTCTGTCAGACACGACACGTCACAGGCAGCTATAGTACTAAACAGACAAGGAAGGTAACTGTGTGCCTTACAGAGATAAGTGTTGACATCTGTCAAGGTACAAATTCACATACCGCATATTGCCCTTACAGTCTGTTTGTGTCCTAAGCCTGTGTTCTCCGTAACCTTCTGCTCGTATGCTCACTTCTCTGTGCAACATCTCTTCTTCTTGAAGGCTCCCTGCAGCCCTGAAGGCAAGATCTGTGGCCTACAGCAGAGACCTCCACTGAACAACAGGTGTACGAGAGGAGCTGAGGCTTTATAAGAAGAAATGTGCTGCAGCTGCAAGAAGAATCCTGGGTGGAAGAACATTTGTTGTTACTATCTGCAACTCAGTGTTTGTAGTATTTTTTTATTTGTATTTTTCCAGGGAAGAAAACCTTGTTCTTGACTGGCTAGGTCACTCTTCACTGGATGCTATGCAGCTAAGTGATATTCAGTAGCTTGATGATGAAGAACCTGCGAATATCAAATATTGTCCGTGCAAGCCACAAGATCCTACACAAACACCTTGGACCAAAACCAGAAACAACAGACACAGGCTTCCCAGCACAGAGCACTATAAGGACATGAGCATCTAGCTCCAGAGAAGAAGTCACATTGTTGGTTTGGTCATCTACATTCCCTATTACACTGAACACAAAATAGACAGATGTCTGTGCACAGTATTCACAACAACTAGCAGTCTCAGGAAATGTCCATCACAGCCAACAGAAACTACTGAAAAACTTTAAGTTCTGTCTTTCTCTTGAGAGTTCGAAGTACTGCTATATCAGCATGAAACCAGAAATCAGAGCTGAGAACTTGTTGTGCAGTCTTGAGACCATTTCATGGCTTTGAGCATGGCAGACGGGTACAGCAATGCTTTGCACAATATTGTGGTAATGCAACTATGGAGCAGGAGGAAAGTGTAGGCTGGGCTTTCCCAGTTCAGGTCTAAGCTAGCAAAAGGCCATCATCATGAGACCCTTGGGAGATATATTTCTCCTGAAGCCGGGCCATTGTGCAGTCAAGAAGACTGAAGTAACTGCTTCTACAGAGTATATGTAGCAAAGTAGTAATAGTAGTACACTATCCTCTGAAATCTAGGTATCTCCTTATATAGGGCTGCCCCCTAATAGGAACCCAATACCCTGATACACTAATTGCTGTTTTGCAGAAGCTATTTCTGATCCTCAGAGAGTGCTCAGTCCCATCTGGTAAAGATTAGACCCTGTTACAGCACGTTTGTGAGAAGAATAAAACTAAGCATACTGCTTGGATCTTTAAGTAAAACAGTTACATCAATAAAAATATCCTTATTCATTTCGATATGGGACAATAAACATTCAGAAGTTTAAGGAGGCTTTTTTTGCCGTTCTTCCCTTTCTAAGTACTGAAGCAATTTTCATAACAAAATGCAGTTCCTTAAATCCTCTCCAACTTCATCATTCCTCCCAGGTCCTCCAAAGATATGGCTTTAAATTAATACATGGACCCCATTTCAGTTTCCAAGCGCATTATCTAAATGTTGCAGTAATGTTGGGAAAACACAAGGAAACACACTGTCAGTCAGTATAATACACTTATTTGTGGTAAGCCTTTAACATAGTTTTAATAGAATTTATGGGCTATACACCCTTCCCAGTTTTCCTTCCTACTTCTCAGTACTCCTGCAACTTCATACAGGTTACCTGCATGATTTTTTTGACAGCAGTACGAAGAATCAAGCTCTCAAAATCTTTTTCATAACTTACTTTTGGGATACCAGTGAACAAAACCAAACACCTCAATAAGACTACTTTGGTTGATGTGCCTCATGGTTTTAAAAAGAACAGGTGTGGATCCAGTTTCCCTACACTTTAGACATGAGTTACTAAACACTTTTCTGTATCAGTGCCAAAAAATGAGTAAAACAAAATGCCCCATCAGCTTTTCCAAACTTGTGTTAATTTTCAACTGACTGAACAAAGCATAGTTCTGTAGTGAGCAAACTGACTTTACAAAAGCTTCAGCTTAAAAAGCTTACTTATAAAGTAAGTTAAAAACTGATGATAGCAGCATACACATGAAAACATTGAAAATCACAATTGTATTTCATACCAAATAGTGTTTGGGAGGAACTCTGTAAGGAAAGAAACCAAGATTCGGTTGTTAACACAGAAAAATAACTTTTTATTGTTCCCATTAAATCCAACAACCACTTTTAACATCTGCAGGCTGCAGGAATATTTTGTGTCTTCCCAGAATTTTCTATCAATTAATTGAATTTATCAGCATTTCAGTAACAAAAGACCAAAGTGCTGCACCTAAAACACATATACTTTTCCACATTCCTCAACCATCTCATTGTTCTGGTCCACAAAAGAACAAAACACTGCCTTTACTCTTTCAACAGCAAACAGTGTGCTAGCTGAATCGATGAGACATGGAGAAGAAAAGTGGAAAAAATGCTAAAATATACTGTAAGAAACTTAATCCATTCACTTCACAAGAACTGAAGCTGTCCAATTCTCCAGGGCTCTGCAAACAGTCCAAGGCAACTTATACTGTCCGTCAAGCATGTGACTAATTTGGAAGCATGCTTGCTGTATGTTTTTGCATATCACCATTCAAGATGCAGCTCTACCTCATGAGTGTTACAACTGCCTGGAGGACATTAAGGGTGGACTCACACTGTCCTCCTGCAGTCTCCTATTCTAGATCTGAAGCAGCTTCGATACCTTTGAAGCCGCATGGCCTGAGAGCTACAGTTTCACATAGAGGTCTGGAGAAACTTGTCTGAACAAACTAGTAGGAAGATACGACAGTCAGTGTTATGTTATTTTTAAAATACCTACAGGGTTTAAATCTTCATTGCAACATTCTTCTCTTTTCTTTGGCTGGAAAACACCCGTTCCTGCCAGCCAACCACCCATTTTCCTTTGAAGTACTTCCTGAGAATTTAATTGCCCGGTGAATTGCCAACAAAACTTTCACGTTGTAAACCAGCCCCAAGAGGCTCCAGAGGGAACAGCCTGAAATACTTAATTCATCTCTCACAGTCAGTGAGGAGGGCAGAGGTCCTCTACAGACCTCCAGCCACAAAAATCAGTTTTTGACTGGACCACGTTCATTGAGCTAAATACAGCCATACACTCAAAATTCTTGCAAGACAGAAAATACTAACGTTAAAGCAGAGTAATTTCTTTTTAAAGAAAACGCCAAGTAGCTGCAGTAAAAATCCTAGAAGTGCTGACATAATTTCACAATACTGTAAACTATGTAGCTCATGCAGTTCTGGAAAATCTGTTACCTGTCAGAAAGATGGAAATTGAGGTAACACTGAATTGCCGTGATGCCTATGAATAATCTATTTAATTTTTGTTGTTTGAAAAAGTTTATGCTAGAATACAGGCTGTTAATCACTCATGCCACATTTTATTATTAATATTTTAGTGAATAAGTTTTAAAATTGTCAATTCAGAAAAATCAAGATCTGTAAACAACACTCAAGCATGTTAAGGGTATTGGAATACATTATCACAAAGGGCTGACGTTAACTGTGTTATTTCATTGTTAATTTAAGATAAGCTTTTTGCATGCAAGTTCATACTAAAGATATTAATTCAATAGCTCAACAATTATTTCTTATGTTTTATCTCAGGATTTTCATACAATTTCTTTTTACTGCTTTTCCCATTTCACTGAGAAGCTTCTCCCATTCAGTGCTTTGTAAACTTTCCATCTACTTGAGCATGTCCTAGCAACACAAAAAACAGAGCAGCAGACATTAAAAGATTTGTAAAGAGGGTAAATTATTTAGGAGAAACAATGGAAACAAAAATATTTTGGAAGCTCCAATCTGTGTACCCCTATATTCCCCTGATCTTTGTATTTGACTTCTCTATCACTTTTTGAAATACTGAAATACGTGTACAGTTGTAGGATAAAGAAGGAGGACAGTGATCAAGAAGGGGTGTCTTAAGTTGCAGCCTCCCCAAAAAAGTTGGAAAAAAACCAAACCTTGAAAGTTATGACACTATCAAAAACTGCATTTCAAAAAAAAACCACAAACAAAGAAAAACAACAACAAACCCCTAAATTGGATTCAATTGTGTTTTACTTTTTATTTTAAAAGTTCAAATTGTTACTGAATTCTCACTTAGTCTTCCACCCCGAAGTGGACCTTCTGGCCCATTAGGGAAAATCTGCTTTTAATCCTGTGATTCTGTACAGTGTCTGCTTGGGTTTCTAAGAGTAAAACTAAACAATGCAAGTTAAGTTTGGAAGCCATGCTTTTTAATTATCCTCCAAGAAATGTTAATTTAAAGAATTGGTTTTCTTATGTGGTTTCTACATTTCAACCTCNAAAAAAAAAAAAAAAAAAAAAAAAAAAAAAAAGACAAAAAAGAAAAGAAAAGCATTCTTTGTGCAGAAAAATATAGCCCTTTCCTTCATTACCATCTTTGGCCTTTCCCGTCTTTAAATTTATCTCTGTACCTCTATCACAATAATACCCTTACAGAGCATGTACTTTTTTTTTTTTAAGGTGCAACCTGGATAATATCTGGTCAGCATGAATGTTCCAATGCCAGCATCATAGTGTTGCCTACAAAGTTGGTGAGGTCTCTTGTGTCCTGTTGAACCAGACTGAAAGAATTTATTGATTAAAACAGATACAGAACATGAGAGGTGAGAGGGTGGAAGCTTTGGTAAGCTTTTGATCATGTCTGATGATGTGAAATCAATGAGATTTGGAAGTATATATCCAGGGTCAAACAAAGTTAAAAAATGGCTCAGAAATGCTGTCATCTCAGCAATAGGACAGGTTGACATCTGCTGAGAGTTATCAAACATGTACAGCATCTGTTGATGCAAAGGAGACTTCGTAGGCTTACAAAAGCAAGAAGCACCTCTTATGTCTGGTAAATATGGTCAGGAAGGAAAAGGGAGACAGGAAGAGAGACACAGAAAGAACGTGAAAGTCAGGGAGGTCCTCTGATCCATTACTGATTGGGTTTTCAGTCTTCCCTTGATACCCAGAAGGGAGAAACTGTCTTATGTTCACAGAAACCTTGTGGTTTCAAGATTACATATCTCTTTGTTTTTCACACACAGTGAAATGTGTGCTGTTCATAGCAAAGAGTTTTAATAAACTGCAAAGTTCTGGCAGGAAAAACATTTGGCATCGATCCCTCCCTTGCAGGTATAAAGTTCATTAAGAAGAATCTCTGTGTTAGGCTTGTCTTGAATGGAAAGCAGAACCATTCCCATTGAACGCATCACCACTTGTTTATCTGAAATCTACAGGTCTACATACTATACCAGAACTCATACATAATATAGCATGGGTCAGAAATGAAAGATATTGCATTTCTTGAGATACAAAATGAGATTTCTAAAATACACTTTTTAAACATTAAAAAAATATAAGAATTAGTATTTCATAAATAAAAAAAAATAAAAAAATATAAAAAATAAATAAAAATATAAAAACACTGGTACCCATATATTAGAAAAAATTCTGTGACCTGCTGCTAGACTTATTTCTAACCTTAATCTTCAACTGATGATCACCTTTGACTATTTTCCTTTCCTACATATCCTCAGTCAGATTCTTGCACTATTTTCTGAAGCACCACGGGGTAGCAAGAAATAAAAAAACACAAGAATGTCTTTGGCCAGGCTTCAAATGAGTGGAAGAAAGAGTTGGGATCACTGGCCACAGGACACAAATATGAATAAATGTCTGAACAACTCATGTACCTGCCTGCAGCAAAAAGCTGAACACTAGTTATCTGTCCAACCTTCCAACCACACAAAACATCTGTGTTGCTGGGACCAAATTTCTCATTTTGTTTTGCCAGTCATATTTTAGAAATTAGACTAAGTCATGAGAACCCTAGTAATGCTAAATTATTACGTTAAAGTTTGATCTGACCTGCTTGTAAAGGCACACATGACACAGGCAGCAGAGAAGGCGTTACATGTACACCAATAGTGTGATCACAAATAGTGATCACAAAAAGGAGCGAGAGATACTAACATACTGTACATACAGCATCATGCTAGGAGCCGTGCAGAGGACGAAGAATAAACACAGCTTCCTCCTTGTTACTCGTAACATTTCCGTAAGTTTCAGAAGATTATCTTGAATTTACTCAGGAGCAACTGAGGCTCAGAAAACATACACAATTCAGACCCTAGCGAACGGACTCATATTTTTTCCTAGGGATAGCACAACAAAATATTGTTCCGGATTTTAACACTGCTGCAAAGTAATGATTAAAGTCCATTTAATGGAGGAATTACTATTATTTTCAGTAGTAAATGACCTTCTATCCATTCCGTGCCTTCCCCTGGTGTTACTATACGCTTCCAATATAGGGGAACTATTGACAGAATGATTTTTGGGGAGAAAAGGCGAAGGGGGAATTTAGTTACAACCCACTACTTGCCTTTATTCTTTTTATCTTAAGCACAGATCTAGATTTGTTAGCCCATTACATTCCAAGGTCCTCAGAAAAAAAATCCATACATTCCAGATATATCTTCACATACTACCAATTTGTAACACCGATAACATGAACATCTTGTTTCAGAGATGAAGACGTAGCTCAATCAATAATGCACAAATGACTGCTGTCTTAAAGCTTTTAGAACATTATTTCCTTGAAACAAACAAGATACTACTAAAATGAAGCGTTACACTTTATCAGTCACTTAAATATTCATATGCATTTAGACATAATACACTCCTGTTCCAAAACACTAGAAAAACAGTCAGATAATTATGGGTTATCTATACTCGTCTGCAAAAGGAAATCAGCCTTCAACAAAGGCTGAAGCCCTCCAGATATTAAAATGCACCGCATTTGCTGCCTTTATTACATCCATTACATTTTATTGATGCATAATTCTGTCCAGATCATCCAGCAATATTATGTCTATTCATTACATTTACTAACTCTTCTACAAATTTATAATAAAAGCAACTACATATTTTTTCTTTTATTATAGACAGTAATAAAAAATAGTGACTTAAAAACAGCTTATCCCTCTCCATGTTGAACTGTTATCCTTTGTCATTTATATTCTGCTGTAATCCATTTCAGTGGTCTTTTCCTAACTGATTTTGTAAGCTCATCTTTTGTGTCATACAGTATCACAAGTTTTTCTGAAATCTTCATTACGCCCTTAGTTTCAGCTTCTTTGTTTATTACTACATACTCCTGAAAATGTGAGCATGAGCTTACATGCTGGCAAACCATTCTACAAAAAAAATAAGCATTTACAAGCCTTCCACATGACAGATTCAGGGAAAAACTATGTATTCTGGGATTTTGTTACAAAAGGTCTTGGTATAACACAACGCTGCAGTCTTTCTCAGTACTGTGTTTCTTGGCCCATTCCTCATGTTAACATGCTCTATAAAACATTTGGTAAAATTAGACTCGAAACATGCAAATTTAATGCTTCCCAACAGTATCTTAGTATTTAATGAAGTATTGAGTCCGGGTGGTACAAAGGCTTTCGTGCATTCCCAGTACCAATCTCCAAAGTCACAGAGGAAGGGGAATTGCAGAAAACACCCAGCCAGACTTCCACAAGTTACAGCAAGAAAAGTTTCAACCCGACTTAAATAAAAAATTCTCCAAGGAGAGCAGCTAAGGACATACTAAGTTGCCCAAGGATGCTGCAGAATCTCTACCCTTGGAGATTTTAAAATCTGAATGGGGAAAAGCCCTAAACAGTCTGCTCTGACCCTAAAGTTTGCCTTGTTTTGAACAGGATGTTGGACTGGATGATTGCCCAGCCTACCAGAAGACATTAAAATCTAAATTATTTGTTATTCTACTAACACCAAAGATTGAAGAGTCTTTAAAGATCAAATGATGTATATATGCCATACAGTGTAGCTGCAATAAGTAAAAGCATGTGCATAAGTTTCACCTAAGCTTCCACTGAGGCATTGTTATTTTATGGGGGGAAAGTTATTAATAAAACTATATGCATCTCCCTGCCTTCCAAGCTTCAGGAGAACTTAAGTCATAACTCATATGCACTCACGTAAAAAATTCTTCACTTGGAGCTTAAAAATTTTGCTTAATGTTGGTAAGCTTAAGCATTTGCTTTACTCTGTCAGATTCGTAAAAACAGTTTATGGTAACCTTTATTGCTTCATTACCTCTCCTCTACCCCCTCTCCATGTTTCTTTATAACATAAAGATATGCACAAACTGGTGTTAATGTATTCGCGAGGAGAAAACTAAATGGAATTTACTAGTTATTCTGTAATTAAAGCAGGATCAGATACAGGGAGTACTGTCAACCACTGAGAAACTTTCAACTAAAAAAAGAAAACAGTATCTGTGTTAAAGAGAGTGCCTTATCGTGGTTTTTGATCCTGTTTCTATGTAGTGACATAGTCATAACAAAATATGTTTGATTGTACTGATTGAAAAGTATGTGATTGACTTCACCAATGTTCGAGATAGTTTAAATCACTCATCTTACTGATCCAGAAAAACAGTACTTCCCAAGATTCCACTGTATAAATTTTGAGTGGTGAAGGGTTTTCCAGCTCAGGAAAACTTTCTTACTACTGGACCTGGCCTGAGTATTCAAGAACACCTGGTATGTGTTTTTCTTTCCCAGTTTGTACACTCATCAGTATAATGTTTTAAAATAAAACTCTTTAACTACGAGCACTTTTATAAGCCAGTTTTGAAAGATAGAAAAGGCGCAGCTATGGATCTCTGGAAAGCAAATCTTTCAAATCATTTGGGCATACTGACACACTCAGGCACAAATCAACCAAAACCCAGGAGGTTCCCTCTGAATGTCAGGAAACACTTGATCACTGTGAGGGTGACTGAGAACTGGCACAGGCTGCCCAGGGAGGTTGGGGAATCTCCATCCTTGGAGACATTCAAAAGCCGCCTGGACACGATCCTGGGCAACCAGCTCTAGGTAGCCCTGATTGAGCTGAGATTTGGACCAGATGTTCTCTAGAGGTGCCTTCCAACCTCAACCAACCTGTGATCCTGCAACCATGCATTTTGTTACAAGAGTCAGAACATTTGTAAATAAATATAGCTAAATGAAGATCTGTTTTAATGGTGCATATGAATACTTCATTCTGATAAAAGAATCCCGTATGGTAACAGCAAGGCACATTAGTTAATTTTCAAAGATCTTTACTGAGAGTTTTATCTTTTTTCAACAGTTTCAATATCAAGAAGCAATAATAACAAAATATTTAGCCTAAAGCTGCCCACTTTATAATAGCAACAGTATATTTAAAAATGCATGCAACAATTGTGAGAATGGGTGCAACGACATTTTCAAGGGAGGAACAATAATTCTAACTTGATTAAGAGAAGTGGAAAGAAAGGAAGAGCTGAAAGAAGCAGTGAAATCCACAAGCTGAAGTTTCTGCAGCAGCTCACTGACCTCCTAGTCCCTCTCATTTCTACATATTTCCCTGCTCTTTTTTAGCACTTATGCACCAACTATTTTTTTTGTGCTTGCACATGTCTGAGTGAACATATAGGTAAGCAGATGAGGTAAATCAAAAAAAGAATTAAAATTGCCTATCAGTTTTTGGGTTTTTTTCCCTCTTTAACTGGATCAATTCCTATTGATTAAACAACTATGCTGCTAATTTAACTGAGGTATACAGAAACCTAAAATGAGGTGGAATAAACCCATGTCTCAATATTTGTGGTTACTGCATTCTATGTTTCAAAGTCTTAGTGGGATATTAGTGAATGCATAAGCAGCAAGGAACAAAAACAGGGCACTCAAAAATATTCCCAAGATCTTTCTCAATTGCTTTTCTTGCAGGAACCTGCAAGCTCAGAAAGCTTTCAAACACACACACACACACACACACACAGGGAGACACACAAACCCCAACAAACAAACAAAAAAAGAGAACAAAAACTTGTTTAATGTTTCTTTTCCTTTCTTTACCTTCCCTCCTCTTTTAATATTATGTTTAAAAAAAAAAAAAAGTTCATTTATGGCATCTGTGGTTGTATTCACAAATAGAGTTGGAACTGACTCAAATTCACAACAATGCATGTAGCAAAAAAGTGATACTCCTAAGCCATCACCAAAAGTTCTTGTGAAAAGACTCTATGCATCAGTAACTCAGCATCTGAGTATTATATATTTTCCTTACATGCTGTCTTGTTTTAGCATACTGAAAAAAAACACAGTACAAGAGAACTAAAAAAGGAACATCTGAAGAAAAAAGAGGTACATTTAATTTAACCAGTTTACGTATGATGAAATCAGAGATTGTAAAGTGAGACAAAAAATATAGGAAAAACCTAACATTTTACATGAACACTACAATTATCCTAGAAACCATACATTTGGAACATTTGGGTAGGCTTTAGTAAAAATAGACTGGCTGTGATCCCTAAATAAGTTACGATGACTTCTGTTGAAAACTCGGTTTATCTGTAAATGAATTTATGAAATACATCAGTATATTATCACTAAATAAAAGCTTCGGGAGGTATTTTTAACATAAATTAATTCATGCTTTTCCACAAAAGAAAGTAGCAGTGTTCCCTTTCTATGGTCTGCCATTTTCCAACCCATTAATAATGTTTCTGATTTCTAGAGGGAATTTCTGTCACTTAAAAAATACTTACATATACATTTTTGAATAAGAAACTATTTTTATTCTCTCTTTGCTGATGTTAAGAAACTGTATGTTACTGAAATATGTTCCTTTTTTCCAGATGATTTCTCCTGTCAAGTTTCCTAAATTAACTAGATGATATGCCAGTCCTGTTAGAGTGAGGACATTTTTCACAATCAAAGTTTTACAGGAATAACGTAAACTTGAAAAAATGTACTTCTGTTACTCGTATTATTATAAATAATTCCTCTGATTCCTCCCCATTAAAACTTTCTTTCCTTCAGTCTGTTCATCTTATAGCAAACATCTTTTTTTTGTCTTTATTTTTCGCCTCTGTCAGCAGCTCTTTTTATTAGTAAGGGCAGCAAGGTAGGAACAGAAGCAGTTGCCATATAAACAGTGTTGACTATAGCTTTGTTGCTGACTTCGCACCACTTAGAATACTTTCAAACTTGACAATGTTTAAATGTTTACTCTTCACACTTTCAAGTACATACCACTAAAAAAGCATTATTTTAGAAACACACATGCAAGTCAGCCAAAGCAAAACTGACAATATTGTTTTCAACAAACCTTGAAGTGGGGAGACACTGATTTCATGGAGCAACTCTGGCAGCAGCACCTGGTGGAACTGAGACACTCTGAGCAGAACAGCCCAGCTAATGGCTGGCTCGGTGGATGACAGGAGAGCAGCAGATGTTGTTTATCTTGACTTTTGCAAGGCTTTTGACACTGTCTCCCATAAAATCCCCATACACAAACTGATGAAGAAGAGACTAGACAAATAGACAGTGAGATGGGCTGAAGTCCGGCTGAACTGCCAGGCTCAAAGAGTTGTGATCAGCATGAAGTCCAGCTGGAGGAAAAGTCACTGCTGGTGCACCCCAGGGATCAAGACTGGGGCCGGTACCATTTAGGCACTTCATTAGTAACCTGGATGATGGGACAGAGTGCACCCTCAGCAAGTTTGCTGATGACACAAACTGGGAGCAGCGGCTGACACACCAACCGGTTGCAATGGCAGTCAGATGGACCTTGAAAAGCTGAGTAAGAAGCCAACAGGAATCTCATGAAGTTCAATAAAAGGAAATACAAAGTCCTGCATCCTGGGGAAAAATAACCCCAGGCACCAGTACAGTATAGGGGACGACCAGTTGAAAAGCAGATCTCCAGAAAAGCACCTGGGGGCCATGGTGGATTCCAAGTAGACCACGAGTGAGCAGCATAACCTTGCAGCAAGAAAGGCCAATAGCGTCTTGGGCTGCATTAGCAAAAACGTTGCCAGCACATCAAGGGAGATGATCCTTCCCCTCTACTCAGCCCTGATGAGACACGTCTGGAGTGCCATGTCAACTCGTGGGCTGCCCAGTACAAGCAAAACATAAACATCCCGGAGTGGGTCTAGTGAAGGACTGCAAAGAGGATTATGGGATTGGAGCATCTGACATATGTGGTGAGACTGAAAGAGCTGGGACTGTAGCCTGGAGAAGGGTCAGGGAGGTCTGTGTATAATGTGTATAAATACCTGATGGGGGCAGGGGTAAACAACGCTTCGCGGTGGTGCCCCATGACAGAGCACGAGGCAATGGGGACAAACTAGAACAGATGAAATTCCATCTGAATAAAAGAATGCGCTTTACTGTAAGAGAGGTCAAGCACTTGAATCAGTTGTCCAAACAGCAAGCTGCTCTAGCTGACCCTGCTTTGTGCAGAGGGGGTGTTGGACTAGAAGATCTCCACTCTTTCCAACCCCCGGTATCACAGAACCACAGAATGGTTGGGGTTGGAAGGGACCTCTGGAGATCATCTAGTCCAACCCCACTACTAAAGCAGGTTCATCTAGAGTAGATGGCACATTAATGTTTCTGGGGGGGTTTGAATGTCTCCAGAGAAGGAGACTCCACAGCCTCTCTGGGCAGCCTGTTCCATTGCTCTGTCACCCTCAAAGTCAAGAAGTTTCTCCTCATACTCAGATGGAACCTCCTGTGCTTCAGTCTGTGCCCACTGCCCCTCATCCTGTCACTGGGCACCACTGAAAGGAGTCTGGTCCCATCCTCTTGACACCCACCCTTGAGATATTTATAAACATTGATGAGATCCCTTCTCAGCCTTCTCCAGACTGAACAGACCCAGCTCTCTCAGTCTCTCCTCATAAAAAAGATGCTCCAAACCCCTAATCATCTTTGTATCCTATTGTTCTTCGAGGAAGAGACAAAAGGAGAGCAACCACACCTGAGTAATATGGACTACAGATTTAATGTCAGTTGTTTTCTCTGCACAGAACAAGCCTTCAATAAGAGAGAACAGTTCCCTTGCACATCAGTTGCCTATATCTGACTGCATTCTATGAAGGCAAGTTGTTTATTAGACTTCGGAAAAGCCTCATTGTGCAGATTCAACAAAACAAGTTCTTTTTCTGTCCCATACATTTCCTGATGCCCAAGCCTCTAGGACTAACCAGTACGAGAACTACCTAACATAGAGATTAAAACAATGTATTTGTTTTCACCAGTCAAATAAATCACTTTATTGTCTGTTTCAATGACCATCTGCATCACCGAACATCCATCACTTTAATGGATTTCTTTGCCTCCCCTCCAGCCAGTACTCAAGAGGTAAAGCTAGTTTAACCAAAACAGGCTGATAGGAAATTACCCTTCTCCTTTCATAATGCCTGTTCTCTTGCATCAATGTATTGACACTTTTGTTCTACAACTGTAGGAAAAATGAGAGGAACCAAGAGAACGTCACACAGAAAAGCTAGAACATCTCACTCATGAGGAGCAGGTACCTGTGCACTGACCCAATTAGACATTTAAACACTTGTCACTTTGGAGCTGGCTGGTTGTCACTCATCCAAGCAGCCCCAGGGGACCTATTGTATGGTGGCATTCCCTGACAGGAGAGCTGGAGCTATGGAGGCAATGAGGGCACAGTGACAGGGTGCCAGGATCCCGGAGAGCAAGAGCAGCCAGCAGCAAAGCCAAAGAACCTCAGAGCTTCCTTAACTTGGTTACCATCCAAAAACCCTTTCAGAGTCTTCAATGGTTTATCTTTTTTTCAGAGCAGTGGAGTTTTAAAACCTTACAGTAACAGTTCTCTTTCGGCAAAGCTACATTTAACTCTTAAGTGACTAACACAAGAGCCACTACAGAAGAGATCTCCGAAAGATCAAAAAAATCTTCATTGCAGGGACAGGATGCACTAAATGTTACTTTTATTAACGCTTTTAGAAGCCAAAATGTTTCAGTGCCTATCTCCTCCTTTCTCTGTTTTAAACATATTACTGATGTTTCCAGACTCTCCGTCTGCTTGAACACAGAAATGAGGGATAAACCACTGTGGAACTACCCACGCCTGTGCACTACAAAAGATAGAAAAGGTCTGTTCTAGTAGACTGTATACAATACTGTATTCAAGACCTTCAAATCAGACTTTTCATTCAAAATAATCAGATATTAAAACACAGATGACTATTCAGCAGCTACAACTGACTTCAAGTAAGACTATCTCTGTTCTCATGTTGAAAGGTCTACGCAATTCAAATATAAGAGCAGGGAGGGGCTGGGGGAGGACTAGGAAAAAAAAAAAAAAAGAAAAGAAAAATCAAAGCTTCAAAACTTCTAAAACAGGCATTTTAACCTTAGGACCTAAACCAAGAGAGTAAAGAATACAGAATGTCCCCATCACCAAATCTGTGCTCTAAAAACAGAAAAATTTTCTGGTTTTTTTGTACAAAGATGTCTCAAGCTCCTTCTAAGTCCACTTTTTCCAGACTCACTTTTTACTAGTTGGCCTGTCCCAACACCTGTTCTCTCCAGCCAGGAACATCAGAGACGATTAAGCCTACCTTCAACTATGTGAAGCTATGACACACTTCGAGCTGCTGTTCTAGTTAACATATTTGATCTGAGCCTGTCAGCTAAAAGTTGAGCTGACATTTTGAAAATTATATTAATCATAAAGCGTTAAACAAACATGGAAATGCAGGTAAACACAGAACACATTATATGACTACCCTGAGAGTACTTAACAGAAATGGAATAGAAAGATAGGAAGTGGATAGCTTTTTATTTTTTTTTCTCTCAGCACAGGAAATTAAAATTTAGAGAGAAAAAAAAAATCTTACCTTTGTACAAATAGCTTCAGAGCAAGATGGTCTATGTCCTTACTTTTCCTTCTTTCTTATCCTCTGTATGACAGGTCTTTATGTTACTGCCTTGCCTGAAAAAAAATATACAACCTGAAATATTTATAGAGGTCAATAATTACGTTCACTGTTAAAGTACAACAAACACATCAGTTATGTCTTGATATAGCTGCAATGCTAAATCCAGTTAAGTCAAAGAGAATGGTATTTTAATAAGAACTAATTTATATATGTTGAGTTGAGGAAAAAATAAGAAGCATTAAGAACAAAAGAAAGTCCCTAGTTTTCAAATTCATGTTTTGCAGTTAGCTCTCCAAAATAACACAGCCAATTACATCAGATCAGACCAGACCACTCATGTAGTTATCCAGGTTTGCAGTGTCATCAGTGAAAAGCAGTCAGAGCTTCGCAAAGCTTGAAAAAGCCAAAAGAGAAGCCTAATCACATCTTTCTAATGTTCAGTAACTTAACTTCGGGCCCACCGGGTACCTCTGCTTCCTCAGGACCAAATGCTTTGGTGCTCTTTGGAAAAGATGGCCAAACTTCTAAAAAGACATCTGCTGGAAGAGGTCACAGCAGCTGACAGCAAGCCTCTACTGCAGGAAAAGCCTTTGGTCACAGCACTTGCCCAGAGAGAGAGAGAGATCCAGGCATATAGCCACTTCGTAAACTGTCTGATCTCCCACTTTCTAGAATAATATCCTAAATTCCAGTTGAGAGATAGGGCAGACGACTCAGCCCTCCACCCAACCTGCACCCCCCCATCCCAACTGAAAGCACAATACAAAAAAGAGGGAACAGCAGGAGAGGTTTTGTTTTAAATTTAGCTGCTACCTTCTTCATTTATTCACAAGAATCATGCCCGCACTTCCTTTCTTCTTACTCTTTGTTACCTGAATACCCCGTTTTAAACAGATTTAAGGTTTTATTGAGAAGGAGGTTGTTTATTTTTCCATGGTCATACATGTGTGGAGTTGAACTTTCAAGTGAAGAAGGTTCAAGTAGGATTATAAATTTTGAAAGTGAGCTTCAAAAAAATCCTGAAGGTTCCCCTTACAGTCTTGTTATTTACAGTACATGTTGTTCATCTGTAAATGCAGCTATGCTTGCTGCTATATGCAGTCCTTATTTCAGTGAACCCGTGATGAAGGGAAGCTAACAGCAACAAATTGACATCACTGCAGCACCTGTTATTTTATATACTGTACGTGAAAGTACACATTTTATCTGTAGAAAAGTAATTCAAGTTCATTGTTTACTTGTAACTGCAAATCAGCACTATTTTGTAAGGTAAACCAGGAGAGACTGCAAAATCTCTGCTTACAACAGTGATATAGTAACATCAGTTTGATTTCCCATCAAATCAATAATGCAATTGTACAATTTCTTTCAGTATACCTTCAAAAGCTTTTTAATCGTTAAACTGGTCTGCCAATTGGCAAAACCCTAACTGTTGGCCAGAACTCTTTCATAGCTGTTTCTTCCAGTAACAGACAGCACTTCTCATAGATTGCTCTTTATCATGCTCTTTCAAGTCAACTTGTTGCTCTTGCATAATAAAGCACTGAAAAGAATACATTTTCTTTGTAACTTTTATATATATATACATATATAAAAAAAAGTTATATATAAATATATAATTTATTTCACTGGGGTGAAATTTACTTAAGTAATTCATTTCATTGCCTTCACCTCTATTCAGGCACTCAAATCTCTCCCTGCTCCCCACCTTTATATGCAGCTGGAACAGCTGCCTACAAACCAACAGGACCTTGATGAGCCAAAGTCAACACACAACCTGCATTCAGAACTGCGACATGCACGCAGCTCCTGGCTGACCAAACCACTCGCATACGACCATGATCACACATATTCTATTATATAAAGGTAATGGCTACATCTGCCCTGCCATTCACGTGGCTTCCTGGCTGGTTCTGTCCACTAGCTTACAGATAAAACCAGCACTCACATTATTAGGCTGCAAAATCATCACTTTGATGGGCTGCTCTTGTTATTTCAGATACTCTGAACTAAAAACACTAATTAGCAGTGTATTAGGCCTGCAGGAACATTGTAGTACTCTGCTAAAATACAGATTAAATTGGGTGAGTATGGCCAGTCTATTTTCTAACACACTAATTTTCTAAAATGTTAAAATGTAGAGAGGGGCAGATCAACCCTTGCCAATGGGCCTACCTTGATGACAGGAATTTGTCCCTATCTTGCTGTTATCACAGGTAAAGAACAGCTGTATCCTCAAGGGCTATTTCTAAAAGTAAGGCATGATCCTAAACCCAGAGATGGCTTGTGTAAGACCTCACATATAGCAAAAAAACCATAGTGCTGTTGACACTGCAGGGAACCTTTCCCCAATTTCTAACACTCATTAAAAGGAGGGAAAAAAACCTCACCACTTAGATCCCCTTACTCTTCTGAAGAAAACACGATTATGCCATAATATACATGGTTTAGGACACACTATAATGAATCCCAAGGTTCAGTGTTCTATTGCAAGGGAAAAAAAAAAAAGTGCTATCTGGGTAATAAATGGTCAGAATATCAGTCTCTTGGATGCCTGGACTACGCACATGCTGCTCCAAAAATAAATATTTGCTATAGTTCTTCTTGACATCTGCAGCTTTAACCTATTTACAGTCCATGATCAGATTCCTTTGCTGTGACGTTATTTATTTTCTCTCATAGTCTCTTAGGAGGGAACTTAAAAAAAGTTCGAAACTCCAAGGACATCATATCCATGAGGAGTTCTATAAACCATGTACAAAAGTGCACCTGAACATCCAAAAAGCAACTCAGAAGGAATGAAGAAATAAAGAAGTAATCTAAGGTTTGGTTTTTTTTTTAGTTCTCATTCTTATTCACAAAGCACATGAAGAGGATACTTTGAATGGCTTGGTGGCATGATCTTAAAGAAGTCAACAAGTAAAGTCTTATATATGTCATTATAACCAGGAAACCCTTGTGTCCAAGAGTGTAAATTAATAACCAGATGCCTGGGTTCCAAAGTGAGAGGAGTATTTGTAAACATACATAAAAATAATGAGTGAAATAGCATAAATTTAAAAAAAAAAAGAGGGAGGGCAAAAAAGATGTTTCTAAAAAGAGTCTACAGATTAGAGGAAACCTGGTTTAAAATTTATTAGATGCATTTGGGGTCATGTAATGCCTGATTTTCTGTGTATTAATTTAATCGCTAGCAAACTGTCAAAATGTAAAGCACACTTTATACTTTTCCATACCTGACATGCTTACTGTGTACTTATTAATTTAAAAAATTTGTGAAAGAACTAAAATTTACATAATATTGTTGCTTTACAAACTTTTCTAGTGTCAATAGGCTTCAGACAAAGTTTAGAATGAAAAATACACAGATTGTAATACGTAACTAAGCAAAAAGTTCAAATGTAAATAATGCAAAATACCAAAATTCCCTTTTTATTTTATAATTTGATTGGCCAAATGTTTGTATACAAAATGTATTTAAAATATTGATTAAAAGGATAAGACACTTCAATGTTCTTAATGTAACCTTAAAAATCGAGAGAATATGCAGCTTTCTTCTAATATTAATCATATAACTACATACACACACATATGCAATTTAGTGTTTACTTTGCAGTACTGCAGAAAGTTATTTAATACAAAACATTTTCAGGGTATCCGGAAAAATATTTGCTTTGTGACATACAGAGTTTATTTAGTGTATTTAAGCCCAGTCTTATGCAAGCCAGGACTGTGGAGCTCCATTATTCACCGTCACATCATTTCTTCTTTCAGAACAAAGGAGTGATGAGGAGCCCTCAGAAAAGGAGAAACTACCTTGTTGGTTGATGAGGGCAGTGATCCATCTTTCTGTCATATCTATGTTACTTCTGGTAGCGCTCTACCCCATCTGATTCTGACAAAGTAACAATGGAAAACACTATCCTGGAAATACAGCAAAAATATCTGTTCGGTTTTTCATTTCTTATACACACATTCGCATGAAGACATTTCCTAAGGCAAGTAGTCCAGATTAGATTATATTAACATCTGTAAGAACAATGTGTTAATTTTAGACATAATAATCAAAACAGAATATAAATGTCATCTGATCTTTAACACATTGCAAAGTCATGCCCTGCCTCCATGGATACAAATCATAACTGCATTGATTTCAATTTCTAGACTGTTATTCAAAGTCAAACATTCTACTAAATTACAGAGAATAGATTTATTCTTCCAAGGTTTAAATTCAATTTCCTTGTGTTACTTCCTTCCAATAAATCAAACTAATACTAAGGCACACAAATATCAACTGCGTGATTGAGAAAAATCAGAATAGACAAAGGAAATCGACCATTACCTTGGGCATATAGCTATACAGTCCTCTTAGTCCTCTTCCCAACCCCCCCTTTTTTTTCCTTTTTATTAGTGAGAGGTAAGAATTTGTACTATGCTCCCCTCCATGTTGTAATCTTGACAAAACTCTGCTGCTAAGCCCTGCTGTTGCTGGACAGTGTGCAGAAGCACGGACAAGAGGAGCCGTTTCCAGCAGCCCCGTCGCTTTGTCCTCAGCCCTCCCAAGCTTCTGTGTGATCAGCACAGGCTTTGTAACCGTACAATAGGAGTTAAACATTTCCCTGTATTTATTTAAAAGCAGAGCTAAATCTGCTTAGCTGCGTGAACCTTTTAGTAAAATGATGTCACATGTATTGAAGTATTTTCCATTCGTGTGTTTAAGAGTAATTGACTTCTATCAACAACAACAAAAGTTCCTTTTCATTATACAGAGTGTATAAACAATGCAGTCAGTAAAATCAGTGAAGATTTTTATCCAGATCTTACCATATCCACAATTTCCCCCTGAGCAACTACCTGCAACTTGCTTCTCTAACTTAGAGCTCTAGTTTCATTTTTCCATTCATTCTACTTGATAACTTGCCCCTCTCTGGTCTCCATCAACAGCATTCGAGAGGCAGATCGTGGCAAAAGCTAATATTTGTGCTGAGTGGTGGAAATCCAGTACAAGAAAGAAAATTTCAACATACTGAAAAATCAACGAAAACATTTTAGAAGAGCTGACTGTGCTTGCTCCCACTATTAAAGTCACCAGTTTCATGAAGCATGTGAACCTCTGGACCACCTTTGCTGTCCAAGGAAATACCTTGAAGCAACACTGGTATAGAACAGTGGCTTTTCTCAACTCCTAAGAAAACAAACCTATTCAAAACTTTTCATTTCCATTCTGCCACAAATCCAGACTTTTTTTTTGTTAACTACAGTAAAAATGTTTCTAACTTCAGGGGTTTGCAGCTTTTTATAGGTAGCACTCTAAGAATTCTATCAGCATTAGTTCAGAACAATAACTTCATCTCCTCCTTTGAAACCTATTCTCTTTTCAAGGCTTATTAGAACAATGCTTTTCTTCACAAAAGCACAATCTCTGCTTAAGAATCTGCTTCAAAGCAGATTGCCAGTGAGGTTCAGCAATGACTGCACCTACCTGACCTCTTAAACTTGCCAAAATAGAACCAGAGTATCTTAATTGAGCTCCCGCTTCACACATGTTCCACGCTTCTAGAGCTGCTGAAGGCTAAAGATCTTAGAAAAATAGAAGTTACAATTACAGGAGATTTATTGTTGATGTGAAGATTTATCATCAAATAATATCGTGTTGATTAGGCAAAACCTCTGCCATTCAAAGCTATTGCTCCTTAATTGCACAGTTAAAACTGTATATTCTAGTGACAACGGATGACACGACACCGTAAATAAGAAGCTATTTACCAAGCCACAAATGTGGCACAATATTAATGTCTTATTTGTTTTTAGTAACATTTAATCTTGTAAAAGCTCAATTCTCAAAAATCACTATTTTCATGGCTTTGATCATTCCTTCCAAAATGAAGTCCCAGATGAGAAAGGTAATTTTGCCAATAGAGTAGTTTAACTAGCAGCTCCCCTCTACCTTTGACAGCACACTGTATCAAGAAATTAGCCAAAATATAACCAATTGAACAGATTTTTTGTGTGTGTTTAACTGAGATTAAGCAGAAATTGTTCTTTGAATTTTAGAGTTGAATGACAGCAGGGTAGGGATCATTTTGTCATCTGATTGACCAAGCCTAATCAGAATTATTTCTGCACACTGCTTCACTACAGCTGTAGACCCATTAAACACTAAATGCTCTGGAGGCCCGTTCCCCTTCAGCTTCCCACTGTGACTCCCACTTCTCAGCCAGTAGCTACTCAATGGGCTACTCAAAACATTCAAAAAACAGAGGTGCAATATTTAATGGACAGCTCAAAACCCATAGCAAAATCTGTCACTTGACTGTCAGGACAGCAGCTATCATAATAAATCAGACTCTTTGTGACAGAGACTTAAAAAGAAGCCTTTGAACTGGTTCTCTTACCTCCCAATACATTTTTATTAGGAGGTTTTCAGTCATAGCAACTATTTTTTCTTCAACAGAAATAATCATGTCTGCCTCTGAAAATGAACAATTTTTTGTAATCACAATATTACCCATGGCATCTTGTTTTACATCTTATTACCATTTTAGCCTCAGGAAGCCTTTAGACTAATATAACCATTAGGAATGTCTTACTGCACAATTTACATATTAATAAAACTACTTTTTAACCTATTGAACTGTTTAAGCTGAAAATAACTGTGATGTGCACATATAGCACACAATTCCTTACTTTGAGATCTGCTCATTAGAAAAGATGAAAAACAGGTTTTGAGAAATATCTGGCAATTGCCTGATGATACTGATTATTCATCCATCTCTTTTTTCATGCATTTTTGGCTTTCTTTTCCAAATGTCCTCAACTCTTTCCAAACAGATGATACTACTCAGGAAAAACCACAAATCATTTATGCTTTCTAAGGTTAAAGTCGTATTCCCATCAAAATTTAGCTAGTGTAATACTCAGCTGAGATCTTCAAGCAGCTCAACAGCGAACCTCATAGTAGAGTTCAGCCCCAGGCACTGGCCCCAGGCTACAGTAGGCTGGACTGGGCAGACAGATACGGGATACAGGATCTGGGCAAACAGATACGGGATCTGTAACACCAGAAAGACAGCGTAGTTCACAGTTACCCAGGGACGGGGCACAGGAAGATCCAAGATAAAAAAGATGCTTGCGCAGGTAGGTCAGGACAGTGAAGACGACAGAAGACTCACAGTCATAGTACTATAATAAAATGGGCAGGTTGTTTCACCTGTTATTTTGGACACTAAATGTTTTAAAAGCTTCTCTATGCCTAAAAACTGCAACTGAAGTCACAGAAATATTATTCTTTTCAGAGTGAAGACCTACCTATTGAAAGGTATGCTTAGGTATATCATTACTTCCATCAAGTCTTCCGGCATGTCCATACAACTAGGACAGTATTTCATTTTGATGATCACACAAGTAGGCGTGCTGGAGAGTTTTATTATTATTAGTACTGCCACTGCTTATTTGTTTGAAAAATGAGAGAGAAAATACTTACATCTACTACATGGGAATTTAGGGAATGCCTAGCCTTGATTTAGCTTTGTTCACTGAACATGTTTGATGGAATCCTCTACCATTATTTTCCACATTTTTGCATAAGCAATCTGATTTTTTTTTTCTTTTTCCAGATTCAATTTCCTTTACTTCACCAGTAAAGATTTCTGGGATTGTAATTCTGTATGCAAAAATAAGATTCATATAGTTTCCAGTTTCTTTATGAAAAATACCTTTAGGATGATGGAGTCTGAAAAGACTTCAAAGTGCAGATGACATTCAAAAACATAGCTTCATAGGCATATCAAGATACGTAACTTAACTATTCACTGTTACCTGTGTTTTCTCCTCCCAGAAAGTCATTCCAAATATTTGCGTTGGGAAGTGAATTTTAAAGACTATCTAGTAAGTTAAGTGCCATTATGAAGTGAAAATTGCGACGATCAGGATCATCTGAAGATTTTAAAATTTATGTATTTACTTTAAAACATCATCATAACCACTTCTACTAGTTTTAGCTGTTTCCACTGAAATTTCATGGACTTACTTGAATTAAACCCATTGCTCTCACTTCCTCAGCAAAAATTTATTCCTTTTGTTTGTTCGATAGGGGTTTTTGTTGTTGTTGTTTGGTTTTTGTTGGGGGGAGGGGGGGATTGTTTTAGTTTTGTTTCCTTTTTCCTACAAACATACATAAGGATGTTCTATACCAGAACACAGCCAGTTATTTCTTACTACAGTCACCAACAGTTTATAGGAAGCAAAGCAGGTGAAGTAATTTTAAACTAGACCTGAATAATCTATTATTTTTGTTTCATAATCACAGTAGCATGTATGTTCTGATTATCATTCCTAGACTTCTGTCTTCTTTCTACATTTTCTTGATGTCCATTGTACCAGACAAAGCTGGCTATTTGCCAGCTACAGAAAATGACTTCCGAGACATTTTGGGGATGCAAACTCGTACTGGTTCAATTTCTTTGAACCTCTTACAGGGAGAGACTTTGTTCCCACACATAAGGCATATAAGCTGTTTCTCACACGGAGAAGTTGTCAAGGAGAGTGAGGTTTCCCAGAAGTGACTCCAGCACAGCAGCCTGAAAAGAGTTCTCTTCAAATAACTCAAGGTTCATTCACTTTATTATTTTACCAGCTATAGCACATACAGCTTAGTATTGCCACAGATTCAAGTACATGGCCTTTCTTTCTGCTTTCACGTTACTTTTTGATGAGGATGTCCCATAATAAGATTCTCGGTATTAACTTTAATTATACTAAGATTTTCTCAAGTACTGTTCTCCATTCTTTTGCATAAAGGAACAAATTTTCTGCCCTTTCTCTTTGTGCAGAGCGTCCTTGACTACCGGATGCTTAAAACAGTTTAAATACGGAGGTCACAGAGGCACAGTGTAAGTGTAGACAAATGTACGCTTCCTAACCTCAGGATGAGGAGATTTATCAGCAGCTAGAAAACCAATTGCAGCTTCAGGAACAAAACAGATTTGCTGATGCTGCACTGCCTGTAGATAACCAGGGAAGAAGTTACTGAAACTAAAACCCTCCTAAACACATCTAGTGCATAGCCTAAATAAATTTACATCAACCATGCAAAAAAAAGGAAAAGCTTGAACAGAATCAAGCCTGAGGGAGAAAGGGAATAGGATAAAAGGAAGAAGATGACAGCAACAACGGGAGGTTAGAATCTTGATTCTGGTAACAAACCAAAACCAACCAAACAGGAAAACAAAACCAAATCAACCAACCATCCAAACAAGCAAACAAACAAAACAAACACAACCACCAGAGAATCAAGATTCTGGCATATGGAGTTTTCAGTCTATACTCAAGAGTAGGGAAAAAAACACACAAAAAAAACCAACCAAAAAACAACAACAACAAAAAAACCCACCCAACAAAACGACAACATACAGTGAGTCTTTTTGGGATGCTTCAGCTGCCCGAGACTTATTTTTCTTAGTAAGGCACATGTTGTTTGAACTTCTGCCTGTGACAGATGCACTGTACCTGAGGCTGAGCTACCCACAGATCTGACTGGAATAGGGCCTAATTCCACTCCTCTGTCCAACCTCATCTGCCATCACACCTAGAATCACCCAAACTCAGTGTCTTAAGCTTTACTTGAAGGATCTTTAGCTATCTACCGTTCTTTCCCTGCAACAGTTGAAAAGAATTTAGCAACTCTCTGCTCGATTTGTGCAACAGCTTGACTGACAACTCGATATTAAGTTTATCCACCTGACACTCCTAAAGGGTTTTTTTTTCAGTATGTACACACAGACCATGCCTAGCATGCAAAAGGACCAGGCTGCCCAAAGCACTGGCACAGCAGTGATTTTCTTTACTACAACAGCCAGAGAAACTGCTGTATGGCAACACTTTCTCCTTTACACATACTAGGACTGGCTGTGACTCTCAGAATCTTCAGCATTTTGCCCTCAGTGTCACAGCTGCTGTAGAGAGACAGAGAAGATGATACTCTCTTCCCCCTGCAGATCACATATGAGGAACATAAAATGCTGTCTTTTCTGCCCCTTTGTCCTCGCTGTCCTAAGATCCCAAAACACGAAAACACGATGAACAGGGATTTTCCTCAGAGATAAAAGATGTGGGCTTGAATCTACTTTGAAAAAGGATATATTTTATGGCAAGTGTCTTCTCCGGCAAGTATTGCAATGACATGGCTGTTTGTCAGAAAAGGCACCAATCTGTAATAGTTCTCCCAGTAAGTTTCAAACTTAAGAGCTCCACTTGGAAGAAAAACAGCACCCAGCAGCAAAGCAGGGTCTGAAGAGAAAAACAGATGGAGACAACTCCTGATTCTGTCTCAGTGTTTCTATGGCCCAGCTCGTCACAGCCACATGCTGCTGTCCCCAGAGGGGAACCCTCAAGGCACCACCTACATTAGTGACCAGTGCAGAACCAAGCAGAAGAGGTTGGTGTTATAAACAATACCTGTGCGCACACCCAGGCTTGGCAGAGTTTCTGTGATGCAGAAAGCTCTGATCTTGCTGTTTTCATCTATTTGCCCATTTTTAAAGGGAAAATTTGTACATTGTATATAAATTCATTTCTGGGCATCATCTTCCCCAAATTCTCACTTGAAACCTGGTTTATATTTCTGAGGCTAAACCAGGAACATCTGTGCTCATTGCACACAAAATTGTTCTTGAAGCACTGCAAGCTTTCCAAAAGGGCAGAGACCTTTCATATTGTATGATTAAGACTGTAATGTCACAATTTTAAAAAGTCTTTTTATCAATCATCTGATAGGTAAATTAATTTTGATGACTACTGATCTGGAAGGAATTTCAACTGCTGAGCTGGAGATGGAAAAAAAAAAAGTTTTAAACCATTCATTCCTGAAGTCTAGTCAGAACTGTATTTGACTTTAAATACAGTTGAATAATTTGGTATTACTTATGGGAAGAGAACATTTGATATTTTTTCTTTTAATGATACTCCCAATTTCAAAGCACTGTCTCTCAATGTGCCATTCACATCTACACAAAGACTACATGTTATTAATATTTTGTAAGTTGTCAAATGTAGTGCAGCAACTAACTTGTCTGAACTTGTGTTGCATAGAATAAGTATTTCACTTTTAGGATAATCACTGAAAGAGTGTTAAGCAGTAGCCACAGAAGCATAACGGCTTCTTCACCTCTGCAACAACAAAAAAAATGGAAATATTTGTATTTTCTTTAAAGACTGTAAAACTGTATGCCAATAGAGGTGAACTGAACAATAAAATCAAACACTCAAAAGATAGCTTCAGCAAGAAAATACGATATGCAAATACTAGCAGTGGAGGAAAAAAAGCAGTAGGATGTGCAAGGTATACAAAAAGAACAAAAAGAAGGGTATGATTCACATAGAGTCATTATTAAGATATTTTAATATGGAATTTTTATTAAAAATAATTAACATCAGATTCATTAGAGCCAAATTCCCACACATCCGATCTCACAGCAGGCGCAGATTTTGATTTGCAGGCGCTACATGACTTTGTATTCTGTACAGTAAGAGATGAAATACTCACACACGTACAAAAAAGGGCTTTATCACTGCTTAAGAAGCCCAAAGAGGTTGTGCCCTTTATGTTTTCTCCTTACTTCACATATTTGTCAAATGACTTCCTACAGGCTTTTAAAAAAAGCCTGGTAGTCTCCACAAGAACACGACCTCTGCAGAAGCTTGTTTTGCTGGTATCAAACAGCCTGATGAGCAGCAGATGCACTACTCTTCTTTCCTGCAGCTCAAGAAGAAACGTGTCTGGAATCATTCCTGCACCTGGGAGGCTGGGATTGCCAACCGTCCACTTCAGTTATTTACTGTTTGCCTTCTGTACAACAAATCTGGTTTGGATCAGCCTCAGCTAGAACTGCTGCAGAGACAGAGCTGGAGCAGCTGGAAAAACGGCGCAGCCATAACTCTGTGACACCAGCAGGTACGGCTTGTTGGGTTCACTCCTGAGGCCAGGCAGTCCCCCTGCAGCAACAAAATCTCCTTTCATCAGAAGCAGATGACCTGAGTCCAAGGTATTATTGTGGGAGACTCGAAATATTTTACTTTTCAATTGCAAGAGGAGGAATATATTTTACATGTAATTTCTATATTTAAATACGATCCGTTTTAAGCACTTTTTGCTTACCAAATTTTATGCCGTATATAGTATTGTAAAATAGCTACCTGTTTACAAACTCGTTGGAGATCTCCACCCCTAGGACAGGTTTTACTTGTACAAGAGCCTGCAGCACTGGATTCCAAATGGCATTGGCCAGGAAATCAATGTGTTTACAGCATGTGGCTGAGGTAACAGGGGTTTGCGGTGTTCCCCTCCAAAAGTGCAGATAACACATGCAGGGAACAAATGCAGCCTCAAGGCTCAAAGTTCAATGAGTTTACAACACATATAGTAATCCAATGTGATCTTAGAAAGTGAGGGGGGTGCCTTGAGGGACTTCTAAGGACATGACTAAAATTTATGTTGTTCTCTTCAACATATCAGTCGCTATTTTGACACACAAAATAAAATCATGGTATAGAAGGCATTTGTGAGTACCCCATTAAAGCTTCATCCTCCACTCATCACATGGTCCCCTAATTTACTTTTCCATCTGTACTGAACACCTCTGCCCCAGTTCCAACAAGTTACACTTGCCCTTTTTCCCAACAACCTTCACATCTTTCTCTAACTTCATTATCTACTGGACAAGTCAGCCTTGAAAATTTAATCAAATCTATTTACATTAGTTACACTATTGTGGTCTTTGGATGTCAATATACAGAACTCATCTTTCCTGAAAACATACCCCAATAGACAGAGAAGTTACCCCTTTTTAAGACCAGGAGTATTTTGTTTCAGGAGTTGAGATGGGTAAAGTGCAAAGTTATGACAATCCCAAGTCTTACTGGAATTCTTCAAAACATATTTGGACACCACCTTTGTTTTCCAAGTGCAAATCAGAATTTTTTTTCTGCCGTTGCCATGGTGTTGTAGTCTGTCTAAGATAATCCATCAGCACAGACTGTGTTGGTATGCACGCAGAGTTCTCCCTTATCAGCAAAATAATAATACTCGGGCAAAGACCACAAGTAGCAAACCATTTTAAAAACATACTTTTAGTTTCAAAATGCTACAAACAACAAGAGATTAAGTGTATACTATTGACAAAGCTGAATCAAAGCCAAATCTAATATGGGAACTGGCATTCAAACAGTTTAAAGGAAGAAAAAGAATACCACAAGAAAAAAAAAATAGCCACCACATGATCCTTAAAATGATCTATAGGCATAACACTACATGCTACTAACCCACTTGGAAGTACTGACACGGCTTGCAAAACACACAGAGAGTTAAAGTTGTGCCATTAATATTTAATGTTATTTTGACTTTAAACACAAGATATGTATTTTATCAAAAAAAAAAAAAAAAAAAAAAAAAAAAAAAAACCAAAAAACAAAACCCAAAAAACAAAACCCCCCAAAAAATAAAGAACATCTGAACTTGGAGATATTCAAGTTTAAAGCATGCAGTGCAAAACTTTCACCTTCCAGTTCCTGAGGCCATTTGAAGAATTGTGCCTTCACGACAGTTACAACACTACCAACTTAATATCTGCATTAAATATATATATACACATTTTGATTTTGACTTAGACATTTTGAAAAAACAATCTTGCAAAAACAATGACGTCTTTTTGACAATTAAAGAATATTGTTCTGGCTTTACGTTTAAACTGAAGTAGAACAAATGCATTGAAACCTCAGATGTGCACACACGAAGTCTAAGCACTTTCATTTATTTGGAAAACGCAAATTAAAAACAAAGTTTAATATAGATCTAAATATAAAACTATTTTACAGAGTATTCTACAAGCTTCAAACCAGCATTTAACATGGCACAGTCAAATAGCAGCTCTTATTTTGCACATCCTAGTGAGAGCTGAAATGACTTAGGGCTACAGAGCAGCAGCAGATGATATACTCCAGTATGACAATTATACAGGCTTCAAAGGACAAATAACTTAGGCAATGACAAGACCACAGTAACAGATACTAGTCCTTCATTCTGTTCTGCGTGGTCCTGCCAGACTTACCTGGTTCTACTTTCTGTCTCCCTCTCACTCTGCAGCTACCAGGCCTTCACACTCTCTCCCCAGCCCTATTCTTCTGACCCCAGTTCCCAACCCACTGTTCAAACCAGGCAGTTACTTTTAAATATCAGCAGCGGCCAGAATCTCCATGTGTAAGTCATGCCCCTTCTTTAGCAAACACTGTAATGTACCTGTGTTAGGAATGCTTTCTGCTCAACATATCTGACAGTCTGAATCAGTCTCCCATTCACATAAACTCTGCTGCACTCACAGAAATCACTGCAGAGTACATCCTTCCCCTTTCCACATATCACAGGCAAGCGACAAATGCATCTGGATTTATGCAGCTATTTCAGGCACCCGGGTATTGAAACACTGGAAAAAGACCTAGACTGATGAACTTGTAACACCAGTCTGCAGTGCTGTCTGTGTAAAATGACAGTAAGGTAGTTTCATTTTGCATCAAGTACACATATTGATAACACCTGTCAAGCTACAGGGCATCAAATTAATTTTCACCACCTGTCGAGAAGGTGAGCAATCCACAGAAACCACCTGGCTTCTCTAATAAGCAGCAAAACATATGGGGTTTATTTTCTTTGTTGTCTTATTTCTTCCCTTACAATGCCTAAGGATTGTTTTTGCCCCAAGAGAATGGGTGAGGAACACTAACGAAACTTCCACTAGAGATGATTTTGATCTTGGCTACAAGGTTGGAAAACCCAACGTGTTTTTGTGAGCTGGCAGGTGATTAGAGCTGCCAAGCCCTGTGCTCTCCCAAAGGGCAGTGGAAATGGGGTTTGTGCACTGCAAACCCCCACTGACTGGGGGAAAAGAGCTGACAGAGCATCTGCCAACACCACAATGATGGTGCTGTCACTCAGCCTGGAACCTGGGAGTTCAGCAATACTGCAAACACTAACTCTGGGAAATGAGAGTGAGAAAGAGACCCAAAGGACTATCAGTAGGTATCTGAAAATAGAGGAGTCAAGTCATCCATGCTAGAGGCAATAGAGAATTCAGTCTCAGGGAACAAGGGAGTTTCTGCAATGTGTTTCTCCAGGAGATTTTGACATTTAACACTTCAAGAGTGCCTGTTGGTTTCTTCCACGTGCACCACCCCTACCATCCAATTCCATATACAGGATGCACAGGGTAGGACGAACTCTTATCTTTAAGCTGATCTCTATGCCCATACCAATAATTAAATTAAATTGTCCAACAGTGATTTCATCTCTGCCCCTTATATAAGCAGATGATGTATTACATCAACTTCAGCATGTAATGATTATAATGCACATGTATTATGAGCCCAAAGCTCTAGCACAAATGCAAATTTATTCTAATGTTTATGTTGAGTGCTTGATTTTGGAAGTTTTCTGCTTTCAACAAAACCAGATTTTCAGAGAAATTTTTGGAGATGGAAATTCTATTAGATTACATCGTTATGAGTAATGACATAGCTTAAAAGCAGAGTTGGGAACTTCAGGCCTGTTAGAAGCAACCTCAACACTGACCTTACCTCTGCACAAGCGATCTGAAGAGAAGAAACATCAAAAAGTGAACTTTTCTTTGCAAAACACCACCGGTAGAAGACACAAGTTATGCTTTCACAGTGGATTACACAACACTAGAAAGATGACCCCAAAATTTTGGAGTCAGGCTTTGAAGCTCTATAATAGATACCATTCAGAAGCACATTTCAACCTAGATGAACTTTTTGTACAGCTGTGTCCCATCTCTTCTTACACTGCTAGTCCTTAACCTTGTCTCTTGCTCTCTGCTAATCAAACTTCAGCTTTTCCAGTTCCTTAGGGTTTCTCCTGGAATCTCCTGTCTTCCCAGTTCTTACTCTTATCTACTCCACCCATCCTTTCCATCCTACAAATCCATGTGCATAAACAAGCTTCCAGTCCTTTAGGCCAACCCTTTTCTCCCCGTCCACCAATGACACACGCCTAATCTCTTTGCCAAATCAGTCACATCGAGCACATGTATAGTGCTTACAAAAAAGGTATGTCCAGGAACTTAAGCACCGAGATGGTTGACCACCCATACTGTTTGGTCCCTTCAGCCAGCTTTCTGAAGTATTATCTCACTTGGGGGCTGCTCTCAATGGACAGCATCATAAGACAGCATTACTTCTATTTCATTCAAGGGCGTTCCAACACCATCCTAGGCAGCTCCTGTCACACATATGCTTTTGCCTTCTCCAAGACAGACAACAGAAATAACCAAGTCCATACGGGGGGGGGAAGAGGCATGCTGCTGACCTGCAGAGAAGTCCTGACATTATACCACTTTGAACCAAACATTTGAGAACCATCAGTTCATTTAAAGCACAGGATTACCACGTAGGACTGTTTTGCCCACCAGCCAAGGATCCCCTTCTTGCCTTGCAGTTCCCAGTCCCTGTTTCATCAGCTCCACAGCTCCCCACAGACTCTGGGCCCCTCCATTCACCCTCTTGCTGACTTTCCTTTCTCCTCCATATTACCAGCTCTCCATCCCTCTAAATTACTGACAAGCAACATCATTAACCAAAGTGAAAACCTCCTCCTCCCCCTAAATCATCAGTTCTTTCGCCAAGCCCCAAACTTAGCCAGCCCCCAAGAGCTTATTACTATAATCACAAAGACAGTCTTTTCAGACACCTGCATGTACGATCTGGGAAGCGCTCAGTGTAGATACAGTATTTGTTATATCTTGTGAGTTGCCACTGAAAATGAACAAGCTGAAATTTATTGAAGGTTTTTTAACTCTGCCAATAATAAGCAAATGTTCACAGATATGAAAAAATACTGATCTTTGACAAAAAGGGAAAGGTTGCTAAGTAAAAGCTGCCTTTTTTTTAATAACTTCTACTCTGTCATCTTCAGAAGTGAGGGAATTACTGTGGCTGAAGGTTTTCAAACAAATTTAGCTTGCAGCAAACACTAGTGTCAAGAGGCTTTAAAAACAGACAGCACTAACAATCCCTCCCTTAATAATAAAGAGTGAGACATTACTGAGTGTTACAAGTTATATTTATTTCATGCAATTTGATATCACTTTGCCTGTATGAATTAAAAAACTCAAAATAGGAATGAACACATAACAAAAACTAATCTCCAGTTTCGAATAGAGCTCTAATTTTAGCTCATCGTTGTGTAACAGTTTCTTCAGGTGTAATTTTCTTCGAAGTGTTGAACTATGAAAGTAGTTCTCAACAACTTTTAAAAACCACTGGAGGAAAAGCTGCATCCAGTGCAAGGCTTCCTCACAACAGCTCAGCAGCATCCGCTCTGCTCAGAGCAAGTAATACTTGACTTTCAGCTCAGTATTCCCACATTCTTAGGAACCTACTTTGGATTCAGGACTGCAGCAAGCATAAGCATCAAGCAGCAGATTATCCTTCACTATATACATGTGTCATCCACTAAAACGACTGAGGAAGCAGCTGGGATCCTTGGAGCCTGAATTTAGAAGCTACTTACTGCATCCCAAGGTTTGGGCAGCCTGCACCGCAACGTTCAGACCCTCACGAAAAGCCCAACACCAAGGAGCAACCCTGAGCAGCTAAAGATCTCCTTCCCTGCCTGTAACACAACAGTGCCAGCAAGAAGAGCTTTGAATTCAAAAGCAGCACACTGGAAGTAAAATTAGCTCAAAGCACTGGATCGTGACTTGGCATCTCATCACTGCACCATCCTACATGATTCACCAAATTGCGAACGCCCAAGCAGCTGACCTTAACAAAAGCAAACCTCCACCGTGTACATACAGTATCATATTTTTAAGGATATTGAACTCTGAAATACACACTGTTAAGGAAAATCATATAAGTCAGATTGTTTTGCACATGCTCTGTGTGCTCATTTTACATTAAATGAAATAGATCAATAATTAGAAATGAAAGTATATTATTCTTTCTATCATACAAAAAGCCTTGAAAAAATGCCCTTGAATATTTGATGGTTCAAGCATGGTGGGCAGAGATTTATATTTGAAACAAATGTTGCTAAATTCCACCCCCATCCCCCCACCCCAGCTCAATTTTTAGTTTTTGAAAACATTTTGAGAAAAATCTACATAAACTTTTTAACCTAGCTGGAGCAGTTTATAGTTAGAGTAACTAAAAACAGCAGAAAATTCCAAGTATGGGGGTTAAGAACCCACTCTAGATAAAGAAGCATCTCAATCCCAACAAGAGCTGTTTTTCTATTTTAAAACGTGAGCTCCCTAAAAGAGAACATTAAGTGACCAGGTGATTTAAAACTGTTGTTCCGGCTTTCCAATACAGCGTACAGAAGGTTTTTCACATTAACCTGATTAGCAAACACCTAAAATCAAAAAAGCTTTGCGTGGAAGGACAAGACACACTGACTTCTGATTCGGGTTCCCTCGTTCAGATGCGTAAGAGTTTTAAAACTCTCATGTCTGGTCCCCCAGAGACCTTCCCTTTCTCTTGGCTTGTTTTGCTTTCTAATCCTGCTGCCAGCTTGTCCTCTCTGCAGGGACACCTTGCTGTATCTGCTCATGGACCACGCTGTCACCAGCTCCTTGTGTAAAAGGTTGGACTCAAACCAAGTGACCAGAGGAAGAAAATCTTCCAGGGGGCTCACATGGACAGTTTCCTCCATCAGTCACCAGCAGGTTACACATCAAGACCGAGACTACGTGAGAGATTCATCAATTCATACAAAGCGAAGTGCGGCATGTGCAAACACATTCTGCATAATGCATTCTTATAATGAATTTTTTTAATCAATGTAATGAGCATATGGGATTAAAATACTCTTAATCTTAACCCTTTTAAAAGGTTTGCGTATACACACAGTTTTCACCAAGTGTAAAGTTGGGTTTAAGTCATTTTTTCTAGCTCTCAAGTATCACTGACAGATGTTAAACTTGTAAAAGAACAAACAACATAGTAATCTTTTGATCATATTTAGTTCTTAAATAACTGGCAATAACTATCTTCCTTCACTTCATGAAGAAAACTTATTCAGACTTCTAATGCATTTAAAAAAATAGTGAACTTTTTTTGATTAGTTTATGGTGATGAAAGTCACACTGTTGACAGTTCAATAATAATAAGAGACCCCTCAAAATTAATGGAATTAATAGGAAAAAGGCATACAGGTCTCAAATCAAATCATTAGACAGACACTCTGAGGAAGTATCTTAAAATATTTATTAAATACTGACATCAGTCAAGATTTTGAAGGTTGTTATGTTCTATTTAAAAACTACTGTTAGGCAAATACTTGCATCATATTACCCATCATCCCATCTGGTTTCAAAAATTACCCACTGATGTAAAGATATTTCCTTATCTAGAAGTGTAACTAAATACTGTATTTCATGTGATGCTTATTTGAGTAAAAGCTTCTTAGTCAAGTACTAGTAGCTTGAACAGGAAGATGGCCATTAAGTAAGAAAATAAAATACTCCTTACATCACTTCTTGTATTTTTCACTTTTCTGTATTATCATTTTCTAGTGGCATCTGAAGAATGCTGGTACCCCCCAGTGTAAATTCAGCCTAAGAAAAACACGAAAAAGCAAAATATTTTTTCCATTAAAAACTCTACAAGTATTCTGTGTAAAAAAGAAACTGAGTATTCTTATCCTTGCACCTCCTGGTGTCAGGAAAGCACATAATTTTTAATACAGCACATCTCACCAATAGTGATTCACTGGGAATCATTATCTGAATAGGAGGTTATTGTCATCATTCTCTTTCACACCAAAAAATGCTGAAACCAGCACTCAGATGCCATGGGTGATTTTCCTACGTGCCTTAAGGGGGGGAAAAAAATTGCAGCATTTCACATTACATCACTTAGCAGAGTACAGCAAGAAAAAATATACTTAGGCTCCAACAGTGATGCAAGTCTATTGAAATTCTGCCAGTTAAAAATATCAACCTTTATGATCAGGTTTCACTCAAAAAGACACTAAAGATGTTCCCAAGGCTGTATTTATGCCTTGCATCATCTGTCTGGCGATGCACAAAAGTCTTTCCAAGGTCTTTATTGTTAGGGCCAGGAAGTTAAATGAGGCAACACACTTACCAAGAGAAAGGAAAGCAGAGACAAACTCAAGAACTGTCTCAAGCTGATTTAATACTTCAAATGAAGCATACAACAACAAAGTATTTCATGTAGTCTCACAACAGTGTTTGTGCTTTCGAAGGTGTTTCTTTGCATTCTGAAATAAACATAGGAAAGTCTCACTTGAAATCACGCAATTTCAGTAATGAATCGCCCCTTCCATACCCTTGCTCTTTACAGCCCACTCACTGCTGTACCACTGACATGCCATCTTTAGGATTACAAAGGATGTTCCAACAAAGAGGGATCACCCACTGCTTTCTATAAATCATCTTGAACCTCATTGATCATTTTAAACAAAGATAGTGCAGATACACATGCATATTTGGCTGTCTTGCACAGAGGAGAATCTAAAACAACGCCAATATTATGCCCTAGAATTCAATACAGGACAGTAATGACAACTTATCGTAACAGGTTGAAAACAACAAAGTTTTTTTAGTTTTCCCTAACAAGTAGCATATGACACGCAGCAGAGAAAAAAGGATATTTTTTTAGTCACTTATGATTATTCACTGAAAAAATTAAGATGCCTATCAAGCACACTAATCATGGCCCAAAATGCTGAGCATATATGGAAGCATAACAAGATATTTCTCTTGATTTAGACTAAGCAGGAGGGAAACATAAAAGGAAGTCATAAGAATCCCTGCTGAGCCTGACACCCAAGTTCTGCTTTCCATGACTTTCTGTATTTTTAATAAACATGAAATCAAATTTTTAAATTACTGTATGGCAAAAAAAGCCCATCCTGAAACACCACATATTTTTCTCTAATTTAGAAGTCTTCCACTGTTCAACCTTTAACTACAAATGCATATTTTGAAGCTTTCTACCACACATTCCAACTGTTTTTCTCCATCTAGAGCAAACTTTCTTCAAGCTTTTAGTTTCTTAGACTTGGTAGCTTGTATAAAAAAACCACTACATTGCAACTACTTCTCCTAAAGTGGAATGGGTAAATCTAGACAAACTTCTCCTTTGGTTTAAACTGAATAAAGCAAAATGTTTTCTCTCTTCCTACTTTACCTAGGCAAACATTTAACCAAGAATTTAAGCATGACTTCTGACTTGACTGAAATTTAAAACCCTAAATTTGGGTTGGACTAGGTGATCTCCAGAGGTCCCTTCCAACCCTAACCATTCTGTGAAATTCCAAAACAAAGTCCAGAGAAAAATCTTCTCTCCCAGGTTTCGGGTACTGCTCTCCTTGGAGGGGAAGAGTCTTCCTACTTTGCACACCTAGTGAGGTTATTATTTTAGTTTGAGTTGGCGTTGGACAGTGGGATGGCAGGTAGTCATTTGGGACCCAAACGTGGTGGAGACTGCAATTACCTTATGCATACTAACACCACCACATTCCTGGTTCAACACCCACTCCTCCCTGACAGAGGCTAATCCATCCTGTCCCCATACCCAGGGCACTAGTCTAAGCCATAGGAAGCCACTACTCAGAGTACTTTGAATTTCTCTGGCTATAGCTGGGTCACTACATGCTGTATGTAGCACACAAAAATTTGTTAGTATGGAAGGTGTCAGATACTCCTCCCTAGGGCATTCAGCAAGTCCAGAAGGTGTCATTTATTCCTACCTAGGACGTTGAGCTTGGCTAAGATATTTGTCTTGGAGGACAGACTGCACAATTTAGCCTCCAAGTCATTTGTATCAAACTACTGTTAACAGGAAAGACACAGAAACAGTCCTGGGTTCACAACCAGGAAACCTCACTGCTCCTCTCCTCTCTCACTGGAGAAACTCCTCTCTCATAAGCAAAGACACACTTTTGACACACTTTTTTGTTTTCTTAACTTTTATTTTTCTTTTATTTTATCCCACCCCCATTCATTACAAGTTATCTGTACTCACTTTTGTTCTTACTATTAAAACTGAGGCAGTGTTCAGCCTCAGCCTCCCTCAAATAGCTGCTTTCTCTCTGGCTGCGTGTCTCTCTGAACAGCACAGCACAGCATAGCTACGCCTGAAGGAGCCCAGATGCTAGAAACCTCCATCTCCAGGGCAGTGTGGGACCAGGCGTTGACTCCCACAGCGACAACAGAGATAAGCTGCCCTCTTCTGAGGCCTGTACTGCTGCTCCTGGTATTAGAGGCAGCATGGTACAGGTGTGCCCAGCATCATTACAGCCCCATAAACCAGCTCTGTATGAAAATTTGAGTATAACCAGCCTTTCAGATACCCTGTGAGGAACAGCACACCTACTCAGGTTCTCTGTGCTGGCCTTGGGCTAGTAAATCCTGCCAGGCCTGGGGAGGCTGTGAGCAGTCAAGAACAGATCTCTGAACCTCATGATGGGAGCTCGGGCTGCTTGCTTGAAAGAGTTTACACAAACACACAGAGCACCCTGGACTCCAAGAGAGCTTGTTAGCTTGCGCATTTAATGCTTGAATGCGTAAGGCTGGCTTGGATCTAATACTGAACCTAAGCCAAACTCCTCCTGGCACCTGCTGAGGATTGCAGAGCGGAAACATCCCATTGGAGCCAACAGGAGCCAGCTCGAGGCCGGGCAGGGCCAGTGTTGAGCCCCAAGTGGGAACCCTTTGCACCACCACAACCTCCCTGACCTAACGCATCTGGCCTTCCACCTCGGACAAGCATTTCAGCCTCTCCGGTGTCCGGGCTAAGGGAGCGCGATTGCAAAGGCACACAGAAGTAGTGAGAGAGGCTTAAAATCAACAGCACAGAGGCTGGCAGGATGAGAAGGGAAGGTCTGTGAGGAGCCAGAGCATGCTGCTGTCAGAGCCATGGGCTCCTGTGGGGGCACAGAGCAGGAAGCAGGGCTGAACAAATCACAGAATCTCTGCCAATTATCCTCCAAATTGAAGTATGGTTTTCAATACCTGCAAGTATTGCTTTCAACACCTTGGACCTAGTGTAAAAAATTTTCTGTGGCTGGAGGATTTTACGGTAATTGGGACAGATTTCAAAACGCACAAGTGCTTACGTGCATGTGATCAGCTAGTTGGGCAACTACAGACAAGGAAAACACTTGTCCACTCTAAGAGTGCTCTACTGTGATCTTACAAAGAAACAAAAAATTACAAGGTGTGAAAGGTGGTAGCAAACTCTGGTCATTACAGGGTGTTAACATTTTACCATACAAGAACAGAAAGATAATTTAGTTTTATATTGTGAATGACAGAGAGCAGGTTTTCCCAATTAAATAGTAGGAGCAGTAGAATTATTTCCCAGTGATTAGCATCTTCCTAGGTAAAAACTTTTACTTTTTCCCTAGATTAATGATTAGTTAATGATTAGTTAAACAAAAAGTTAAACACCTGATCTAAAAAGCTCACTTGAACTGAAAATTCACAGAAATCAGTAGAGACAGGTAGGTATCTCACCAGGAAAGGAATGGAGAAGGGCTTGTTTGCCTGCTATCCTCATTGTGTTGACCACAAGATCTGCAGAATGATAGTGGATAATGTTCTCTAACTGCAGTCTGGGTGAGTCATCGCCCATCTCAGACTCACACAAGCTCCATTGCCCTACGCCACAGGCCAAGTCACACCTGAGTAGGTCAAGCAGAGGAAATGGAGCCCTGTGCAGTCACAGAACAAGCGAGGACTTGTGAAGAGTTTTTATTCTATCTTGCTCCTTTCACAGCAGGCCTGGCGACTGATCAGAGATGGTGAATTAGGGCTCTGTCTGATAAAATACGTCTTGTCTGACCTAAATACATGATGTAACACAAGACGTAGGTGAGAACCCATGAAGCATAGGAAGGCAGTAAAGAGGAAGGGCCACAGGCCTGTTTTCTGGGGCAGAACCAAAAGAAAACGTCATTTCCTTGTGCCTGAACTTGTGCATCTCCAGGCAGGCCAGCCAACTGCCTCAGTGCTTCTGTTCACAAGTGCTTCCTCGAGGGAGTTCCCCACTCACCCCCATCTTACGGATTTATGACTTTTTAGGAGCTAACGGGTATAACTTAACCCCTTAAAATGAACCATAAGCCCATTCGGTCAATCAACACAAAAATTTACTGTCATTGCAAAAATACACGATTGAGGGAAGATTCAGGCTAGACGTAAGGAAGACATTTTTTGAAGGTGGTAGAACACTGGCCCAGGTTGCCCAGAGAGGTGGCAGATGCCCCATCCCTGGAAACATTCCAGGCCAGGCTGGATGGGGCTCTGAGCAACCTGATTTGGTTGGACATGTCCCTGCTCATTGCAGAGGGGTTGGACTAGATGACCTTTGAAGGTTCCTTCTAACCCAAGCTATTATATGATTCGATGACCTTAAAGATAAACTGCAGATTCAACATTATTTCCAGGTGCACCGAAGACATATCAGTTCAGAAGATGAACATTACACACAGTCCGATTAAAAACAAAATGTAAAAAATTCTGTCTCTAACAGACATAAATCAACTACAAAAAATTAAGATTTTTAAGTCTTCCAAAACATAAAATTAAATATATATATTTTTAAGAAATCAAGATTTAGTTAGAACAGATATTTGCTCTCAAGTACAAATTAAATCTAAATTATAATGATCAAGTAACACCTAGGGGTAATGCGAATTTAATAGTTCATCTTCTAATCAAGTTTGTCTTACAAGTTTTGTTGTATTTCATTTTAATCATATTTTAATGAGATTTGCAGTACAGCTCAGTAAGACTGAAATAGGTTACTGTGCTGAGATGAACTGCCTCAGGGAAAGTGGGGAAAAAAGACCCAGGACAGACCCCTCTTCAGCCGCACATCACGCTGCCTTCATCTGTCAGTTCTGTTCTCTACCAGCATGTCTGTGATCACAGAGACAGTGCTACAACAGCCTGTTATACATTTAATGAATCCAGCCCAGGAGAAGAATATGGGAGGACTTTCCTTTGTGTTTTAATTGCATATTTCTTTGAGACGAAAAAGACCGAGGGAAAACCTCTCAGTCATGAGGCTATTGCCCTTAGAGGCAGTGAGGAATCTTTACATTTCCTTTCAAAGTATATAAACATGAGCCTGCGAGCGACAGCAAACAGGGAGTGAAAGATACCATAGGAGCAACACTAGACAATTTCAAAGCACATTAATATACAAATGTATATTAAACAGATCATTCTTCACAGTAACTCGTATTTTCCTTCCAGCTTTCTTTTAAGACAGCTTTGTACAAACCTCCTCTTGATATTAATTAGAATAAGAATCAGAAAAAAGCAATAATAGGTGTGTTTTCTATATGTTCCTCTCATTTATAAGGGGATGATTTACTAATGTAAAAGCTGTCCCATCACTAAATAATACAATTAAGATATTATTGGTGCCAGCTTTGGAAAAATGGAAAAAGGAGCTGAACAAATGGGTCTGATACCGACAGAAGAGATGACATAGAAGGAACCAAAAGATAAACAATTAGGAAAAAAAAATGTGCACAGCTTTCTCCTCCCCCTCGTCAAAGGCAATTTTAATCTCAATTAGATATATTAAAGCAAGGACCAATGCTTTTCTACAAACTTTGCATGAATAATATGATCCCAACCTCCATTAGACAATGGGGACTCAGGAGGGCTGTGCACACACCAGGGATTTTAAGCACAGGTTGAAGTCTTTGACTTCACAGGGACAATTAACATTTTAGGAGCAGCTCAGGGAGCCCAGCTCAGCTTCTGACTGAAACCAGGTTCTCCAGAGCAGTTTTGCCAACTGGTTTCTTTTTAAGCTCTTCTCTATCACTCGTCCCTGGCCCAACTGGAAAATCTAATTCATGTACACCCAACTCCGCAAAGTAACTGGGGTTGAGAAATCCAAATAGATCCCTGAGGCCACTGTTTCTTCTGCAGTTGACCATGGTGGCTCAGATCTCAAGCATGACTACAGCAATCCCATGATCACTTACATGAAAGTCTACATTGTCATATAAATATACTGAAAAGTTACAATAAAAAAGTATTTTCTTGTTCTCATTTTAGATTTTGTCCTTAAGACAGCCCAATTGCACATACACGGTTTTCCTCTGATGTTTTTCCATAGTTCTCTAGTCTGAAGATTGTTTCTTCTCTCAATACATCTGAAAACATTTTAGTTCTCCGCTTCTTCAACACAACTGTTTGAAAGAAATCTTTTGTTATCATGCCATTACTAGTAACTCACCTCCCTTGAGATCTCTGAGGTTTCATTTTCTGATCGCCTCCAACTGTCTGTTCTTTCTTACTGTCCTGTTCAGCGAAACCCACTTGCACTGACTAACGAAAGGAGGGGCGAAATAAAGAACAAAGATGCCTATTTGCAATTTACTGGAAACCTGAATCATAAAAGAAAAAACACAAACCCAAAAGACTACATTATAGCAAAGAATTACTGCCAGTCCAACTCAGCACATAACAACCAACGCACTGCAAAACCAGAAGAGCTTCTACACATGCAGCTATTTAAAAAGTAGTCTGAATCAGTGAGATTTCTCAACATGACTACACAGAAAGGCGGCATTGTCAGGCTGCCCTGAAGTTACAGCTATTTTGATACAAGAAAAGGTTGAAAATGCATTTAAGATTCAAGCATGCTCATCAAGAGCAGTGAGTCAAACCATCCTCTCCCTGATGGGAGGCTATGCCCCGCAGCCTGAGCTGCCACTTTCCCCATCTTCACAGGCTACTTGGGGACCTGGTAGCCGCTCACACACCCAAAATGAGACACCTTCACTCCACAGACACCTTGGAATTTTGTGAGATTGACACATTTTAATTTTTCTATTTTTATGATGCAAAGGTAACTAACATTTGATAAAAGAATGAGCGCAAGGTGACCTCATCTTCAACTATCAGCATCTATTAACTCAAACAACTGAAGTGGAACAAGTGTGTGTATAAAATATTATACAAAAATGTGACTATCCTTAAATGATTACATCTCTGGGGGAGAAAAATCACATGCTTTTGAATTGTGCATTTATGACATAATTAAAACAATAGCTGTATGTCAGTCCGAGTGCGCATTTCCATGTTATAAAAAGGTTGATTTAAAACATGAATCAAGCATTAAAGATGATTTTCTATCAAAGAAGATGGGGGGAAAAAAAAAAAAAAAATCAGCTAGCAGACTTTCAACATTTCCAGGTTTCAGTAGCTTAGAGTTATCGGTGTGTAACTGCTTTAGTCTGTATTTCAGGACACCAAAGCAAGTTAAAACCACAGCAACCAGAAGACAAACTATCCAACAGTGGTTATTACTGCTGAGCAGTGGTTGCAAAATGCAGACCAGGCATTAAGTAACGGAGAGGAAAAAGTACAAGGTTGGAGCATTCATTACTGACTCTGGTTATTGCAAAAGGTGTAGCTTTAAATTTCTAGCTAGGTAATCATGTCATACAGGTAAGGGAGTTTATCCCAAGTCCTGCAGAGATCCCTGCTCAGGCTTATGCTGTTCAATGTATTCAGAAATGACCTGGAAAAGGAGCAAACTCCAAGCCTCCTAGTGTTCCCAAATCATTCTGACTGTAAAGACAGGGGCTGACCGCAAGAATTGAAAAAAGGCCTTTCAATACAAAGTCAGTACACAATAAAACAGCGCAAACAAGAAATTAGCTATACAATACTTTCTAAGAAAGGTCAGTGCAACCTTCATCACTGGGTTAAAAAAAAAAAAAAAGTATTGGGAAAGCACCAGAGAAACATAATATGATTTTATGTATACTATATATACGTATCTGATATTTACAGTATAAATCCATTATACAATTGCATCTGCATTTGGTATATAATTTTTACCCTCCCTCAAAAACCTCTTTTCTCCCTCAAATCTCAGGGAAAAAACCTCTACAATCTCATGGGAAAGCATTTTTGGAAACAATCTTCCAGTCTTGTCTTTTCTCTCATGTATAGAAATTGCTATTTCTCATATTAGAAAGAACACAGTATAAATCCTAATAGATGACTTTTTAAATAGACAAACAAAGGCCTGCAAAACCGGCTTTAGGATACAGATACTTTCTCACTAAGACTCACCAAAAAAACAAGATGAAATGATAGAATCCAACTTCTGATTATGATTATGGAAGAAACCATATTAAAGACACCATTTACTGATGAGAAAAAAATAAATCTGCTAAATATTCGCTTTCTTGCAATACATTTAACAATTATTATGCAGAGATACTAGTTTTTCTTCACAACTCTGATAAAGGGACTGGGGTAAGCAGTGATCTGTAAATTCATTTACAGTAGCTTGTCACTGACCCTTAACAAGCTTGGACCATAAAGACAGCTGAACATGCTGGTGCAGAGACTTCCTAAATGCAAGAGAGATCGACATCAGCTAGACATACACTTACCATTTCAGACTGACCATAGCAGTAGCTCTACTAATCACAGAGATGAAAGGATATGCGGTCTGTCAGAAAAGGGAACAAAGACCTGTGGCTGCAGGAGAAAAGCTCCCTGCTCACTGGCTTAGGATGCTTCATTTGCACTATTTGAAGCAAAACAGCTCCCATCAGGAGGTTTTTGACCACCCATTCTCTTTCATTTCACAGTGGAATTAGGTGATATCATCTATAGTTAATTGTTTGAATTCTTAGAACAGGCTGAGTAAGCAGTAACGTAGGCTGGGCCACACTTGTTTAATGCAGCATTGGCAAACAGAAGGCTGGATCATCACCGTACTCACATCCGCTGCATAAAACAAACCCATGACCTCTTGGTCAGAGAGCCGTGTCAGCCTCTTCGAGGAAAGACTGTGTCCAGAAAGATGAATCTCAGCATTACCACTTCACCTTCCTAGAGCTCCCAGACCAGTAGTTCCACCCTCCCCAGGTGGGCAGCACCCTTCTGCTATCTGAGGAAATAACAGCTTCAGTTCACTCACTCGTGTAAGGTGGAGGTAGTAAAGAACTCGCTAGACATTTGTTGTATTTACCTCAGCTCTACTAACTCACTGCTAATTTCTGGCTCTTTTGTACCAACGAGAAGAGCCGTCATGTGCTTCAAGCTTCACAGAGGCACCGTTTCTCTCCCTGTTTTGAATGAGCTTATGGGGTAAAGGCATGGCGGAAGCTAACAGGTGTCACTCTGCAGTGATATTATTACACACCTGCACGTTTACTCCTTCCCTGTATCAGTCCAAAGAAAAGGAAATTATTTCTGACTCGAGGAAGTTAAACCCGCCCCTTACATTGTATTTGGTACCAGGCTTTGCACATCGCTCTGCTGGATCGAATGGCAGCACCGGGGGTTACGAGGAGTCGTATGAAGGAACAAGACAGAAGCCAACACCCACAGCTCCGTAAGTGTGCAGGCAATAGAGAAAAGGGACATTTCTTTCAGCAGCACTCTCACCCTGGGAAGCGACTGCTGCCTTCCTTCTCCTTCCATCGCAGTGTTGTTTCACACCCATTCACCTCACACACATTTTAGGGTACACACCAGAAAAGCCAAAAAACAGCAACAGTAGGCAAGGGCCACCTCATCTCAGGGCCTTGGTTTCATCAAGGTGTTTCACACTTGGAAGCAAGAGAGACGTGCTTAGTTTTGGAGAAGGAAGTACTCGTGAAAAGTTTTGGACTGTGTTATGCCAATAAACTGCTTATTCTGAGTGCCAGACAGACACATTCATTCATCAAGATTACCCAGACACTAATACCAACAAGATTTCTTAAAAAAAAGAAGCTATATGTATGACACAAGGGAATAATTTTTAAAAAACAATTCTAAATTAATTTATGGAAAAATGTCAAGTTTGAAAACGGATTAAAGCACTCAAAACAAAGACATGTCAAGCCATATGTGCAAATAATAAGTATATCTTTATCTGCCAACTATTGTAATCTTCACTACAAGCGCTTGAAAAACCTCTTTATGCAAAGACTCTTCATTTGTATCCCATATGCCACAGGAAAAATGTAAGCATATACATAATTAATAGAAAAATTTTAGAGTTCTGGTTCGTTCAATAAGAAAGAAGTTACAAACCCACAAGAATACCATATTCATGAAGTTTAACTGATATTAATCCAGCAATGAGAAGTTAGTGTCCATATAACAGAGCTGTTCTACTATTACTGTTGTCTCCCACTTTCAGTTTATTTTTTAATATTTTATGATGCTTTCTTAAGCATCTTATACAGGCCTAATTCACGCAGGTTAAAAAAAAAATCAACAGCTCTGTCTTAGGAACTCTTGGTCCATAAGTCTAGTATAGCAAACAAGAAGAGACACGGAGCTTGATTAGTCTATATTGCATGTGTGTTTCAAAACTGTCACTTTAAAATACAATTTTAAACACTTATTTTAATAGCATTTGTCACATAACCTAATAGGATAATTTTATTTGCTCAAATACCTTTAAAAAAGTGCATGGGAAAGGTCTGGGGTTAGCATGGGAGCATAAGAGAGGTAAGAGGAAAAAAAAAACAGAGACAAAAACCACAACCACAAACCAAGCTTCTTTTTGTTTGAGAGGACTCAGTTACTGAAATACGTTCAGCCACCACTGCAAGTAATCCTGTTTCAATGAGCATACCTACACTTCATTTTCACCTAAAGGAAATGACTGTGTCACTACTGCCTGGAGCAAGCTGCCAAATGACTTTATAGAGATGTCATTCTCCCCTTCCAAATACTGCCCCTGTTCTCTGTTTCAGCACTGCAGGACAATAACGCAGACTGTAAGCACAACGAGAACACGCTACCCCCACTAGTCCTACATATTCAAGAGCAGTGATGTGAAAGCCATGCAGATCACAGGTATGTCATTGATCAGATTCGCGTTTAAGAGCCGAGCACACAATGTCTCCAGGACTAATTCCTGCCTCCTTGTAACTGAAGGATACAGGGAGACCTGAACTTAGCAGGAAGCCATGGGCTTTCTCAGCTGGTTCCTTGTTTTTTAAGGAACAAACTTCATATGCCATTGTATTTTTCAATCTCTTTGAATATAAATTTTATGTAATCACTTAAAATGAGCTTTTCTCAAGGCGCCTTCCAGCCAATTTTTACCAGAAATTATCGCCATCAAAAACCCTGAAAGTCACCATCCCACTTCTTAGGTCTTTCAGAAATAATTATCATCCCCCTGTGAAGCACATCAGCATCCACCTGAATGTTACCTAGAAATGGCAGATTGAAAATACTACAGGAATTTATCTTCCAAAGGATGGGCTCTGATTACCTTCAGAACATTCAAACTCCATAGCACTTGGGAGCTATATTTTCTCTCTGGCGACCAACGACAGAACCCAAGGGAATGTCATAAAGATGTGCCAGGGGAGGTTTAGGTTGGACATTCGGTAAAGGTTCTTCAACCAGAGGGTGGTGGAACCCTGGAACAGGCTCCCCAGGGAGGCGTCACGGCCCCAAGCCTGACAGTGTTCAAGAGGAGACTGGACAACATCCTCAGACACATGGTGTGAACTGTGGGGTTGTCACATGCAAGGACAAGAGTTGGACTCCATGATCCTTGTGGGTCCCTTCAACTCAGGACATTCTATGACTCTGTGATTTTACTACTCAGAGAATAGAGCCTTGCAGAAACGGCAAGCTGATGGAAAAACTATCTAGTTGTAATAAGAAATATGAACACAAGTCACAGAATACAAGAAAACCTTCATTCTTTAAAACAGAAGGAAGAAACTATCTATATGCAAGCTACAGGTTTGAGGTTTTTTGCTTGCCTATTTATGTGCAATACTAACATTTCACAAGTGCTTAAATCCTTTTTTTCCTCTGAATTTTCTGATTTTTCTTCCTTGTCCTGTATAAAGTAAATGCACCTTGTAATGCAGGAGACGCTGCCAAATGTTTTCCCAGGAAAAACACCAGGGTAATAAAGGTTTGGAAGAAATCTGCTGCTCAGACTTAAAGATGCAAACGTATCTTGGGCATAAGCAACAGTGAAATACAAAAACTGAAACTAGTTTGGGGGGAACAAAAAAAATACGCTTCTAGTAGAGTCTATTAGTAGGGAACTTTGGCTGCTGAGTACATCAAAGATTTTAGCTTTCCAAAATGAAACATCACCTTTGTAAGACACTTTCTTTCTCACGTCTGTGTGATAGGGAGTGGCACATGTCAGGCATTCAGAGCATAAAGCAATGACAACAATGCAGAGTCACATGAAGCTGTTCTGTGCCAGCTGTATAACCTTCCTGAAATTTCATTCACTAAAAGGTCAAGAACTTGTGGTACTGTACATATGAGGCCTTTTAGAAATTATTTGGAGTTCAACTGCCTGTAAGATTTTCCTTGCAGTTCAGTACAAAACTAACATTTCACTGGTTTGCTTGGTAATGGTGACGTTGTCCACATCGGTTCTGCCATGCAAGAAATACATTTGGTCTTTTGTGTTTTTATTGGAACTAAGGCTGTCTGCCTTAGGAAAAAGGCTATATGGGGTATGATGGACAACAGCAATTTCCAATTTTACCTCAACAAATCATACTGTTTGTTATGATCCTAAACAAAGAAGTTATCCACCCTGAAAACTGTTTACATAATCATGATTCAGAATTTAAGTTCATAATTTTAAATTTTAAAAAATGAAGTCATCTAACCTGAAAATATCAAGGATTTGGAAAATGGTATTCTGTTGGGCCTAATCCTAATGTGCTCAGTTATAAGCAAACATACATAACCCAGAAAAATGTAGCCTCTGGCTTAAAAACAATCCTGTATTAAAGCCATAGGTAATCTGTCTTACATAATGCTATTTGCATTTTGTAATCCTGTTAAAAATACTTGTGACATCAAATCAATGTCTTCTGTTCACAAATGCAACATCCAAACCAGGAGTTGCACTCATGTTGTAGAACTGCTTTTGGGCTTTTTCTTTATTTTATGAGTAGTCCCTTTGTATCATTTATGGTATACATAAACAGCACAGTGGTATGAACTGAAGTTTAGTCTTTTATTACAAATATAAATTAGAGAAGTATCATCTCTTGTCCTAGGAAATTAAACCACAGCCTGATGTTCCAGCTTGGTGAATTATTCACATCCGTGAGGGATGGGATGGTGACACAAAATTTTGCCATTAATAAAGCAGATTATAATCTTAGGGTGGGAAGTTAATACTAAACCTTTTGCTAACCCACCTTGCCCCACTTAAATTCTGAACAGCAATTCAGTTTGTAGCATCAGAAAGTCCGAGGATGTCGGCAGATACCCAAGAACACTACACAAGCGTACAGTCAGCCTTAGAATTTCCTAGAGACTTAACTTCATTCATCCCCCTGTGCACAGAGGCAAATGTTCCGTGCAGATAAACACTCTCTAAGTAGATGTGATTAAGCACCTGAAGTCTACGAGAGGTGTTTAGGAGAACTGCAAAAGTCAGATGTGATGGGGATCACAACTACTTCTGAGAAGCAGAAATAGTAATACTCCTGCCCACCCTCTCCTCAGCCAGGTGGTTAGAGCACATACGTAAGGATGGGGAGATCCAACTTCAAGCCCCACATGAGAGGAACTGGTTGAGCCAGGCTGCTGGGGATTTACCACACAATGCAGGCTCATCAGAATGTCATCTGGCATACCAGCTCTCCCAGCCTTTCCCTGTTGGACAGAGGCTCAGAGCAGATGGAAACTTTCACGTAGCACACCCTGGGTGCTGGCAGTTAGGACAGAGAGAACAGACATGACTCAGAACCTGTTAAGGCTAGCACAAAAAAAACCAAACAGAACCAAGATCTCCCACTTCTTCTGTGTCCTCATCACTGGAAAAAACGTGTTCTTCCTTCCAATACTTCTGAAATGTCCACCTGCAGAAGAACTATAGACAGACCTGTTCTGAAATGGAAAGAGGACATATCACAGAATTAGAGAGTACTTAAGGTTGGGAAGGACTTCTGGAAGCCACCTGGTTTAAACATTTGCCTCCCATTCAAAGTTAGATACAATATCCTAATCATTCCTTAATGCTTTTAAAGAAAGAAAGACAAGCACTGCATTGGACTGGTCTTCAGAACGTTCTTATTCGTCATCATAAGGCAAAATACTAAAAAAAAAAGTGACACCAGGCAGGCTGGTTTGCTACCCTATATCAAATAGTTCAAATTCTGGTACAGCTGAATTTAACTTAGGACAAAAGGATTTCACTCTTAGTACATACAAACATGCACAGAGCTACATTTACCGATATGTTCAATAATTACACTAACATTTCTCAGAAAGATATCCTAGAATCCAATTGGCTTCCAAGCCCTGAGCTGGTTTAAAGTCTGATGTTCTCTTTAAATTTGCAAATACAAGCACTGCGTGTGCTACTAAGCCTGGCATTCACTTAGCATAATAACAAATATCCATCCAGCCCAAGGTCTGATCTCTGACAGCAGCTAAAAGCAGATGCCCAAGGGAGAAGGACACATTCGCAGCAATACTCTCCCAGCCTTCATCAACCAAGTGCTCAGATGCTTGCTGCAATTTCCCATTGCTAAACTATACTGCTATGTCTTGATGAAGTACTAACACTTTTACACCATCACTGTCATCAGAATAAAGACCTCCAATTTCAGAAGCCATAGTACGCTATTTTAAACATTGCATGCTGTTAGTGGCAATGGCTGTAAAGTTAGCAATAAAGACTAGTACAGAAACTACACATAACACATATTGTGCTTCCATAAAAAAGGCAAAATATTATAAATTTTTTTCTGAAGCTTTTTCAAGTGTGCATCAATTCCTTTATCTTGATTTTACTATCAAATTTTGGTCTAAAACAATATATTGTATATTGCGGCAAGGTCTAAAGAATTTATAATTGTAGAGAAAAAAAAATATTAAATTCAAGTCTGTCCTATAGTTAGAACCCTAGGAACCAGGACTGTGTCTGTGTGCGTACCCAGCGTGGTCCAGAAACTGTTCAGCTGAAACCTCTCGAGTCAGCCCCTTGTGCCCACAGACAGCACAGTGACTGACTGAATTCCCACCTACCTTTACAACAAGGCAGCTGGTAAACAGGACTGCTTCACTTGGGAATCACAGAATCACAGAATGTGAGGGATTGGAAGGGACCTCAAAAGATCATCCAGTCCAATCCCCAGGCCGGAGCAGGAACACCCAGATGAGGTTACACAGGAAGGTGTCCAGGCAGGTTTTGAATGTCTCCAGAGAAGGAGACTCCACAACCCCCCTGGGCAGCCTGTTCCAGTGTTCCGTCACCCTCACTGTGAAGAAGTTTCTTCTCAAATTTAAGTGGAACCTCCTGTGTTCCAG
>VWYH01003944.1:106413-205006 GCA_013399365.1 Pampusana beccarii | reverse complement strand
AGGGCACAGTGCTGGCTCATGGTCATCCTGCTGTCCACCAGGACCCCCAGGTCCCTTTCCCCTACTCTGCTCTCCAACAGGTCGTTCCCCAACTTATACTGGAACCTGGGCTTGTTTCTGCCCAGATGCAAGACTCTACACTTACCCTTGTTATATTTCATTACATTTTTTTCCCCAGCCAACTCTCCAGCCTGTCCAGGTCCCGCTGCATGGCAGCACAGCCTTCTGGCGTGTCAGCCACTCCTCCCAAGGGTGGACAGTCCCTGCAGTTTCACCAAGCAGCTCTTGCTGTGCATAGGCCAACCGATAGGGATTGCTTGTGTGCTTAAATGTATGAATACCATCACAGGTTGAAAATCCAGCATTCCCAGAGAATGTTTACACTATACTCCTCAAGGCAGCCAAAACCATTCCTGGTTACACAGCAGTCTCCTGTATCCATGCAAGACATGCAGGAAGTGTTTCATACAGAACTTAATGTAACCGAGAGAAACAGATCATGCATAAACAGAAAATATTTTGTGGATTCTCATTTGATCCAGCTGAAGAGACTCCCATCACCATCTGGTAAAGGACCATCAGACCCTATCTGAGAAATTAGATTGCCCAGATGAGCATTACCCAGTGCAACAGAAACCTGTAAGTTACTCTTTCCATTCACCTTTTAAAGAAACAGCTGTCTGACTGTGCAACAATGCTGGGAAAGTTATTTGGAGACAAAGGATTTTATTGTCTTTTTCAAGGAAAACACTACAGTCACTTCCCAACATTTGCCATCACATTAAACCTACTTCATCTGCATCTGTGTTGCTTCCTTAATGGTTTCAAGATCAAAGTTTTTGGCATAATACCTACAATATATGTTTTATCAAAGTTGCACTGAACTAAATGACGGAAAGTCATCAAAAGCCTAATTCAAGCTTCAGATTAATTCTAGAGATATTACTCCCATTTAACATAGACGGCAGACCAGAAAAAGCTCTAAAGACTCAGACATTTTCATGAAATCTTCAAGTAATTACACCAGATGGAAAAATAAAACCTCACGCATTCTCCCACATTTTTCTCAAATACTTGAAGGAAATTCACTATATCACCAATGTTCCTGCAAGTACTTTAAAATACTACCCAGATGGGATTAGAACAGTGTTTCACATGTGAAGGTTGCATCTACCACTTACAAGTTCTTAGATCAGTCCAAGTGTAATCAGCTTCACAACTCTGGCTTCTCCAAAAACACAAGCACAACACCCAAGCTTGCTTTTATTTTTATTTCTTTATATAGACCACTAAGTGATTCCAACAGTTTTCCTTAGATAGGACCTTTGTCCTGCAACTGTCTTGAATTGACAGTGATGGGTGGCAGCACATCTTACACACAGGTTACTCCTTAGGACCAGCTGGGAACTGGCACTGACGTGTCATACAGTCATCACCTCATACGGTATCATTCCCACCTTCATTTCCTCCCCCGTAACCTTAAAAGACACAGTTAATTTTCAGTTATCCCCAGCAGTAAAGGGGCCAGATAATTGAAATAAAAAACTCACAGGGTAATACAAATGTATATGAATTAAGTTACAGAAGAACACTCAACAGTGTAACTGATGCCAAAGAGGTCAGTTATACTGTTGACTGCAAACGGACACAAATCTCTTGACTAATACTGACCTCAAATCAGACAGCACTGCATAAAACAAATTCTCCTGCTCTCTGACCTAAACTTGCTCACAGGAAGCCAATTTGGGCACTTCTACATTTATAGTACAGTTAATACTTAACCTGAAAAATAAATATAAATAAATTAACCTTAGCAGAAACCACAGCTTGGAGAATAAACAGAAATACATATAATGAAAAGCTTTTAATTTAAAGATACTGTACGATGATCCTGCTAATGATTACAAATTGCCAGTGTAACATTATACCCATCATCAATTCTCAAGACATTTGGCTGGATGTGTAAGGGAAACTCCTCTCCAACACAAACCCTGCTTCAAAATTTGATGAAATAAAGTCTCAAAACTCATCACCTTTGTGTCATCAAGTTTTGTATTTGTTAATCTAATTAATGGTTTGATTGCAACAGAACATTCATGCTAAAGATCAATTCAGTGAGGATAATCTGGCCATGCTGGTTCTCCAGACTCTATAATGGTGCCATTTCCTTCAGCCATCTGCAGGATATCACATTTTCTTTACAATATAGTTGTTAGCCTTACAGCACCGAAGCACTATGCAGAATTAAACTACCTGGATATAAATCCAAGCTTTCCTTTCCACATCCCCAATAAGATTAATGACCTCAAATCCAGCTTTGTTAATAGCAAATAAAACTTTCGATAAGGGAGGTACACTGCATGAGATGCTTCTGAACGTGGAATGTGTACACTATACATGTCCTTTCATACACTGTTTTCAAACTCTGGTACTGAACAGTAGAGTAATAATATTTTTCTGACCAATGTGAATATGTTTAGTGGAGCAACCTCTAATATTCTTTTTAAGTGTGCTAAAAAATCGTACTGCATAATACCTATTAATTGTGTCTAGGAGCTGTAATCGTAAATTATAATCTCACTAGGACTGGTAGTGTAGGGACAGCCACAGCCTCAAAGAACACATAGAAGTTTGCAAAATAATTTCATATGAAAACTCAAAAGTCATTATACAACAAACAAAGGTTGTAAGATACTTAAAGTCTGACTGTCTAATTATATTTAAGCGTGTAAGCCTTCTTTAAAGGAACCTTCAAGTTTCGTTTTATAGTTCTGTGCCTTCTACTTCCCAATTGCACTCAAAGTAAGATTTACATACTAATTATTTGCCTGTGCCTGAATAGCAGGTATTTAAAAATCTATCATAGGATGGTAGAAACAGCAATGAAGGGAAGAAGACGACAAAGGACCTAAAAAATGTTGCTCTTCTGGGTCCTACTTACAGACTTGCAAGTGTTTCATTTTGAACACTGCACAAGTCTTTGTTTGAGGATTAGTGTTCAGAAACTGAATTACATTACGAAGGTTGAGTTACATTTTGTGTTCTATCAGAAAAGTGATGGTTTGTTTTTTCTAGCAATATTTACTGTTAAAAATTATCGATAGCTCTGGTTTTGATAAGTAATATTTAATGTTGTTTGGCAATATATTTATAAGTCCATCAAACGTGTTAAATTCTAAGTCATATTTCAAGGCAATGCCAACACAATATCAATTTAGTTCCTTTTTTGTTAATCATAAAACTAAATTAATATTTAAATTGGGGAAAAATTAATCTAATTACAATCAAATAATTCATTATGAAATGCAAATTCATAGTTCCACTAATCTGAATTCTGTTTTTGAAAAATATTAATTATTAGCCAAAGTAGTGCATTAGCTCACCACAGTGAATTATATATTCTTTCCCACAACCACGGATAAAACCTTCCACTAATGAAAGCAAATACTCAATTATTTTTATAGACTTGCTTGCAGAAACAGATGTCTCACTCCATTCTTCACCATCCAGGATAAGTCAGGCACTCAACTTCATTATTTTGGATCTTCAGAGAAATATGTGCTCATTGTAACTTGTGCTAACATGCAATTTCATTTCAGCATTCTGTCACAATTCAAATCATATATATATATATATACATACATCCTAGTATTCTAGTATGTAGAATAATCACTGGAGCCTAGATCAAGACACCCTCAGAGAAAGGTCATTTTTCACTTGTGAGAAGCAAAATGAGGAACAGTTGTGCGCTCTTTATGAGAAGAATCTTAAAACTGATTGTTTTTTGCCCCATTTTTTTAATCTTATTTCTTTGCCAATTCAGACAATACTTCATAGTTACTATTATCATACACTAAAACAATAGCTTGAGGTTTTGTTTTAGTAAGCAAGAAATCATAGATCTGTTCTCTTAGTAGCTATTTGTACAAAATTAGCAAACCTGTTCTCTCTGCTCTGTCTCCCTTCACTTTGTTACCTTCCACACTTGCTTCTGGTTTCAGCACTTTCTTACTCTTATTTCTTCCATTCCAATTAATGTGTCTTTCTACTAGTAGTCAAACCAGGAATCTACATATTAGTTGCTAATTTGAACTTTCCTATCTAAAATAATAAAAATACTGTTATTTATTCACTTTAGCTCGCTGTGTGAAACTTTTGTCAAGAGTATGGTTAGTAATTGTTAGTGTGTCTTTCAATATAGTCTCAGTTAACCTAAGCAGAGGGGGGAAACTCAGAGAAATCCTTGACCTTTAGGACAGCTTTATCTCAGAAGAAAAAAGAAACACACATGAGTGTCAACACAACATAATGAACAAAAGGGCTAATCTTCCCACTAACACTAACTTTTGCATTAGCCTTGGTGCTCATTTAACTTCCAACAGATTACAGCTACTGCATGTGTTCTCAGCAATAGTGTTTCTGTCACTGAATTTAAAGGACAGAATTCAGCCCTTGTAGCGAGTTGTCAAGCCTCATAGCTTCAACTGAATTCCTCTAAAACCCAGAGGAAAAAAAAAAAATCAGTTGATTATTAAGAGCAACTCAGATTTATTTTTAGATGTTTGTAGGCTTCTAGACATAGAGGGGAAAAAAAGAAGCTAAGACACATTAGCCAAGTGAACTATGAAGATGTAAGTCCTAATAAATCTTTAATTCCTATGATACTCTTAAGTGTTGGATGCTGACAATTCTGCTAGTACACTTCCTGGATGCAATGAGAAACCTATTCCCACATTTCAATGATTAGGGGGTGAGAAGGTTGTAAAGAAGTACATAAAACTTTAGAAGTAACTTGAAGAAATACCTCCAGATAAAGTTTTGAGGGTGATATCTGCAAACCACCTTACAAAGAACCTCTCCAGAAATTCTGCTGTTAAGGGAACTGTGCCTGCTCGAAATGACACTGGGGAAACTGGAAATCTGGGGCAGCATTTAAGGCTATTTTGATGATGCTTTACTCCAGCACAACTGGTAGAATTGAAACCCCCAGAGAACAACCAAAGCTTTCGAGACTTGCCTCTGAAGAATACTGTGACTTTGAAACAATGGGACAAAGACTTTGCTTTCCTTACTAAAACTGTCTAGATTTTAGAGGAAAATAATTCAAAGACAAGACACTATCACTGTAACTTAAGATGGTGCATGAGCAGTAAAAACCAACATGACATGCTTTAACTAAGCACCTACATTCCTAGCAAGAAAGCTAAATAAGAATTACTGAACATCATCTTTCACTAAAAACTACAGTACAGCATTTCTGAAAGGCTATTTCACTCAAGTATTTAATTTTAGGTCCATAATGTTAAGTATTTTCCATGATACTCTGAAGAGAAAAATTACATGCTCTAAAGGACAGAGATGTTATTAATAATAAAAAGGAAAAGAAGAATATGCAAATACTGGAGGATCTTTGTGAAAACATGAACTTTAATTCAGACAGAATTGCATTATTCTTTAACTACAAGAGAGAAACTATTGAGAAAGAAGAGTATTTTTCATTTTCAAAGGAAGATGGACACTGTCCTGGAAAACATGCTTGAATTAAAACTACCGGACTCAATATAAATGTAAATGGGTTAAGCTTAGCTAGTCATTATTTACAGGTCAAACTATACAATACGATGAACTGTTCTGACTTCCATTGTGGGGATACAAAACCACAGGTGAGTTCTAAGCAGATGTATTTACTTTCTTCTTACACTAACAAAATATAATATTTAATGTTTATGATATTCTGTGCATCTATACCGTGTTATTTATTCAGTCATTATCTCAGTGTATTTTTGCAGGCATAGACAGTCTCCTTTCCAAGGATTTTCATATGGAGTCATTAAACAATGTGTCTGCCCTCTGGTGGTCACATTCACCTTTATATATTCCCACATTTTAGTCTTTTTTAGGTTAAAAACGCACTTTATAGAAATACCACCTACAAGGTCTAATAGATAATTTAGCTTTTAATCACACCATGTTGGCTTGCTTTCCAGTTATATAATTACTTATATTTAAACTTCACCATGCAGAAATAGCCCCCCCAGAGTTTAAGATATTCCTCGTTTTGTCCCTATCTAGAACCAAGTTTAGACAGCATTTTTTTAAAGCACTCAAACTACATAAAAGCATAAAACTTGTAAAAATACCCAAAAGAACACCTGAAGTTTCAATTTATATTGATTATATGATATTATATGTTCCGTATTGTCTGGGAGATATTACAACTTATAATACATCCAGATGTTGGCTACTAGACTCCAAGGTCTAAAAATAGATTTAATGCTTCCAAGGGAAGAGATGGATATTTGAAAGACCCTTTGCACATTAAAGGTTTCAGAGTTGTACTATACAGAAACTTCTATGACTTTGTATATCATACAAGATCAATATGGACAAAAACATTCAATAAGCAAGGTCCAGGGTCTGTAGTCCGGTTATCAGCACTGCTCCTCTGGCAGCCACATGTTAGTTCCCATGACAGGGGAGCAGTCATGCAGTCCCTTTACCTACTTTGTGTTATACATCCAGGAAAAAAATAGAGAAAACTCTTTCCCTGCTCTAAGCCTCGTCAGAGAAGCAGTAATGCTTTTTAAAGTTGTAAAAACCACCAAACTTCTGAAGGATTCAAAATACCCTTAGTATGTAGCACGCTGACATTGAATTTGTTGCTTGTTTTAGACATCTAACCAAAAAACAGCTTGAGTAAACAAAAGCAAGCCAAGCAGTACATAAGGTACATACAGCTCCAATATGAAGGGCAGTGGGTTCCTTCACACCCCCACAGATGCCCCAAACACCCTTGTAGTATGACTTTGATGGAGTGGCAGTAATAGTGAAGAATAGTTCTCATGTGCCTCTATGTCCCAATCAAACCTATGCCTAGGGAAGAACAGTGACCCCTGAAACAGAAAGGAATGGTCAGAAGACTCTGGCTTCTCTGCAACAGCCCCAAGAACTTGTACTCCCCCTTCTACCTTCATTGCCAAGATATTCCCCATCTTGGGGTGTCTCTGAACTTCACTAGAAACAACTAATAAATAAGTACGGTGGTAAATTGAAGGGGAAATCTTTTACATCTGGTGAAAAGACCAAATCCTGTCCAACATCTTCAGTCACAAGGGCTCTCATCTTCATGACTTACGGACTTTACTATTGCAATACTGAAACTATTTCCTCACACTTCAGAGAAAGCAACAGCTTCTTCAAAACATGACAGGACTCTGCAACACACCACGATGCAGACTCTGGCTTTTAGTGTTACTCAGAACTCAATTAATGATGTGGAAAAGAGGTTGCCATTATGTCCTGAACTGATTTAACAACAATAACAAAGGCTAATCACACTGGAACCATTAAATTGCTCATAAGTGAAAATGCTCACCGTCCATGAAGAACACAGCTCTCCACAGTAGCCAGACCCAGAACACAGAACTTACTGCTGCAAGACTCAAGAATGACTAGAGACCTCAGTTTATCCAGCATTACATGCAAGAACTCCATTTCTGTTCTTTTCTCTGTTAATGTAGCGCTCACCTGTTGTAAACTTAAGTCCTGTACAATTTTGAAAGAATGGGAAAGGAAAAGGAATATATCTCCCTTTTCCAAACTTCAGTAAGAAATACTTAGAACAGATTAAAAAAACCCCAGTAAACTAGCTAGCACAGCCCATTAACATCTCGTCTCACCCAAAGCAAGAACCAGATTTTGATTGTATGCAGCCAGGTAACACTTTCTACAAAATTACCAAATTCATCTGAGCTGACAATGAAAAAATACCTTCAATTTTCAAGAAAAGAGCAGCAACTCAAGGGCATTAAACTTCCTATTGTCTATTTAGTTCGTCTGGTCACCACAGCATTGCTCTACAGGTGGGGGAGCATAGCAAAAGGACTCACAGATTCCAGCTTACTCAACGTGGCAGTAACCAAGTCACTGAACCTATTTATTCCACCCAAAGAATAGCCATGGTCAAGGTTACCTCTTCCTGAAAACTGTAACAAGCAAGGCACATCAAGCACCTCCTGTGTTTTTACTCCCTTAGAGATGTGAACAGCAGCAGTCCTTCTGAACACTGGAGAAGTAGTGAAGAGGACTGGCCATCCTGTTACAAAGGGTAACTTGTGGTGTACAAGCCTACTGATGAACAACACCGAATTCTTAAATACTCTTGAAAAGCCCTTTAAATGACAGGGAATGTGCCATGAATATAACAAGGGTATGTAATGTTTTCCTTCTAATTGCTTGATTTGGTAATTCATGGGGTGGGGGGGAAATCTTTCACCAACAATAAGACAAATTCTTGTTTTCCTTCTACTGCTCCCCTTCAAGTAACTCATTTCCCTGCTTTTGATGTGCTCTTCAAAATTCTGCTCTCCTGCAGGACTGGTTGGACTTCCCACCTCACACCATGGAGCTATCCCACACTTCTACACATGAGTTGTACGTACACTCCCTCTCCATCTATTCTACTCAGAGCTTCCAAGACTGTTGCCTTTTCTCTTTAAGATTTCTAGTGAGTTTTATTTCCAACTCCCTCGCTTCTACCACTTCTTTCTAATGTGAAAGTCAGTAATACATTTTGTTCTTCATCCTTCTCATACAGTAGTCCTCCTCATGGTTTCCTTTTTTTTTTTTTCATAATTCATTATCTTCAGCCTCTTTCTCTGAATTTGGTTCATCTCTACTACGCTGCCCATGCTACAATATTCAATGGGAAGACTTCCCCTGGTCTGTTAACTTCACAGTATTATTCTTCACCAGTAGAACTGTCCCCTGACTCCAGATCTTGTACAAAAGCTGGCTTTTGCACCAACTGATTATATACAATGCCTTTGCATACACTGAGTCCTACAGCGCTGTGGCGCTGTAAAGGCAGCTCTTTCACATGAACCCTCAGAACCAAGTTGGACAAATGCAGAAAAACTGAAAACACAGAAAAGGGGAAGATAAAAGTGAGAGACACAGTTCAGAAAGGCAAAGAAAATCTGTACTCATGTACAAGCACTGTCAGCTTCTCACTTAGGAAACAGTCTAAAGGAAAACAGTATTTTAATATTTTAGGTGGCTGTCTGCAAAAGCCTAATTAGTGGCCAAAGACCAACTCATACAACCGGAACATTATGAAGCAACTTTTGTTTTCTTCAAACATGCTGCTAAACAGTAACAATTACATAGTTTAAACCAGAGCAAATTAAAAGGTCATATATACTTGATGGTGCAGACAAAGTGTTAGGACAACTGTATTCCCACTGGGATGCATCCAAATTCAGTAGTCTTGCATCAGTATCTACAGAATTTAGAGAAACTACATTCATACTGATTCTGATTTAATTGACAATTGAGACAGCTAGCTCCTTTCTAATGCAGCTGTTTTTTAAAGTTATCACGTCCTCATAAGTTGAACTGGCCTTTTTTAGCTCACTTGACTATTTTTGTGCATCCGAGATGCTCTGCATGAAACGTTGCTTTTTATATAAAGCTCGGTTGCTTAAAGTAGAATGGGGGTACTGTGAGCTCTTACAGAAACATTTTATAATTCAAGCTGTTATGCTTCCATACTAAAAAGTTAACAAGGGGAAAGCTGTAACCACATTATGAATTGAGTCATTTCAAAACCAAAACAGTGTAGGAAAACAGTGTATTCACAAAATGAATACTAAGATACATTTACCCTGATTCACAGAGCAAAACAAAAAAAATTGAAAGCTTCTTACAACAGTTAATAGAGGATCCAGATGAACATTTCTGTACTTATTCAACATTTACTAGAATGGAAAAGCTAAAGAGCAATCCAGAGGAGTATTTGCAATGCAATTAGGCCAGACAAGTAAGTCTGAATGTATGCCAGCTGCAGGGGCCTGCCCTTAATTCACACAATCAAATGTCTAGTGTGTCGCACAGTGTCTAGCATCACTATCTCCAGTATTAAAAGTCTCATCAGATATGTACTTATTTACTGAGCATCTTAATCGGGGTCTGAACACATTTCTAGCTGCACCTTCTAGCAGTGTATATGCCAGTCCATCACCATCTGTCAGTTAAAGCTTCCACAGACAGAAAAAAAATTAATTCAAACAAATGTGTTCAGCACTCAAACTAAGCTATCATTCACATTTCAATATAAGACTTGAATTCCTTTTCAGTGTTCTTCAACTTTGACCCAGCTCTACCCCCTCCTTCACTGAAAAGGGCAAAGACAACAGCCCAGCAAGTGGGACAGGCAAAACAGACCTCCTTTGTTCACTTTTTCCCTTTCAGTTTTCTATTGAGGTAAATAACTGGAAGCTCAGCCAGCCTCCAGTAGCTCAGAAGAAAGCAATATAGCTAGCTTGCAACTATCCTCTCCTGGTTAACAAACAGCAGGACAAAACTTACAGGGCATCGTGTTAATCTTATTATTGGAGATTAACTCTTTACAAATTCCTTTATATTATATTTACAAGACAATGTTCATGAATGCATGTTACACTATCATTAATACTAAACTGAATAGGCTATACACATACTTACCAATTTAAAATGCAACAAATTATCACTGCAGAGAAATTATAACTGAATTTTTTGAATACTATCAGCCCACTCAGGAAGGCAAAATCAAATTCATTGCATATTGCCCAGCAGACAACCTCCTACATTATTCCCTCAGCTTACATTACCATGATGTACTTTCTCTGTACAGGTTACCATTTTACCAACTCTGTTCACAAAGCATGACAAAACGAACACATCCACTGAAAACTGAATAGCAGTTTTACTGTACTATTCCAATATAATGGAAGGTAAGTGTTTGCAATTCAAGGTGATTTGGGACAACTGAATAAAACTACACACTAACAGCAATTCCACAGCCGCAGGCAAAACAGGTTTAATTTTTAGGCTGATTGGGCTATTTGAGCTGTGCAATAATCTCTTAACGAAACCCCAAACCCTTCGTGTATTCAGTAAATTTTATGTCCAGATACCATGGAGAGTAATTTTCCTACAAGAAGAAGAATGGGGACACTAGCATTACCTTTTCCTGACTTTAAATCGGAATCCTCAAACCAATAAAATCTGTCAATTAGAGACACATCTAGTCAACCCCAAGAAATTCTAACTTGGTTACTAAAGCTTCTGCTTTCACCTTTTTGAGCACCAGAGAGGAACACCAAAGCACAACAACCTAGCAGGAGGTATCAGTAAGCATCCACTAGATTTGTTATTTCATTTCATTTCCTGAAAATAAAAAAACATTTCAAAAAGCTGAATTTTCTTATTACGATGCTTCTTATGAAAAAACCTGTGGTATATGTGATAAATATTATGCTTTCTGCAAGAAAATAAGGAATGATAACTAAGGCTCAGATTTTGGTGATCTCATTCACCTTGAACATTATTATGAGTATTTTTACTGTGGCCACTAAAATGAATTACAGAACTAAGATACCAATACAAGTATGGTTAATTGTGGATTTATCCTGTGAGTTGTGAAGAGGGTTTTGGCTCCATCATTCATCAGCTGGTAGACACTACCCTGACATCAGATGTGGTCACACAGCTGTACAGTTTTCTTTTCACTACATTGCCTTTGCACAATGCAGAACGTGATTTCATTCAATGGATCCTGAGCTCTGCCAGCCCCAAGCAGCTTTCTGGTTCTGCTTCTTTACATTCAATATTCTCAGAATACAGTACTTCCCCAATTCTGTATTGATATAGTCTGACAGCTAATTTTAGACACCCAAGATAATTCCACAGTGCTCCAAAATTTAAATTTGTAACTTTCACAGACTTTGGTATCAAACTCTTTAGAAACTCTGGTCACTTTCTTCGCAATTTCTATTCAAAACAAAGGACCACCATCAACCAAACAACTGCCTGAGGCACATTCATACAAATGGTAGTATTAGACAGATATTAAAAATATGCTGCATCTGCAAGTCAGTTTTCTGACTTCTAGGTCCTTTGAGCTAGTATGTAACACTATAGTATCTTTCTCTATCCAGCTGATATCCTTTGCCAAAGAATAACAGTAAGATGCATCTCTTGGCATATACACCGCTCTCAAACTCAGAATAAAGCCCATATGCTTCTGATATTGTACAGTGACCTATTCCATGCACAGCCCCATCTAATTACTATTCATAAACTATCACATTATGTTAAATTATAGAAGTAGTTGAAATTATTAATAATGCAGCTGTTAGACACAATGAAGTTTGCAAGTTTCATCTACCTTTTCTATAACATATTTAAGAATCAAAACGTATTTTAATACCCGGGAACAGATAAAGAAGTACTCAAAACCAGGGAGCGTTAGAGAAACAGAAACCCAGCTGGATAATACTGCCTTATTGACTCAGTAGGAGGTTGTTTCGAATGAACAGTGAAAAGCTGGACCTTTATGGATAAAATAACATGTTATTATGATCTATAAGTCCTACTACTGTATAGTTACATATCACATTTTCCATTGTTTTATCTAACTATACAGACAGCTAAAAAATAGCATTCCTTTAACAGCTTACTTGTCAATATGGAACAGCCTTATTGACTGGGCTGAAGCACACTATGATCTTAAATATTTAAACAGCTTGGCATTATTAATCAGGTACTGTTTACACTTTGACTCCAAAGCCTTGGTTTAAACACATTTCAGACTTCAAAACTAACACATCTGTGCTGAGGAGTTCAGCAGCAGCCGAAGATTTCGTTAATTATTACTTATTCAACCAAAGAGCCAGTGTATTTGCTGCTTAGAATTCGTTGCAATTTCCCGCATTAATCGCGATCAAGAGAGAGAGGAGGCAAGACAAGGGCAAATAGGAACAGCTCAGCGATCCGGACACATTTTAGCTATTTTATACCTAAACAAAATCGCCGTTGCTACTTGCTGCAAGGAGCAAAGCGTGGAAGGGAAAATAAATAAATAAATACGCATGTTTTTTAAAGGGCTGATAAACGAACACGTAAAAGCCGAAGCCCGGCCCGCAGCGGTTCAGCACCGACAGCTCCTTCCCGCACACGCCGCCCCCGCCGGGCCCTCGCCCCCGCCGGCCAGCGCACGAAATGGCGACCAACCCGCCGAGGGATGTGGGCGCGTCGCAGCCGCGGAGCCGTCCCCGGTCGGGCCGGGCAGGGACGCTCCGCGGCTGCGACGCGCCGGGGCCACCGAGCCCGCCCCCGGGTGGTCCCCACCGGCCGCCGCAACAAAGCGCCCGCGGCACCGAGCCGGCTCGCCAGGTGTCTCCTCACGGCCGCTGCCGGCGGCGCCCGCACAAGGTCTCCGCGCCTACGGGCACCTGCCGCTGCTGCCCGGGGAGCGGGGAGGGGAGGCTCCGCGCCCCGCTCGCCCGTCCGCCCAGAGCAGCCCCGGCACGGACGGCAGAGCTGGCGCGGACGGCGACTCCTCACCGTCGGGGCGGCCGCACAGCGCGGCGGCACAGGGGCTGCCAGCGGCTGCCGGTGCGGCGGCGGGCGCGGCACCTCCCGCAGCCTGAAGCGCGGCGCGGTGACAGGGACGGTCACGCCGGTACTCACGGGAAGCTGCAGCCTCTCCGCCCGGGGAGAGGGTCGAGGGGGACCCGCGGCCGCGCTCCTCCTGCCCGCTCGGGAGCCCGGCGAGAAGAGCCGAGGCAGGCGCGCTCCCGCGCCTATCACCTCCCCGGCACCCCCGCCCCCGCCGTACCGCGGGGCGCGCTCCCGCGGGGGGCGGGGAAGGCGCGCNACTCGCGTAACTGCCGCCCCTTCTGCGGGCTGTGGGAGACCAGCGACCCGGCCCCCGGCCCCCGGCCCGGCCGAGCCGCCCCAGCGCCGGTGTCGGGCGGCGGCGGGCGGTCCCTTGCCCTCCCCGGCCCGGCAGCCGAGCGCTCGCCGGGCACCCCCGCACCCGCCCCCTCAGCGCTGCGGGCCCTGGCAAAGGCGGCGTTTTAAATAGATGCATTATTTTAGCCAGGCAGTGCCCCTCTAAATAGATGGTTTCAGCTAGTTCCCAAACTGGAGACAAGGATATTGTTTTACGCTCGAGAATAGTCCTATTGAACTCGGTTGCGCTGCTCACATGTGTGTAGTTAAAACAGGGGAGTTTGCAGGATTGGAGCCAATAACTTGGGCCGCTGTGGGTATAACAATACGGTAAATTAAACTGGCTTCGGAAAGACACAGGGTTGCATTGCCGGCTTCTTCTGGGGGGCGGTGGAATCCTTGCGGCATGCCCGTTGTCCCGGGGACTGCCGCAAATAGCGGGGCCAGCGGCCTGCCCACAGCTCGTACCAGCACGTTCTGCACCACTCGGAGCAAAATTGAATTAGGTTAAATTTCCAGTTCACAAGTTCAGGAAGTCAGATGCTTAGATGCGACCACTTGTAGAGAAGCTCTGGATGAGACCGTTTGGAGATGAGGGTGAGGAGTGAGGTGAGAGATATTTCAACTAAACCTTGCTGCTGAACACACACCTCTCAGTCGAGTGCTTACCTTCCCTTCCACATCTTGCAGTTCATTCAATGCTGGAAAGCATTTTAGTATCATTTTGAGATTTCTGTGGGCTATGCTCTGTATTGCTCAAAATTAATCCAATTCTACGTTTAACATGTAGTAAATGTGATTGTCTGCTGCTGCTGAACTTGCTTTTGGATCAGCTGTATTAGGAATAGCCTTTCGTGTTTTGCAAGGTGGCAACTTTCATAGTGGTTAACTCTTTATTATACATTTCAAGAAACAGCTTTCAAGGTGAATGCCACAGTGATAACAGTGCAACACACGGTGCCCACAATGAGTAAAAAGCCCTTACCCTGCATCTCTGCAGAAACTCCATTATGACTCTGGCAAGTTGAATCTGAACAGCTGACCTACTGAAAAACAACACTCTACATGAATAACAGATTCTGTAAATGATATAGCCCATGCATATAAATATCCAAAGGTTAGACAATAAGTCAGGCACTACTGCTTCAGACTTTGGAGATATTCAAGCTCCTATTAATTTGAGGCCAGGATATTATTGTTTGAGAATTGAATGTGCAAAGATCATTAGATGGATCTGAAGAAAATCCTTTTTATAAACAGAGGGAAGTAAGAGCTTGAATTTACTGTGTACCATTAAATGTTCTTTATTTCTGTTTTCTTACATTTTTTCTTGCTATACAACTCCTGTGTTTCCAGGTAATTTATTTAACCTTAAATACAAAACCACTACAGTCTAAGAAAACATTCAGCAAAGTGTAAACAGGCAGGCTAAAACATTAGGATACTTCCTGACTTTGCTTGCAAGATACAATGTTCCATAAGGAGAATATGTAGCCACTCCTGGCTTTGAGAAAATACGGGTGTAAAACGCTGAGAGAAGTATGATTTCTCAGACAGCTATCTTTTTGCACCCTTGCCAGATTCCCAGCAGAACATGGTGAGCCAAACCTTCAGGAGGTGGACTGAAGAACTTCAGCACACTTCAACGGGAATTGAAGACTGGAGTTGAAAATTTAGCTTTCTTAAAATGTAGAAGCAAAGATCTGGTTAGTATTTGGCTGGCAAATGTACCAGATTTTATAAGCACAAACCAATGGGCTGGGGCAAACCACTTGGTGCAAGTTAGACCACAGAAACAGATGACGAGATTTCACAGTTGCAGAGAGGTGTAATAATCATCTTTATATTGATGTATGATTAGGCTGAAATGTCACAGCTGCTTTGATACCTTTATGATTCCCCTAAGAATTTAAACTACATGTTTTTTATATTACTGGGTAAATGAATACACACATGCAATAGCACAAAGCAGAGTTTTCCATATGGTGGCATACATATAATTATCATTAAACAAGTAAATTCAAAGGTTTATACAGTCTATTACAGAGCTAGGAGCTACTTCTGCTGGTGATCGCATCCACTGTTGTGGACGAGTGCCATCCGTACTGGCAGCTGGATGGTGGCACCAAGCAAAAAGAAACAGGTGGGCGTGTTGGCATATACAGCAACAGCCATCATGATAAGCAGGGGTTGTGTGGCTGGAGGAATATTAGCTTGCCGAGTTCTTCCCTGCTGTGGCATTTCTCCTCACTTTGCCTGCTGCAATTATATCCATGGATGGGCAGTTCCAAATGTAGTGGTTTGGTCATCATGTTGCTTTAGTATCAGCCTTGATTCACTTAGCTATCTACTATAGCCTTCTGTATTAATCTGTTTTTTTGTAGTCTGTTTAGGGAAGGATTGATCAGGTACATGACATGTTCACTTAAATGATACACAGAATTGATACATGTGGTTGCAGCATTGTGACACAGGAAAAGCTATCAAAAACTTGTCTGTATGAGTCATTATCTGGACAATTGCAAAGTGTTTTTAGGAAGAGGTTACTAAGTAAAATATTCAGAGGGCTGCTACACTGGAAGAGGCTAGTGTTAGCTGAAAAGAATTCTTTGACTTTTTGTTCTTAGACCAGGCTTTTTAAGGGATATGGAACAGCATCTTGAGTAGTTCATCTCACCTAACTTTAGATGTCTACTATGTGAATGTCTGCATCTGAGCTAGTCACTCTCTCCACTGAGTATAAAGGGAAGCAGAAATAGGCACTTTTAGTGTATGGTTCATCTAACCTATTTTAGATGTCTACGTTAGGATGAGTTGCATCCTAGAAATGCCAGTTTCTCTCCATTGACTGTAACAGGACCAGCGGGTGTCTCGTTCAGCTGTAAATGTCTACGCTGTAAGAGTCTGCATTTAGTCTGCGAATGGCACCCATGTGATTTTAACATGAGTTATCGCACTGTCCCACTGTTCCACTTGTTCTGAGGTCGTACAGTGGTGAATGGAGCATGGTGTAGCACACAAAGTACTTTACACAAAGTAAAACAGTGAGGAACATCCCACTGAATATACTGAGAATCAATAAAATTTAGACTAATTGTACTTAGTAGATTATGGAGCCCTTCAAATAAAAAACTGAACAACTTTTGAGATTAATTTTAATTTAATATATTTATAGGCGTTTCAGATTTCTTTTGGAGGATCTTCTGATACCACAATAGTAAACACACTTACTGCTGGACTGATATTTTTTGGAAGCTGGTGTTTATTTACTATAGCAGTGTTGAAATGTGAATATTGCTAAGCAGAAAAGAGACTGAAGACAAGATCAAAAGCTAAAGTGAAAATGTCTAATGTTAAAAGCTGGACTGCTTGGTATACAGTGGCAAAATCAGCTTTCACAGAGAACCAGGCAGAGGATGTGTTTTGATGTAAAATATGCTGAGAACTAGACTAGCAAGAGAATCATACAGGAAAGACACTGCACAGAAGTGTTCTGATGTGCTGTCAAGAACTGAAAAATAATACTTAATTTAAGGCTTCAGAACTATTTTCTCAGAAGACAATTTGTGACTACAGTTAGGTACTGCTGTGCCTGATGCATAAGCTATCATCTCGGCTTTCCTGATGAAAAATCAGTTGTTCTAGCACCCCAGAAGGCTAGCAGGCTAAGCAAAGAGCCCGTTAATGACAGCCACGTGGAAATGCTGTGTTTTTAATCTTGCCTTCTTAGGACTTCAGATATTCCAAGCGGCTGGGAGACACTGCCAGAGATTCACAGGGCTGAAACTTCCTTCAGGAATTAGATGCTTGAATGCAAAATGAAAGGAGAGGATCCTGTTCTTCAAGGAGCAGATGGAGAGGATGAGCTGCTGGTGCGATCACCTGTCCCATCTTCCATTAACTTGCGCATTCGAGTGCTGAGAGAAGAAGCAGAGAGTCTGGGCTCAGTTGTTTCCTTTGCTTAACTAACTTTAACTTTTCAGGGCACAAACCTAACAACAGCATCCAGGGGAACCTGAGGATGACGACAGAGTTTTCAATCTGCCCTATTGATGCTCTTCCACTTGTACAGAGTAGTTAAACACTGAGAGAATGTAATATTACACACATAAAATACATCTCACACACACAGAAACTGTAACTGATATATTTGTCTACATACGGGGAAACTTGAGTTCTAACCCTCTATCTGCACATATTTCACTGCTTTTCTGTATTGGTTTTTAGTTTGGGTTTGTTTATTTGTTTGAATTAGGTTTGTCACTGGCCTCACTTCTCACCAATAGCTTGACTAGGCTAATGATTAGAGCATTCTCCCATGTGCCTACAAGTATTTAATAATTCCATGCAAAGTGAAATCCCTTTAGAAGGAGAGATGACAGCACCATTTTATTTTGGAATACTGCGTTTCTTAGCTGCTAGGTAGCAAAGGCTGAAAAAGGACTTAAACATATGTCTCACACAGCCTGGACAATTCTAATCACAAGAAGATATTACCGTCAGCTTGGGTTTATGTCAAGCTTAATCAGTTAGATGGATGTGCTCTGAAAATGCTTGAGAGGTCAAGACTTTCAGGTGAAAGGCAGAGGTGAACTTTTTAAAACATCCACAGATACCACAGTATGCAGACGATGGTACTTTTGGTCATGCTCAGATGGCGATCTCAAGGAACAAAAAGGGCCGTTGGAACTTGTCAGAAACTTGAGAGAGAAAGGATTATATAAAATATGTATTTAATGTGATCTGTGATATATTACAGAAGCTATATCTATTTTTGACAGCAGTATTCAACATGGTGAAGTGGCTCAAGTCAATGGAAATTTGATATTGATTTTAACAGGACCAATGTTTTATCTGGTATATAAATAAAGAGAGGAAGTCTTTCACACACAGCAGATTCAACTGTCTGCAAACACCAAATGCATTCTGTGTGCATGATTAGAGTTTTTCCATTAGAAGAGATTGGCTGAGACAGCTAAAATCACTTACAAGCCTAATTCATGGTTCAAGGTTCTTGAAAAACTGCTCTACAAAGATCAAAAGTCTACAGACACCAGGCAGTTTATCCAAGGGACTTCTAAAGTGCTGAATACTAAGCAGCTCCCTTTTAAAAACAGGAGCTTAAAGTCAAGATTGACGTTATGATTTAACCTGATACATCTTTCAGTGAAGTGTCTCACAGATTGAGTTTGTCTTTGGTGAGGAGGTTTCCATTATGTAAATGAGCTAGGAAGCTACTCCAAGATTCTGGAAAATGCCTAATAATAGCTATTAAAGCTATAACTCTTGCTTTAGTGAAACTTTATTCCAGTCCACCAAATGTTCGTGAATTTGTTTATTGGGCATATACATAACATGAATGAACTTAATGATTCACACACAAAAAAATTAAGCATGTATTTGAGTTTTGTCAGGTGGAAGAGAAAAAGAGCAAAGTTGGTGAAAGAGTGAGGTCGGCTCCCTTTCCCAACACATGAATATGAATTTTGGTCATATGTCGTAGGGCTCAGAATGAAGGGAAGGTTTTGCCTGGGAAACTGAGAAGGAGGAAAGGAAATCTTTGATGGAAAATTACATCAATTGAGTCATTTTGAAGTTATCCTTTAGTCTTGAACTAGAAGACTGCCCAAAGGGCTTTTCTAGTTGGCTTGCTTAAGATAACACCTTGTTCTCTACATCTGTTAGACCTTCTAAGGATGAACTTATTTTGAAATTACAAATGTTTACATTTCTTGAAGCAATTTAAGTGAGAATATCTCTGGATAAATTGGCAGGCTGTACTAGTTTCCCAGAGGAGAATCAGTTCACGGTCCTTGTAGCTTTCTGAAGCAGATGACAATCAACAATCAGTTTTATCTTTTTCTGCATAATCAAACATATTACCAAGGTTATCTTGTATTGGTTACCATGTAAGGATAGTTATGCATTTTTAAAGGTCCAGAAAACTATAACTACTTTAAGTGAAATGTTTCACATTTCATGCTTTTATTAAACTTAGACCAAAATACCAAAGGAAATGTTATTTCTGCCCTTGAAAATGCATAATTCACATAGGCAAAATGCCGGGATAGAAGGAAAAGAAATACCTGTGTAGTCCATCACCTCAATAGCGATGTATACTGTAATGTGGTATGTGAGTATTCTCAGCTTTAACTGGCTGTGAGGTTAGTCAATAATTCATGGGGTCTGTCACAGCCCAAGCACCAAATGGTGTCTAGAAGGTATGATTGATGATCACTGCAACAGCTAATCACTAGCCCTTGGGGAAGCTTGCAAGAGCAGCTAAGATCCCATGGGAATGTTCTAGTTGTGATGACTTCTAGGTATGAATTGGGAATTTAGAAGAGTTCAAGAAATCTGCCTCACATGAATCAAATACTTTGAAGGACTTGGAAAAAAAATTACTGAAAATATTTAATGTGGAGCACAGCAAAATAATTAAAAACAATATATTCATGCATCACATTAGATGTATTATGATATATACACATTTAACAAAAGAAAGGAATTTTAAAATTAAAAGACGCTGAGATGCTCTGAACGGTAAGAGGTGACATCCCATTGGAAATAATTTTCCCCATTTTTTTGAGATTAAATTGAGGTGCCGCAAACTTGCAAAAGTCCTGTTACATGTGCAGGTGGGAGCCTCAGCATCAACAGAAAGAATACCTTTCTGTTATCCTCTCATTCCTAATAGAAAGTCTCACTAATACATAAGCAGCAAGCAGCTCTATTTAGTTTTAGCATTCTGTCTCTAGCAGATGAGCTTCTGCCTGTGTTTTTGCATGTTCTTTGATCATTTTGAATTTGTGGTATACCGGCATAGCACTTCTCAGTAAAGCATCTGAATGCTTCACCATGTCCCCTTTTGCTTGATCTCCCCTAACACCCTGCCCTTTGCTGCACAGTCCCTGAGCTTTGTTATTTTCCATTTCTTTTCTAGTAAGAACTTGTAATCTTCCTTTCAGAAACTGAAGGAAAGTGACGCAATTTCTGAGAATACTGGGAATGAGTCTTCTCTGTCTCACTATTTACACTTTGCTGGAAGAGCTAGTATCACAGACAGCAATTATTGTGAAGTTTGGGTATCATATTCCATCTACGTGCTGTATCTCACTCAAATACATGAAAAACCTTCGTTAATAATGTACGATCCCTGGTGTTCACACTTTCCTCTCACTGGAAGTGAGCCCTTTTCTAGTTCACGTTTAAGATCATCAGTCTTTCATTCTGTAATTATGCTTGCTTCTTCCCAAGTGCTCAGGCAGGGCTCACATTTCAAGGATAATCACTGCTGGAACCCACTTCCCTGCTTGCTGTGACGCTGACTGCTCCACGAGTCCCACAGTTTCTTCAGCTCAGGAGTTCCCTTTAATATTTTGGAAACCTGCAGAAGCAAATTTAGTATAGTTACCAGCTATATGCCCTCAAATCAGAGGCTGAAGTGACAGAGCACAGGCTGCGATATTTTATCACCAATAGTGGTGCAAAGAAGTTTTAGTGGTTTACTCAAACTTAGTCGTGCCAACTGAATTTTTCATTTCTTTAATAATAAAGGCAGAGTGGAAGCAAGCCTAAAAACGTAAAGTGTACAGGTTTTTTGCTCCTCGGTGCTGTGAATCCCAACTGGTGACAAGCAATGTGGTTAATGGGCTGGCACTAGCCCTCACAGGTGCAGCTAGTGGACTTTGATGCCCACAGCTGGAGACAAGGTGGGTCAACCAACCTTAGGAGAGGTGGTGGAAACCTCTGAACCTGTGGGACTGATTCCCTGACTTTTAAAGCTAATGCTGTCCCTAAAATGGAGCCAGGAGAATGCCTGTACTCTTTCCAGGGAACTTGCAACTGGGTGTGGGTACATGCAGGTTTTTTCTGTATGTGCGCATGCACCTGTTCACTGTTTTCCACTACCATGGATCACAGAAACAGCTTTAAGTCTGAGTTCCTTATGTGCTTAACTACAGTAAGTAACCATTTTATTCAACACATTCAATAATAATTTGCATATTTGATATATGAATGATCTGCAATCAAAACACAAACGAAGTTGTGGCTTACTGTTTCAATCTGTGCCTTCAAGCCGAGTAGATTAATCTGTCAGCTGGATTTCTCTTCAGAAACATGGTATGTATTACCTGTGACATCAAGCTCTCTTTTTCTGCTAACCTCCACTTATTTTCTGAAGCTATTTTTTGTTGTTGTGATTAGGGAGGAACCTTCTACTATAGCCAAAATCAATCCCTTGGCATCATCTATGATGTGTTATTTTAGATATGTAATAATGATTTTCTCATTTCTCTAATAATCTGTTGTTCTGAGAAACATTTGTGCTCCAGTCGAAGGGTTAGAAATGCTGTAACAGTGACATTTTTGAGCAAGAGATACAAGGCTATTCTTTTTTTGCTGTAACACTTTTATCATTCTTTGTTCTGTGGCACAAATTCAAGAAGTAACATGAGAGCTATCTTAGGCAATTACACTCTTGTCCAGAAATAAACAGGGAAAAAAGATGAGCACAAAGACTGTTCTATAAGCCGTTTAGCAATAGGTTATAACAGCAGCATTAGTTTTCAAAATTAGGCATGTTATCATTAAAGGCAGTACTTTAAAAAAACAGCATTTGAGGTACCGTGGTGTCAAAGGTCAGACCAGACAAGCTTGCAGGGCAGAGCTAAAAGTAATAGGAGTTCTTCAGAATGCGGAACAATGACATAGAAAAAAAAATTATCTTTTATGGGAAAGAGAAAGAGAGGGTGTCTTGAAGCCATAGTCAGATAGGAATTCATATGGAAATGCTGTCATATCTTTTGTCCCTAACGAAGTAAACCTAGACCTTGATTCACGACAGCTATTGTTCTAGACCTTGAAAGCAATATGAGAGTAAGGCAAGATGACTTTTCTGACTTGTGAAATCCTAGACATCTTCGCAGAGATGTGGAAAAATGGATGCAGCTGAGTGCACAGCTGATTCCTTGTCACAATTTACCATGACATCTTGTTTTAGTAATGATAAACTCACATGCATGGAGAGTGGATACACTGCTCTGACACATATGCTGAATAAAAGCTCAAAGATGTAAGATACTAACATTGAGCCTCCGGTGATCTGATTTCTTGACCTTCACAGTAGGTGACTGAAGATAAGAGGCTAACAGTAAAATATAGACTAGCTGTAGCAGGTATTGTTTAATTCAAGCTAAATGAAGGCTGCAGTGCTATATCTCTGTAAAGATATTTGAGCTTGTCTGCATCAGATTAGAAAATCAACTGCATTCAATCATTTTCTAATCTGCTGTTTACTGTTGTGGAGAAGGGGTTTATGAGATGCAACGTGTTTGTTTTTACAAACACAGTCTAACAGGGTGACTTGCCTTCTGAAGGAGCTCTTTGTTCTTGTTTCTTTTTAGGTAACTAGAGAAGGAAAGCTGTTCAGGAACTGTCATGATAAACAAAGTACATTCTTCTGAGCACCTACTTAGAAGTTCTGTTCGCTACTTTTTACAGGGTTTGGGTCTACTTCATGATTTAACCCCAGCCGGAAACTAAGGCCCCCACAGCTGCTCGTTCACTGTCCCCCTGCCTCCCGGTGGGACGGGGAGAGAACTGGAGCAGTAAAAGTGAGAAAACTCGTGAGTTGAGATAAAGACAATTTAATAGGTAGAGTGAAAGCTGTGCACACAAGCAAAGCAAAATAACAAATTCATTCACTACTTCCCATGGGCAGGCAGGTGTTCAGCCATCTCCTGGACAGCAGGGCTCCATCACACGTAACTGTCATGTGGGAAGGCAAACAATGTCGCTCTGAACGTCCCCCCCTTCCTTCTTCTTCCACCAGCTCTATATGCTGAGTGTGGTATCACATGGTGTGGAATATCCCTTCGGTCACTTGGGGTCGGCTGTCACAGCTGTGTCCCCTCCCAACTTCATGTGCACCCCCAGCCCACTCGCTGATGTGATGGAGTGAGAAGCAGAAAAGGGCTTGACACCCTAAGCACTGTTCAGCAGTAACTAAAACACCCCTGTGTTATCAACACTGTTTCCAGTAAAAATCTAAAACACAGCCCCACAGTAGCTACTGTGAAGAAAATTAACTAAATCCCTGCCAAAACCATTACGTTCATGTAGTTTCAGATTCCGTCATTCCCTAGCATGCCTCTGGCACCACCCATAGTGTTACGGCTACATATGTGTCTCAAGAACACTTTTGGGTTCTAGAGAAAGACCCAACTCAAGTCTGGGAACTGTGTTCCTCCCATTCACATCACCTTATGTGGTCTGCAGTGATTTGAGACTGCCAACATATATTCCTTGCTGCCACCATGGTGCATGCTTTTGCCTACATAGGTAGAACACCTCTGCAAAACCATAGAAGCACGGGCATGTATTTGGACCGGTTATGTTTTTCTAGCACCAACAGAAGAGTGTCCTCTGACATGATAGAAAACTTGACATTTGCAATAGCAGCCTGCCTATCCCCTTGTCACCCCATGAAGGCAATCAAAAGTCATGCAAGTGGCTTGTAGGGTTAGCAGAGCAGCACCCGTGCTTATGCTTTAGCTTCCTCAGAAGACATCCTCCCTTCCTCACACACCTGAAAACCTGCCCAACACTGAATATAGCTTGGGAACTTCGTTGTCTCGTTGTACAGTAGATTCCTCCGGGATAGAAGGTGGGCATGGGAGTCTTCTTTCAAGGAACTGTCCTAGGCAGAAAGGAGAAGGCTTGACACCATCTCCATGCTAAGAATAACTCGCTGCCCATTTCACAGACATCCTTATATGTCAGCTGGGCACTTGATACCAGATCTGTCAGGGATGCTCTTCGTAGAAAAGGTTGCCGGAACAAGGTAGCTGTTGGCTGGAGTTTACCTACTCTGGGGACTCCACACCTCTGAAGTGTTTTCGCAATGGGGAACTTACCATGAGGACCTTCTGCAGAGGGACCTCTTGACACTCATAATGCCTTTAGGGTTTGGCAGTCTAAGCCAAACTGGAAACCAAGCATTTCTATTTTGGAGATCTGTGAAATATTCCTTCCTGGTGTTTTTAGTGGCTTTGAGCTCACTGTGGGCTGTTGTGACCATGGAGTATTGTTTTCTGAGGCCTGGCTGCAAGAGCTGCTTCTTTACAAGTAGCTGTTGTGAAGGAGGAAAGCAAAGGCATTGTGCCCTGGACAGTAATAATGATCTAAGTCTTCTTCTTCATTATCTCCAGAAGGAAAGAGGAGTATCTTTTTCTGTGTGGTTTGATTGTGTAAAGGCCTGGCTGTTCGGAGTGATGACTAATGTGGAGTGGCTACAGCTCTGATGTGAAGGAAGAGAATGTTTGTTGAATAACCGCTGGGCACCCGCCTGCAGCTGCCACAGCCTCCCCGTGACAGAGCGGCCGTGCAGCAGATGCTGTGTCCTGGGTGTGCCACAGGGACAGGACCTGACAAAAGATGGTAGCAACCCCTCCGTTTTCATCTAATCCACGCTTCTGGAAATCAGTCTCCTTTTTTTTTTTTTAATAGTATTTGTTTTAATATGATGCACCTGCTGTAAATGCATGGGTTTGAAAGGAGATGATGTTTACCTGGGAGGCTGCAGTGTTCTGAGTCCTGAATAATACATAAGAAAAAGCTTTCCTTTTCTCAAAGTCTGAAGTGAATGCATTCTACAGGCAAGACATAAAACACATAGGAACAGCATCATGCTGGATTGTTTTTTTTTTTACTTTCTCTAATAGATACAACCATTTATATATACATATATATATATATATATGAATCTATGCCATAAACAGCTGTCGAGAGCACGCTTGCTTCCTGACAATCTCATTTAAGCTTTCCTTACTGATCTGTAGCTTTTCCCAGGGATTTATGACATATCTAGAGCAAATTATTTAAAACTCAGTCTGCTGCAGAAATATTATTGTATTTCCTGCTGTATTCATACCCAACTTTGTCTCAGTATTGTTAAGATCTGCTTCATGATGGTTTTAAATCTAATATTTAGCAAGAAATAAACCAGCTAGAAAGGACACAATGCTCAAGTTTCGTTATGTCTTAGTAAACTTGGTAAAGTAATGCTTTGAAGTCAGATTTAGCAGTGCCAACGGTTTTGTGCTTTGACTCCACATTTTAAGCAGTACCTGAGATATCTGCCTTTCCTTGTAGGAGGGTAGAAATATTCCCTACACAACTTTTAAACTCTCAAACATTCCTGCTTTTTTTTTTTTTTTTTTTTTTTTTTTTTTTTTTTTTTTTTTCTCTACAATGTATCTCTTGTCATTTCATTGTTAAAAGGATGCCATGACTACCTGACTCACCTGCCTGAAAATTTCTTCAAATGAGGTGTACAAAAGGACAGGACACGAGAGGACTGTATTTCTGGTTTCTACAGAGCAGCCAGTGAGGAAGCAGGGAACAGCAGTTTTGCTGAGATTATGCCCAAGAACACAGACCAGGTTTATAGGAAATTACTTTTGAGGGGTTGCTATCACCATTTTGAGCCATTCCGGAAGACTCCCTGTAATATTATTGTGATTATTATTATCTTATTCAATTATAAAATAATGGTGTGAGCACAAAAAACTGTTCGTTTTCCAATTTACAAGGTTTTGAAAACAAAAAAAAAAAGCTTTTCAGTGCTAAAATGCTAAGTTTGCTGAACTTGGCATTTGCACTTCAATGGTGTTAATAATCTGTCCAGGTTGTCTCTGTGGTTTTGCATGAAAATGCTATACTACAGCTTCTTTCTAAAAGGTGAAGATTTCAAAATGCTACTGTGTATTTTTCGTGCTATTGCAACTATATGGTGAAATAGCTGTTAATTATACTGTTACGAGAGACTGATAAACTAAATTAAAATTTACATAAAAAGAAAAATTGCATTGCTACTGAAGATTTAACATGCATTACCAGGGATATAAATAAGTACTGGAGTGTTTCAGTGCTATTATTATTACTATCATTATTATTATTATTAATAATAATATAGCAATATGATGAAATGATTATTATTATTATTATTATTATTATTATTTTAATATTATGCTGAAAATTGCTAGTAGTTCCTCCTTACTAAACTCTGCCAATTTTATTAAAATAAATAATATCATTGTCTTTGTTAAACCTTGAAGAAAGAAAAATTAAAAATAATTGTTCTCATTATATAGGTTATATAAGCTGCAAACAGTGAAGACCATCAGCAAAGTATTGGACCTGCTTGTCCCACTGGAATTACCTGGTGTGTACCAGGAGCTGATGTGATTGCAGGTGTGGGAATGAGGAGGCTGAGCAGAGAACAGGGGAATTGAGGGGCTGCAGCCTCTTGAGTTCACACCCCAGTGATATGGGGCTGGAGCAAGGACAGAGCCTACTCATCATGTTCCTACAGGGTCTGAGGAAGAGGCATCTGGCATGCTTATTTTTAATTGTAAACAAATATAATTACACTAAGAATGGACCTTATTGTCCCTCAAATGGGGCATTCTGCAAGGTTTGAGAATTTGATTCACTCTTTAAGCAACAGTACAAAAAAACCCAAATGGTTTTGCCTTCTCGCCTTATGTAGTTGAGTGTAAAAGACTGTGGGTTTATATCGCAGCTGTGCCTGGGAGCGCAGTCCTTAAGCAGAAAGAGGAAACCTTTCTCCTGCAACAAATTATGTTTGTATTTAATACTTGTCATTTTGAGAACAGTCCTTTAATGGAAGAAAATCAGCACTATTCGTTGACCAAGCAGCATACAAGTATTTTAATCTCTGATGAAAAATTAATGGTGCTAATGAGTGGTAAGCACACACCAGATTTTTTCCTTCACCTGTCATGTATCTTGTGTTACTTCAGCCTCCATCAGCTCCCTTTACCAGCTAGGCAAGGAAAGTGAAATAAATGAAATGCACTCTAAGTGATGGATCAAAGATAAGATATAACCCTTATCTGTCAGGCCTAATGAGGAGGAGCTGCTAGAAGCTTCCATAAACCTATGGATTCTGTTTTATGTAAGGGGTTAACGAGTTCCTACCTGCCGCATAGGATAGAAGAGATTCAGTTGGCCATGGGGACTGTAGCCATTCTCATAGTGCATTATAGAACCCCATTCATGAGCTCAGTTTCTAAAACTTACACTAAACCAGTTTCTTTTCCTCTGTTAGTTAACTGTATGGCTATTCTGTAATCTTGCTCCTCAGCAGTTTAGCACCTTTTTACTTTCAGGCTAGATTTATTTCTGGTCAGCTTGAGCACCTTTGGTTTTATGCAAGTGTTGTCCTTTAGCTTGCTCTCTTTTCCTTCTTGAAGTATTTTTAAACAGCAGCGTGTATCCTCCTTCCGGCCTTTGTTTTATTAGACAAAACAAACCATGCTCTGTTAATCTTCCCTTTGGCACCCCTTCTTTGCATCTGTTTTACTCTGAATATCTCTTTCTCTAATAGCAGTGACCAAATCTATAATTATATTCAACTGCTGCTGCCTACACCTTGTGCAATAGAATCAGTATCTTCATATCACTGCTGGAATGGACACTGACAGGAAATATCCTAAAATCAGTGATCACGCTTCAACATTTAATAGTTTTCTTTCCTTTGGTAATGAAACCCTCTTCAATTAAGATCTCCTTCTGCATAGATAATTACAAACTAAGAGATGACCTAGAGGCATTTTCTCTTTGTCACTTTAAATAAAAGCAGATTATTTTATGTCTATAGCATTTCTTTTCCTGGTCTGGACTCTTCCTTCCCACCTTTCAAAATCAGAGCAAGACCATTATGTCAATTTTGCAAAGATTCTACATTATCACTTTCTAAACAAAAGCATGAACTTCCTCATTTTCTTTTCAGGATGCCAACCTGGTGCATTTTCATATGTGAATGCTCCTCAGGGCAGACAAGCATTGTTGTCCTCCCTGGCTTTATGATTAGCCTGAAATGGTTATTTACTACCTTCTTGTGATTTCTTATTATAGATTTAAAATTCATATTGATATCTAATTTTTTCAGGTTTGTTCACATTTTCCTGGCTAAGAAATTCTTTGGTGCATTGATGCACATCCTTATTTTTGTAGTTGTGACTGCTGACTCAGTTTCAGTTTGTTGAGTGGGTAACAGCACAGCATTCCCAGCAGTACTTATTCCGAGCAGGATTCCTTTAATGTGATGTTCTGCATTAGATTTTTTCTTCTCCCTTTGTTAATTTTACGTTTTTTATTCTTCAGAGGCACTGTTCTCATTCTAGCCAATTCTCAAATTCATGCTGCACTGAAATCCTGTAGTTCAAAATATTCACTATCCCTCCTAGATTCACCTGGGAAGAGAATTATAATGTTCTTCAATCCATCCAAATGATTAGTTAACATATGCTAATATTTGACTGAGCACTAATCCCTCTGCTTCCTATCAATAAACTCCCTTAATTTAAAATTCTTTTTCCTTTTTTAGGCAGTCCTGATTCCTCTACAGTTCTCCTTATTCCGTTTTCTTCTACTAAAGTATCATGTGGGATTCCATACCTAATTCCTCAATAAACTTCCTGAAAATAGTTTTACTTTATACACAGTGCTGTAGCAACACATACATGATAGCTGGGATTCCTTGCAAACTGCTAATATTTTTTTTCAACTAAAAACTAATTACAGCTAGAGTGATAAAACTGTTGCATCTGCACATTTTAAAGTGGTTTAGAGGGGAGAGCAAACTCCTAATTACTGCCTGATAGACAGCGCAGCACTTGCAACACTGAGGATCAAAGAGTTTAGTTTGAAAGGATTCAATACGTGCATCTTGTGAATTTATACACACAGTGGCCTAAAACAGTCTGAATTAATTACTCTGTAGCTTAAAAGTCACACCTAAGAAAAAAATATTGTTACAGCAATAGAGGAAAAAAAGGTGAATTAAGATAGTAGCATCCATCAAAAAGCAGTGTAATCTCAAATCCAGATCTTGCCCTGAAATAAACTCTTCTTTGCTTAAGCCAGCAATATGTTAAAAAATAGCAATACATTTAAACTGAAACACATCCTTTTATAAAATGAACCTGATTTAAATACAGCTTTTCCTTCTTGCTTTTTTATGCAGTCTTGACCTCATTGGTTTAAGAACTATGATTTTTTTACCCTCGCCAGATACAAGAATGAGCTGGTGTTTCATGAGACATTTACTTTGTGTAGTTGCTATCATGTATCTTTACACACGTGTGCTCCATCTCAAATATTAGTATTTGTGTAACTCCGAACCAGACTTCCTTTAGTGCAAAGCAAAGATTAAAATCAAGTTTTACAGAGGTCTAACATGCAGCCCATGCACTTCTCATGCCACAGTCTGTGGGCTGAAGCTGCACACTCTGGGATTTTGCAGAAAGCAACCAGCTGCAAGTACCAAGTTGCAAGGACCCTTTCGAGGGTGAAAGGGCACTTGCCTTCACGCTCCTGTGAGCTGATTAAATGTGTTTCTGTATGTCCACTCGGAAAGGCCAAGTCAAGTAACATGGAGACAAGACGGATGTCTTAGCAAGTATACTGCAATTTTGAAATATGGGGTATTCAAAGTCAGCCAAATAGCTGCAGGCATCAGCCTAGGACATGTTTAATGTAGTCATCTGAAAGGTGAGTTAGAAACGCCCAGGTTCCGTACAAAATGATTGGGGTATTTCGTTTGTTGGTTGGTTGTTTTTTCAACAGAGCGGTAGCAAAAACTTTGTAGGCAGCTCAAAGAAATCCTAGAAATAACTTGATACTAACATAAATCTAGTCTGAGACACTCTGCACTGATTCAAAAGATTGGTGGCTTTCCTGGTTTACAATCTTTAATCAACTCCTAGTATAATTTTTGTTTTTTATTAGAAGCATACAGAGTATTCAGAGAACTTATCAATGAAGAAAAATTATTGCATTATGGCAAAGAGAAACAACAATTCACCTGCATTGCTTAGCTCAGTATATGCACTTAGCCCACTGTCTGAACATTAGTAACTCATAGGTTTTATGTGTATAAAAATTAAATGGAAATGTTACCACTTTCTTCACTACAGGTAAGTGTTTTCTTAAATAAATGCTTATCCCCAAAAGCTGTGATTGGAAACCTATGAATTCAGAATAATGCCTTTGATAGTCTTATGGACAATGCTGTGACTTTACCAGGGGAGGAAGAAGTATATTATATATGTTGTTACATGAGACTATCCCCCATTGTCTGTTTTGATTTAAGATGCTGGCAACAGCGCTTAAATCTGTACAAGGTGCCTTGATCAGAACGTTGACATTTTTTTAATATGCTTAAACTATTTCACACCAGTGGGAGAGGCTTGATCTCTTGTTCTTCTTTTACTCAGTTCCTAGTAATTGGCATGAAGAGGGGAAGTTGTACCAAAATCGTAAAACTGTCCTTTTTAGTATTTTTATTGCCCTATTCAAGGAAGTACTTTTGGTGTTCATAGTTAGAAAAACAAAGCAGGGGGCAGAACGAACATTCTTTCACTTCTTATCTTTACGTTGCTGTAGCTTTTTAACTTTTTGTTTCTTCTCTTTCACTTCCCAATGTACTGAATGACAAAGGCTTTTTTAGTCCTTATGCACCTAGAAATTGTTTGCACTGAAAAGAATTTAAAAACATGAAGGCTGTAGCTTACCTACCAGTGAGACTTACTAACTTCATTGGCACCAGCAAGCCAGAGAACGGAGGGTGCACCAGAAAAGTACGAATGTCTGAGTAAAATGACACAGGTAAAAACTAAAAATACATCAGATTTAAAAAATAATAGCCCAATCAAATGTTTTCTTGCACCATCACAGAATACTATGTAGCAATTCTTAAGATAATGAAGCATCTCCGCTGTCTTCCTCCAAGACCCTTTCCAAAGGCAGCCTCATACCATTTTCAATGATTTGAGACAAGCACAGAAGGTGACTATCAAAGTAAATGTCATTTATAGCAGATAATGCAATGGCAGGTGATTAGTCCTGAAAGGCAAAGTGACAAATGCACTTTTTTCTGTGAAAGTGGGCATTGTATCTACTGTATAAAACATACATTTTATCTAATAATTATTTTCATGTACTGCAGCTGCCCACTAAGAGGCAAAAACTCATCCAGAAATCTATCAAGCAATGTTATTAATGGGCACATGCCCAACCTGTGACAGTGACTGTGCCCAACTCAAATGTCACTACAGTCATACGGTGCCTAAGAACTCACATGTACCTTCCTGTTCTTGAAAATATCGTTTCATTGACATACTATATTGTCTGTGCTGGTTTTGCCTGAAACAAAACTGATTTTCTTCCTAGTAGCCAGTAGAGTGCTGTGTTGTGGATTTATGTTGAAAACAGTGTTGATAACACAGGGATGTTTTAGTTACTGCTGAGCAGCACTTACAGAGTCAAGGCCTTCTCTGCTCCTCACCCCAGCCCACCGGTGAGCGGGCTGGGGGTGCACAAGAAATCTGGGGGGGACACAGCTGGGACAGCTGACCCCAACTGACCAAAGGGATATTCCACACCATAAAACATCACACTCAGCATATATTTTGGGGGAAGAAGGAGGAAGAGAGGACATTGAGAGTGATGGTGTTTGTGTTCCCAAGTAACCATTACACGTGATGAAGCCCTGCTGTCCTGGAGATGGCTGAACTCCTGCCTGCCTCTGGGAAGTAGCGGATGAATTATTTGTTTTGCTTTGCTTGCATGCACGGCCTTTACTTATTAAACTCTTCTTATCTCAGCCCACAAGTTTTCTCACTTTTCTGCTTCTCTCCTCCATCCCACCAGAGAGGGGAATGAGGNTTTTGGGGGAAGAAGGAGGAAGAGAGGACATTGAGAGTGATGGTGTTTGTGTTCCCAAGTAACCATTACACGTGATGAAGCCCTGCTGTCCTGGAGATGGCTGAACTCCTGCCTGCCTCTGGGAAGTAGCGGATGAATTATTTGTTTTGCTTTGCTTGCATGCACGGCCTTTACTTATTAAACTCTTCTTATCTCAGCCCACAAGTTTTCTCACTTTTCTGCTTCTCTCCTCCATCCCACCAGAGAGGGGAATGAGGGAGCAGCTGTGTGGGGCTCAGTTGCTGGCTGGGGTTAAACCACAACAACATCATAGTTCACCACACCACCCTTCCTGACCTAAGCAGAAAGCTGCAAAGGAATAAGTAGCAAGATCATAGTGAGCTAAATGTAACTTCACAACTCAAGGTAATTCCAAGAGGATGCATATATAAAAAAGTTAAAAAGACCAAGAAAATGCACAATTCATTATTTCATGCATCAACTGCTAAATTTTTTTTGCTAGATACACCTGAAATTTGTTATCCAAACCCAAAGCTTCTATATTCTTAAGTGACTTCTAAGTCACTTAAGAAGTTAACTACTTCAAGATTTTGTTTTCTTCATCCCGTGACAAGAACAGATGCTCAAGTGAAGGTTTGGGGCTTTGGATTATTTTCAAATAATGAATTAACCAATCTGAAGTTATCCTGATAAAAACAATAAGCAGCAAGTCCTCAAAATATCAGTTAATTTTGATAATTTAATATGCCATTTGTAGTCATCCAAACATCTTACTCAATACTGTTAAATACAAAACCCACTGAAAATAAGAATTTATATGTTATCTTTCAAATGTAAAAGTGCAATTAACATGGGCAAATTTTTTCTGGAACATTATATTTCTATGAAATTCACTGGCTATATAAGAGCCTAACAGTTATATTGGCTACACTAACGTGAATGAAGATTTTATTTTATGTTAATTTTGAATAAGCCTGGTAGTTGAAGTTTTACAGTCACCATAATTATGGTACATACATCCAAAAATGTAGAACACAATTGTTTTTATAATTTTCAGTTTTACAGACTTTAACAAAGTAAAGCAACAGTAAGATCCATAAAGTTCAAAAAATTAACACCATAAAACCTGGTATCAAGTAAGCGTGCACAAACCAGCCATCCCAAATTGCTTCTCCAGAATTCTGGTAGCTTTCTGAAGATGTCATTTACCCCCAATAAACATTCTTCCTTTACAGTACTGAATGGATTTTCTGGTACAATATTTACATTTATGATGTTTCACACATTCCATATTCACAACTTGGAAAGAAAAGGAAGGCCTTCATACATGTCAGCCTTTAATCTTAGCCAGTCCTGAAGTCTGTGCAAAGCTGATTTTTCCTGCGTTAATATTTTTGCGGCTTTTCTCAGTTTTTCTTCATTTCGTTCTAAATAACGAATTCCATCTGTCTGCAGCTGATTGAGCTTCTCTTTGCGACTTTCATCCAGGGGTATGTCTTCATGCATAAGAGGGTTAAATCTGAAGTAAGTATCTGGAGGCAACAGTGCATCCAACATGGTGTGAACTTCTGTATTGAAAACAAATAAAGGAAACAGTTATATTTATGAGAGACACACAGTCCTAAAGTCTCTGAACAAGTGCTCTGGAGTGACACAGTAAGTGTAAATACATGCTGCTTTGCTGAGTAATGTTTTCCACTATTGCCTTATCAAAATCCCTTCCATATTAGAAGGTTTGCAAATGACCCTGTAGCTCTGTTTACCAGGGAGAAGCTTAATGTTTTATTCTAAGACAACTTCACTGGTATGACAATTAAGAAGGCTTTGCAGCTCTCCAGATTTTTAACTACATGCACATTCCATTTCTTTGCAAATGAGAGCACATTCTGAAGAGCAGGAATGTAACTTACATACTCCCATTCAAGTACTCATGATTTACAGCAGTACTAGTGGAAGCAGGTATTATGAAACCCACAACTGCATCATCATCTCTAATCCCAGAGACTGCAGTAAAAAGTATGTGGTTTTAAAGCTTTCTTTTGTTTGTGACTAATTATTTTTTTATACATTACTACAGATTTTGAATTTGAATTTAACCTTCATTTAATGCTAAGTGTTGATGTTAGATATAACGGTTCCGTTAACTAGTACAATAATAGATTAGCTATGCAATGTATTTATATGTTCCTCTCTCCTCCTCCTTTTTCCCTCTCTTTTATAACCTATTTTCTCTCTCCTTTTAAATCTCTTTTCTATTGATTGGCTCCCTTAAAATTCCATTTCCATTACTACTTTTATCTTTCATTCTCTTATTTTCATCATCTTTGCCTTCTTACCACACTTCCCCATTCTTTTACTGCTAAATAAAAAAAAAAATCTAAAGCGAAAAAACCATCATAGGTAAAACCACAGCAAAAGACTCTTGTTATTGTGTAATCTTCTCTGCTTGGTCTGTCCTCCTGTAAATTCCTCTGCTGTTGTTTCTGTTCTTTTCTCACCACATCCAGTCTTTCTTACCATATTTAATACTCTCCCCTTTTTCCTTCATAATATAACTTCCCATTTGCTCAAATCTTCTCTCCTCTCTTTCCATTTCTTCTCCTTTGATCTCCACAATGAACTTTCCTCCTTTTCCCCATCAAATTTCTTGCCTGATTTTTCAGCTGCAATGAAACTTCTCCTTCCCTCGACAGAAAGTGGACACATCTCTCCTTCCCACAATTCCCACTGCCTTTCCCACAATTGTGCAAAAAACAAAGCCCAAAATGTAGCTTTCTTACACTATAGTCCTTGGAAAATCACATGTTAAAAACACAGAAAAGAACTAAAATACTTTTTCTAAAGCTGTTGAAAACCATACTATGTCCTATATTAGCCATTAAGTTTTTCTGATTATGAAAAAAACCCAAAACATCAAATAAGAAAATGATTTTTCTATTGAAATGAATTCCTGAGTATGCCTTTATTCAGACACACAAGTAAAATCATATTGCTTTGTATAAATTCTGTTGGATTATCATTGTCATTCTGATTAAGGTATCTTTTCTCTCTGGTATAGTAATGTCATCAACTTCATATTAACACTTGAGAACTCAAACTAAAAGAGCTTAGCAACAATACAGCAAATATGAACTCATGGAGATAAGACTATCATCTCCAGAAAACCTGTAATACTGGTATTAAGGCACCAAGTATACATGAATTACACAGAAACACATTTCACGTAGTTTCATTTCAATGATTTCACATTTCAATGGAGCAGGTAGAGAGGAGAACGGGAAAGACAAAAGGCTGCAGATTGCTCTCTGAATTGGAAGTATAAGAAACATAAAAACCTTAGAGTCACAATACAAATGTATCTGAAGACACCAACCTTCTGTATCAGTTGCACTGCTGATAACATTTGTGAGCTTGGCTTTCAAACTGGTGTATGTGACGCTTGTCTTTCCATCACTTTCATATCGACCAGTGCCCAGCGATACAAGACACTGCAATGGAACATCTGGCCAAAGACACTTGCACTCATGAACTGCCAGAGCAGAAGGGTTATTCAGAAGCAGACCTCCATCCTGGAAATTAAATACGAATGTTAGAACTATATGTAACATATAGTCATAAAAGAAACTGCAACTACTAAGTAAACCAGCACAACAGTAATATACAAAATCAATTAAATAAAATAAGCATTAATTTCCATCTGCTCTGTTTGTGGTACGCAGCAGCTGCACAGCTGGGATGCTTCGGCTTATCAACCCTGTAAGAGCAGCTCCTGGCTCTGTGGTCAGTTCTGCTGTTGTCAGTATCATATAGAAGAGGCAGGCTGGAACAGCAGCCTTCACTGGGATATCTGAACAACTTACGACTTCAGAAGATGAAGAGCTTTGGGATAAGACAGATAAGCATATTGACTACGTTTTGAAACAATCAAAAAGTCTGCATCCTAAAATGTTTATTACTGGTATTACAAGGATATATTCTGTAACAAAATCCAAATCACTACGTGCAGATTCCTTAAATAAATAAATAAACAGGTAAACAAGTAAATAAATAAATAACAATGACTAAGCTTGGTTGCACAGTCATTACACAGGATGTTATAGCTCGGATTTAAGACTTGGAAAAAACACTGGATTATTTTGGTTGGAAGAGACCTATTGAGCTCTTCTGGTCCAACCTCCCTGCTCAAGCAAGGTCACCTAGCACACATTGCCCAGGGCCATGTCCAGACATATTTTAGAGTATCTCCACTAATGGAAACTCAAAAATATCTCTGGGCAACCTGTTCCACCGTTTGACCACCCTCATAGTAAAAAATTTTCTTGTGTTCAGATGGAATTTTATGTGCTTTAGTTTGTGCCATTGTCTTTTGTTCTGCCCGTGGGCAACTGGTGGGAAAAGCATTGCTCCATCACCTTCATTCCCTCCCTCTATTAGTACAGACTGCTAAGATCATCTCTGAGCCTTCCCTTCTTTATGTTGAACAGTCCCAGCTCTCTCAGTCTCTCCTCATATGATGGTTCACTCCCTTTAAACATCTTTATGGCCCTGCACTGGACTTGATCCAGTATACTCATATCTCTCTTGTACTGGGGAACGGACACCGTACTCCAGATGAGGCCCCAGCTGTGCAGAGGAAGGATCACTTCCCTTGACCTGCTGGCAACACTGTTCTTAATGGAGCCCAGGATGCTGTTGGCCTTCCTTGCCACAAGGGTGCATTGCTGGCTCATGTTCAGCTGCTTGTCCACCAGGACCCCAAGGTCCTTCTCTGCCAAGCTTCTTTAAAACCACTCAGTCCCCGGCATGGGCTGCTGCACGGGGTTATTCCTCCCCAGATGCATGACTCTATCTTTCTGCTTGTTGAACTTCATGAAGATTCTCCAGCCTGTTGAAGTCTCTCTTGAGTGGTGGCCCAACCAGCCGTTGGACCAGTCATTTCTCCCAGGTTTGTACCATCTGCAGGTGTACCCTGTCCCATTATCCACATAATTAATGCAGATGTTAACTAGTACTGGCCCCAGTATTGACCACTGGGCTACACCTCTAGTGCCTTGCCTCCAACTAGACTTTGTGACACCAATCCCAACTCTCTGGGCCTGGTCATTCAGCTAGTTTGCAATCCACCTCACTGTCTACATATGCAACCGATACTTTGTCAGCTTGCCTATGATGTTATGGGAGATAAGTACCATAGGCTTTACTAAAGTCCAGGTAAACAACAACCACTGCTTTCCACTTGTCCACCAAGCTAGCCAGAAGGCTACCAGGTTGGTCAATCATGAGTTCCCCTTTGTAAATCCATGCTGACTACTCATGATCACCTTCTTTATCCTTCAGAGGCACCTTTTGCTAGCAACATGTCAAAAGTGTAGGTGATGAGGCTGAGATAAAATACTTTAGGACTAACAGGAATCAGTATGTCTGACAATAAGTCTGAGAAGCATTCAGATGAGGAAATTTTGATCCAACAAATCTCAAAAAGTACGCTCAGCACTTTTACTTAAGTGAAACGATCTTCACTCCAACTAAGAAACTTTGAATTCAATAGGACTTTCTATTTCTGGAATGCCTTTAAATAGAAAAAGTGATAAAGGCAAAACTTAAGAAAACATTATCTGTAGCACAGATGAAGACCTTTATAGCAATTCAAAATCTATATGAAGAAAACATGTAAAATATAAAAGAAACAGAACACTATGATAAGCATTATGCAAAAAGCTCCCTATATCCTACAGCTCCTTGAACTCCCTCTTATCCCACACCTGATCATCACATTACAAGAACAACAACAACAAAAAAATCAAGTCTAGCCAGGAATAGCTAAGAATTAAAAAAAAAGTTTTGGAATTGATAAACATTTAACAGAAACTCCTTTTAACTACAGCTGTGCAAGATAAATAAGTAAAAACAGGATTACTGAGCTGAGGGGGTTTTGTTTGGTTGGTTTTGTTTTTGTTTTTTAATTAAGCTTTCATTTCAAGCTACAAAAAGCTCTTTGAACTCCTTCTGGATACTGTCCCCTTTGCTCAAAACACTGCTAAAATGAATGGTCTCTTCAGTGCCTATTATCCTTTGCTTATGTTTAAATTAGTTTCTACACAGAAAACCAAATACAAGGATGTTTTTGTCCTTGATATAATTCCTGATGAATCTTAATCTAAAATCTTAATAGTTATCTTTGTGGTGCTTATTTTTTCTTTAAATCCCAGATTAAAAACCTGCTTACCAAATAATTTCCACTGATCTCGTCAATATAATTTAATTAAATATGTTTGCTTCACCATGAGAAAAATCAGTGTTATCAAAAGTTCAGGGGTAAATAATACAAGACTACTACAATATTTTTGTACTATTGACACATAAAAGATCAAAGAAAGGTAGAGTACACATACCAAATGTATATTGTGATTATAACCAACAGCTTTGTGCAATCATTTCCATATTTAAACATTCTCCAATTTAGGCTTATTGAAAGGACAGTAAATATCCATTCCTAATAGTTTTCAATTCAGAGACCTTTAACATAACTTCTAACATTTATACAGATACATATAATTTTTGGAAAGTTAGAAGTAGGACTGAATAAGGCAGGCAACTGAATTTTTTTTCTTCCCCTCCAAACAGATTATGGTTGACAACGACCACATCCCGATCAATATCGTGCTTCAAATCTGCTTACTCTGTTAAACAAAGATGTTCATCACATTGCTCTTTTGCTTACAATGATCAACATGGAAGCAGTAAATAACGTTATTAGTTCAATCAGACTACTAAGGACTCAACTCAGGAATTACTGCAATAATTTATTTAATTCTGGATCTCCAGAAACCTCAGAGCCAATTATGTCAAAGGCTGAAATTCTTGTGGAAAAATATGTCACAAGTTTTAAAATTGGTTGCAATGATTTCACACGTATCGTGAATTCTAAGAAAACTGTAAACACAGAATTTTCCAGTTCTAAGATTAAAAAATAGAAACTAACCTTTCTGATTATATTACATTATTCTCTGTCTTCATAAAACTGGACAAAGAAGCATTCCTGAGAAATATAGTAATCTAGCAATAAAGAAATACGAACACCAGATTTAAATTTAAAAAAAAAAAAAAAAAGTGACATATCCTTCTTCATGCTTGGCCCTTTGAATTATGTCAGTCTAGTCAAAAGTCTTGTGGAAAACGCAAATATCAATTTTCCATAGGCAACTCATACCTTGGAATCTCTAACTGAAAGAATAACTTAGAGGAACTCTTTAAATGACTAAACTGCTGACCAACATCCACAAAAATGTGCAAATGGCCCAAGTTCTAACTCAGGACTGAGTACTGGGCAAGCGGCCAGAGCAGACCCCTTATTCTCTCTGCTCTCCCATTATTACATTGTCTGTCCTTCTCTGCATTTCACCATCTCTTCTTATTTAGCCAGTTCTCAAACCAATTGAAAACTCTCTTTTCCACTTCCTAAACATACATGAGTCACCCCTTCCCTTTTGCATTCTTCTGTGCTGCTACGGTCAGTGCACTGGCAAGTACTATAAGCTTCTTCATCTTCTGAACTTTGCAAAACCACTTCTCACTTGAGCCAAGTTAATTTGCTGGCAGTACACTAAACACGAAGTGCCATAGTAGGTATGTTGATGCAATTAAGTGCTGAAAAAGTTTTGTAACTTTCTTAATGTCATCATGCAGGTGAACAGTAGGGAAGAAGGCTTTTTTAAACATTTCTAATAAAAATAATGGAAATAATCAAATACCTTAATCTTAAAAGGGAGCTTAATACATATAAAACCAAGCTTGTTAGCAATAGTAAAGCCGTGAAGTCAGGGACTGGGACATTACTTTCAGGCTTTTGTCAAAAGCTTTCCAAGTGGTAAACATCCAATTGTTATGTTTTGTTTAATATTTTACCAACTAATTCCCAAGTGAACTAAAGGAAATGCTTTTTATACAGATTTAAAAAAAATCTCCAAATGCACTGTAACCATACTTTTAGGGCCTGCTGTCAGTTAGAAATCTAAAGCCATAGCTAATATTTCTGTAAGTATTCTGATACCTGGAAAACAGTCAGAGAAGGCTCCCTCATGATTTAACTACCAGATCATAAATTATTGAAAGCAGGAAAAATGCATCTTTTGTAGGCACATGCTCCAATGAAAACTCTCTGGTGAAGATGCCCTGCTTACCCAGTTCTAGGGATAAAGAAAGGCCTGGTTAAACATTCTGAACTAGATGGGGCAAATTCTACAACCAGAAAAAAAATACATTGGGAAGTCTCAACAAAAGCAAATGCTCCACACCACTTGGGAACCTGGCAGCACAGAACCTTCTGAAAATCTTGTCCCATTAAAATAACTATGGTGAATATGTATGAAGTCACTACTCACATATTTAAGTCAAAACTTTAGAAACAATTATTTAAAATTAAGATGCTGAAAAAAAAAAATCACTTTGAACCATGCTTTGCCATAGGCAGTTGTTTCTAACAAGTTCAGAATACTCTGTACATTCATAGGCTGTCACTGCATTTCCTAAGTTTGTCAGACTCAAGTTGTGACTTGTAATTGTTCTGTGTAACATCCTGTGCGCTGCACAGTTTCACCTCAATGATGCTAAGTTTAGTGAAGAAAATAATCCAGCACTGGGTAAAGGATACATAAATTAAGACAGACAAGCCTGATATTTGGAAGCTGAGTTTGGTGGCTCCATAGTAACCATTTCACCTCACTGCCTATGCAGACGTGCTTTGCATTTTAGTCCACTTTTAACAGACTTGCTCTGTTGTTTACTTTTATTGTCTTTGCGAAGAAATGGAGACAGAACTGGTACAAAGCTATCACGGGCTAGGACAACACAGGCTATGATTCTGAATTGACTTCTGAAAAGTATTTTTCAAATTCTATGTTAAAAGCCAGCACAGAGATAACAAACACGCAGGTTAAGTATAGGGCTTATTGCTTCAAATGCAGAGTTGGAAGAGTTGCTGCACTATTACAAGGGGTTACTTCTTATAAAAATTAAAATATCTACTCTAAAAACATTTACTCTAGTTTCCATAAGTAAAAAGGGTGTGCCCTGCCAAATCATTCTGTAAAATCAGCTCAATACATTTACATAGGCAGCAGCAAATGTCCTCAGAGTAGAACACAGGAATGAGAAACAGGTGAGTTCTTTAACTACCTGTAAGATCTACTCATATAGATAACTTTGATTCACATCCTGACCTAGTCCTGTCATTGCCCTGGGCACCCAGTGCCATTATGAGAATGTTGCTATATTCACATAGAAAGCTTTAAGGCTTGCTCAGTCAAACATCACTGGGCTGCCAAATTACCATTTTTAATATATGCTTTGTGAAAAAGGAATCTATACATTCAGATTTATCTGTGCAATAAACTAGCCCCTGTGGTGTTCAGCACAAATATACTCTCCTCAATAGAAAGGTTACATGATTATCCTGTTCCGTTAAATATACACAAAAATGTTTGAAATATTACATTATGGCTCTCCTGTGAGTAATCAGTCAGTCTGGTCCTTAGTAGTACTGAGGATGAAAGTGTTAAGAGGAGCTCCCAGCAAGCACCAGAAATATTTATGTCCCTGCACAAACTATTTTGAGCCCATAAAATATATGATGTTTTATACACATGAAACAATACAGAAGTAGAATTGTTTCCTCTTTATCTTGGTGACAATAATGGATGGTGGTGTCAATATTCTAACAAATCTCTGTCTAAAATGTACAGAGCACTAGAACAATTAGTTTTAGCTTCATTCTAATGAGTCTGATCCACTTTTCTGCAAGAGATATGAGGAAAGGGTTTTATTTTTAATAAATAACCTAGCTTCCTATAAAGCATACAGTGACCTACAGTTACCTCTTTCTAGAAATATTTCATGCAATTTATGTAGAAAGATTCATCCTTGCTTTACAACCACGCTAATAGGGATGGTATTGGGTCAACTACATACAATTTATAATGTATTCTGCACTATGCTGATTCCCACGGGCCTTAATTGGTGACAGATACTAATGCAATCCTCACATATACCAAATTTTTAACAATTCCAGAATGAACTGATTCTGTTACTTAAGGAGAGGCAGAGATGCTCCTTTAAATTCCTCAAAGAAACAGCTTCTGCTCATTACTTTGCAAAGCTATCTCAAAATTATTATTTCCCTTCAGACACTAGAAAAACAAACACTGTAGAACTCTGACAAGTAACTGCTCAAGTGTGTACTGAAAAAGGGATTCCCCTTGAAACAGCTAATGGAAACATTCTTCAGAAAATGGTTGCACAGAGAATGAAAATTAAATGCATCTGTATTTATATTACTGAATGACATAAATATTAAAATTTCCATTACTGCTGTCCTTGACTTTTTTTTTTAAATCAGAAGGTATATTAGCTGCATTTGTACTTCTAATACACCAGCTGTGAAAAAAGAACACGTTATTCTAAGAACAGATTAAATAAATTTTAAAAAATCTAATAAACTTTGAAAGTTTATTGAAAAGCTTCCTTTTCTCCCGTACAGTACTTATAATTTTCTAAAATTAGCAACACTGTAATACACTGTTTGCATACACACAAATATTACGCTTATTGCTTCTGAGAACTATCAATATTATTGCTGTTTTAAGCTAATAATTTAATAATATATTTTACATTATTTTACCCCACATCAGCCATGTTTGCTCTTGACATTTATTTAGAATGAATGGTTGACTGAGATAGATTGCTAGGTGATTATCTTAAATTATTAACTCATCTCAGTGAGTCATTAATTCACTGAAAATGACCAGCTGCTCTGAAGACACTACTGAATTCATGGCTTTAGGTCAGATACAGAAAATGTACTCTTACACTGTTCTGAAGACGATTTGGTAAATATTATCAGGCATCATGAAGAAAGAATTATTGGGCAATAAAATATATTGTCATTCAAGCACAAGCTGCGCACTGCAGATTTAGTCACATGAATTCTGCAATGAACAACGGGACAACTTACCAAAATAGTATTTTAACTGTGGTTCCCAAATTATGAATTGCCTGTAATATTACAAGAGAGGATCATAGTGTGCAACCTAAGAGAAAAAACTGGCCTGTGGTTGAATCAATACCAGCCCTAAACACAGAGCCAAGCTCACATTCTCCATAGCACAGGGCTGTCAAACTCATTTTCACCAGGGGCCACATCAGCCTAATGGTTGCCTTCAAAGAGCCGAATGCAATTTTAGGACTGTATCAATGTAACTAGTCCTACATTGATACAGTCCTAAAATTGCATTCGGCCCTTTGAAGGCAACTGCAAGGCTCACGTGGCCCCCGCAGAAAATGAGTTTGACACCTCTGCCACCGGATATTTGTGAAGCACAGGCAAGGTTCAAGAATACACCAAAAGAACCCAACAAACAAAAAAGGCAGCTAAAAAAGCCTCATGGATCTGAATAAAAACCTTATGGATTCAGATGACACTAGGGGCCTCAAGTCTGGAAGGTTTGTCCTTTCTGACAACATTTAACTTAAGAAGCGTATAAAAACTCTATCTGCTATGAAGGGATTTATCAGAATAATGCAAAAGCCCTTGTAGTTACACAAATAATCACATTACTATAAAACCTCCACAAGTGAGCAAGAAATTCCAGATCCAGAGATATCCCAACCCTTGTCAAAGCTGACCATGTTAGAATATCAACATTTCAAAATTCTTTAAATTTCATTTCCCAAGCTAACAATGTAAATTTTCTTAAGACTCAAGATAGTTTTACATCAATAACTTGTTATTATTATTTACTCATATTAGTTTTGCCAACTAATTGGTCTACACTTTTAGCTGCCAGTTTACTAAGGAATAGTAAAATGACAGGAAATTCAAAATGCTTTGAGAAAAATATGAAGAATAAGGCAACTAGTAATGACCCATACGGAATATAGGTGACTCATATTATTGGATATATCACTGATAATTGATACTAAAAACCTGCTGGTCATTCCTCTGTTTAAAACTGTACAATAATTAGAATGCTGTAAGCTAACTCTACAGACAACTTCTAAAAGTAAATGTGTTACACACACTCCATGAATTTCTTATCTTTCATATTGTAATTTCAAACTGAAGTTGGATTTCCCATAAAACCTTGTTTTATAAAAGTATGTAAGCTATTTAAATTTATTAATAGAGTTTTATTCTTTATTTGTTGACTCAAACATTAGAGTTCATTTCATTGCAACTGAAACAAACCAGGTGCATAACAAAAGGATTTGATGTTAAAATGGACAAAATGTAGGAAATAAAGTGAACTAATTACTGGAGGTAATTCATGTGAAGAGTTCAGCATTTGTATATGAACTACCTAGTCTTTGTATCCACAGTGTGGGGCAGGGAAAAGCAGAGAAAAAGCTGAAGGAAAAATTTCATTCACGAGTCCTCTAAATTAAGAAGGACATGCCTGGATGGCAAAATACAAGATGGGTTTATCAAAGACAGATAAAAATTGAAACAGAAAATTTTCTATGAAGAAAGTCTGGATTTGTAGAGTACCTTGCATACCAGACCACTGGATGTGATGAAAGACACTACAGTGGAGAAAGTACTGGCTAATCCAACTTTGCACAGTATGCCTTGGGTCATGCCCAAACACACTGAATAGTCCAGTTTAAAGAAAGGTTACTCAAACAGCAGCAGGTGCAATGAAGGACCACTAGGATGATCAAGAGAACATTAAGCCTATTCTGCAAGACTGAGACAGAGTGGCACACTTAGACTAATAAAATAAAAAAGGATATGAGTGCTTTCCATACACACATCAGAAAGGTAAATACTATGAGAAAAGTTAAACTAGAGAACAGTACTGGCACAAGGAGAATTTGTATCCATTAGGTAGGAATAGACTTAAGAGTAAAAATGAGAAATTTTGTGGCCATGAGAAAAATGAAGAAAAATCTTGTTGAAATAACCTTCTACAAGGGTAGCAAAAGCGAAGACAGCTGTACATGTTTACAAACTATAGACTATCATATAGTTGGCAACCATGACAAAGGACTGAATTTGACCTGAGGAAAACTGTTTCACTCTGTGTTCCCTTATCTCTCTTCCCCCCCAACCCCCCCAAGGAAATTCCAACTGAAATAATTCTAAATTCTGTAGCCAAAAATCTAAAATATATCTGCTACTAAAACCAGCATTGTAATATATCACAAGTAAAAGAAACATTGCAAGGTAAAGAATATTTTAAGAGATTGCCAACTGATTTGTAATTTACAAAACTAATACTATAGATTAATCCTTGTATTGGAAGAGAAGCTCAGTACAGGAAATGGGGCTTAGACATTGTGCCCTATTTGACTGCCCTATTGAGGAATGCATTGAGTATTGAACTATTTGACTTTATGCACATTTTGTATAAATGGTGAAAATTATTCCTATCATAGTACTCATAGGTGTATCCACAACGAGAAGAGGGCAGTTTCTTAAACTGCAATACAGAAGGCAAATTAGAGGCTGGATGGTGGCTGACAAAGCATGAAGTGATTCTTTGCATTAAGCACCAGACCACTATATATCATAAACAAGCTTTCCTTAAAGGAAGAGGTAAGAGTGTATCATTAGTCCCACTACATTCTTAGGCTTTTATTTGCAACGAGTATCACAAGGCTTTTTAATATGGAAACATGGCCCCATTCAAGTCAGACAGATACAAAAAAGCCTGGGAAAATAAAAATTACAAGCTATCAACAATTGACAGTAAATATTTTTTTTTGATCTAAGAAATGGTGGTTGGTAACACCAGAAGTTCAGATCAGCAGCCTAGGCTTTCTGTACAGAGAATACTGAATTGACTCACCTCTTAATTTTTCACTATATCAGCCTTCTCTGATTTTACAAGATTTGTTTTATAGCAGATGTTAGCTGGTAAACAGTGTCATTAAAGATATATGGACTCAGAAGGCTAAGCAAAAAAACAGTTAAATGTAATACAGCTCATTTGAGAGTGAGATTTTTTGTTTGTCTTGTTTTGTTTGTTTGGTTTTTTTTAAATAAGCACTCCGAAAATTACATTAGCTAAGCATCACTCTGAATCATTGAAGATAAAAATTATAATGTATCCAAATTAAATGCCTAAACAAAATATACTCTCAATTTCATATCATTAAACAGATCTTCCAATAACATCTCACTTAGCAAGTCCCAGCAGAGAATCTTGCAGGCAGTCTGCTCTGCAAAAATACCATTGGTGTGGTAACCACAGCTACTTCACAAAGGCTGGTAAACTGCATCATCTGTGTCCCCACCTTAAGAACCACTAACCAAACCTCTAGAATCCATAAGAGAAAAAGAAATGCACATATCCATGTAGCTAACACATGTCAGTAAATGCCCTCTTCCTTACACAGGAGGCAACATTGTCTCCAAGGCTGTAGGAAAATATGTACAGCAACAAGTAGACACAGAAACAAAGAAATATTTGTTTCTATCATTGTGAGAACAAGATACACCTATTAAACCACAGTCTGTATAAGCTCTGGTGCATACTGATCACTGTGGCATATCCTAAGAATGAAAAGAACTTCAATGTGACCTATATTCTATGTCTTCTTAGAGCCTGGGAAGCACCCTTGAATCTAATTTTAAAAGCTACCATGTAAAACCAATTAGGGTGGGATCCACTAAGCAAATCACTTTTGAAGGCCTCTCCTGTAACAAGCTACAAAGATGAAATGGCTTTACAGATTTACTGCCTAATAAAAGGAAAGGAAAGGTTTGAAAAATATAAAGAAACTGTATCATCTTTTTTAATGAAGGTGAGACTTGAAATTTTAGTTACATCATAATATTGTACTGTACTTTTTTTTTTATTTCTAGGTTGTATTCTCACTACACATCCTGTTACACCTGCATTATTAAAACTCCACTAACAGATTAGCTGCCAATTTAACCACTTTAGTATCTGATCTTGCTCAAAGAAATTATTATTTGAATACTACTGTAAGTCAACACAAGCAGTTTAATAAACAAAATTGTAATGCAGCAATTAAATCATGGGAAGCTATCACCAAAAAGGTGATCAACTCCTTAGTATTAAATTGAGCATATTTTATTTTGAGAATAATCTGTAGCTTTGTTAAACTCACCACCACCACCCACACAAACCCTGCTGCCCTTTTAATTAATCCTGTGGGACAAATTTGGTTTTTACTGTAAAACCTAGTAAATGAAGTGTGCATAATGATTTTGTTAAATCTTAAATTGCTCTTTTAATTAACTGGCAATTTTCTCATCATACTGTACTGCCAACTGAAGTGACATTGAGTACCCCAAATGCCTTTCACACTGCAGGAAAAAAAAAAAGAAAAAGAGGAATCTACAAGAAACAACATCCCTCCATGGGAAGTAGGAAAAAAAATAATAATACAAAAAAACAAACAAACCACTGTTTGTAACAGGAGACTGGGGAGAGGTTAAGAGACTTCCAGTGGTTCATAAATAGATTTTAATATAAAAAAGCTGACATTTGTGGCAATACAGCTTCTATATTGTAATATCATGACTTAGTCTCTCTTGATTTGCACAGTTCCTAGAGAAGCATGTTACAGGGATTAAATCCCTTTGAATGTTAATGTGTTCCTCTTTTGAACCACAAAGAATATTAATCCTCTTCCCCTCATCTACCAACAGCTGCACTGTACTTGACAGCATGGAACCAGATAGCAAGGCATGATTGACCTGAATGTAAATATTGCTGTTTGGTTTTGAACTGCTTACTTTTTGTGGAAATTTAACAAACCTGGCATCAGCTTTTCTGCAGCACAAATAAGTGTTCAGGCACCTGGAAATCTCTTTCTAAACAACTGCATCAGAAGAATTGTAAAAATAATTACCCGATTAATAAACTAATAAACTTTACAATCCCCTCAAACATTTACAGTGACTAGTACAGGAAGTCATATTGGAACGTTCCCAGAAAAAGGGCTTGCATGTGTGTACACAATCACATGCATATATACATATTATGGAAAAGTGAGGGTAAAAGCACACAGCTACAGTTCAGTTCAGGCATGATTCAAGCACATATGTCTAGAGCCATCCATGAAATCCTTACAAATTAATCTAACTCTACATAGAACTCTCATTCAACTACTTCATACAGTTTGTGGAAGGACTCCAATTTCAATCAAAGTTAGATAACATAAGAATATGTAGGCTGACCATGAAATCCAAGAGATTTCCACTATCGAAATAAGTATTTTCACACATTTGAAGAGTCTTAAGTCAGATCAACTGCCAGAGTGCTTTTCATTCAGAATTAAATGTACAACTGACCAATAAGCCAATAGAAAACCTGGTCTCCACATATAATCATTTAGAGTCTCAAACTTCAAATCCAGGAAACAAATCTAATAATATTTACTATCCTGAATTTACGCAGACATTTTACAATAATTTTTCACATTTCAGTTGTCTCTATTCTTTGAATTATCTAGAAATATCAACACTGCTGAAGCAGATTATGTATAAATTAATTAGAAACTAGTATGGTTTATGTTCAAAAAAGATGATGTTGATTAATTAATGAAAGCTTCCAATCTATTAAAAAAATCCTCATAAGATCATAATCTTTCTGCCTCTGTACTACAATACTGAAGCCTTTGGCATAAATTATTATTTACAATTAATGCATACTGTGCTGATGCACTTTACAAATATCATGGTATTACTGAGAATGTCTAACAATGTTATGCTCCATTTATTTCTGTAGTTCAAAAGCAGCCCAACCTGTTAAGATAGTGTACAGGCTTTAACTGATAAGACAGAAAAGAGCAAGTATTTCCACATAAACTACAAATAGTTTTATCATACATGACCTTGTTGAGGAACTTAACATGACAGTTGCAATGCACTTTTTTAGGATAAAGATGCTTAACAAAANACTTCCAGTGGTTCATAAATAGATTTTAATATAAAAAAGCTGACATTTGTGGCAATACAGCTTCTATATTGTAATATCATGACTTAGTCTCTCTTGATTTGCACAGTTCCTAGAGAAGCATGTTACAGGGATTAAATCCCTTTGAATGTTAATGTGTTCCTCTTTTGAACCACAAAGAATATTAATCCTCTTCCCCTCATCTACCAACAGCTGCACTGTACTTGACAGCATGGAACCAGATAGCAAGGCATGATTGACCTGAATGTAAATATTGCTGTTTGGTTTTGAACTGCTTACTTTTTGTGGAAATTTAACAAACCTGGCATCAGCTTTTCTGTAGCACAAAAAAGTGTTCAGGCACCTGGAAATCTCTTTCTAAACAACTGCATTAGAAGAATTGTAAAAATAATTACCCGATTAATAAACTAATAAACTTTACAATCCCCTCAAACATTTACAGTGACTAGTACAGGAAGTCATATTGGAACGTTCCCAGAAAAAGGGCTTGCACGTGTGTACACAATCACACATGCATATATATATATTATGGAAAAGTGAGGGTAAAAGCACACAGCTACAGTTCAGTTCAGGCATGATTCAAGCACATATGTCTAGAGCCATCCATGAAATCCTTACAAATTAATCTAACTCTACATAGAACTCTCATTCAACTACTTCATACAGTTTGTGGAAGGACTCCAATTTCAATCAAAGTTAGATAACATAAGAATATGTAGGCTGACCATGAAATCCAAGAGATTTCCACTATCGAAATAAGTATTTTCACACATTTGAAGAGTCTTAAGTCAGATCAACTGACAGAGCGCTTTTCATTCAGAATTAAATGTACAACTGACCAATAAGCCAATAGAAAACCTGGTCTCCACATATAATCACTTAGAGTCTCAAACTTCAAATCCAGGAAACAAATCTAATAATATTTACTATCCTGAATTTACGCAGACATTTTACAATAATTTTTCACATTTCAGTTGTCTCTATTCTTTGAATTATCTAGAAATATCAACACTGCTGAAGCAGATTATGTATAAATTAATTAGAAACTAGTATGGTTTATGTTCAAAAAAGATGATGTTGATTAATTAATGAAAGCTTCCAATCTATTAAAAAAATCCTCATAAGATCATAATCTTTCTGCCTCTGTACTACAATACTGAAGCCTTTGGCATAAATTATTATTTACAATTAATGCATACTGTGCTGATGCACTTTACAAATATCATGGTATTACTGAGAATGTCTAACAATGTTATGCTCCATTTATTTCTGTAGTTCAAAAGCAGCCCAACCTGTTAAGATAGTGTACAGGCTTTAACTGATAAGACAGAAAAGAGCAAGTATTTCCACATAAACTACAAATAGTTTTATCATACATGACCTTGTTGAGGAACTTAACATGACAGTTGCAATGCACTGTTTTAGGATAAAGATGCTTAACAAAAATCTACCATCTCATATTTATGATATGAGCTATATAACTAAGGAGTAAGCATTATTAACACAGCTTAAAAATAATCACAAAGCTATTTTAAACAGGAATAGAACTGCATTTAGGGTTCTATTTATTTAAAAACTTATTTATGCATACATATTATTTTCAGTTCATCTTGGATGCTTTAATAGAGATAAAGCTCTTGATTACCTTCATTTTCCATTACACCCAAAAACATAAGGGTAACACTCTGCTACATTCATGGAGACTCTTACCCCAGGGTTAAAAGAAGGTAAATAGTGCCCAGCGATGAGGGGCAGTGGGCACAGACTGAAGCACAGGAGGTTCCATCTGAATATGAGGAGAAACTTCTTGACTTTGAGGGTGCCAGAGCACTGGAACAGGCTGCCCAGAGAGGTTGTGGAGTCTCCTTCTCTGGAGACATTCAAAACCCACCTGAACACATTCCTGTGAGATCTACTCTAGGTGACCCTGCTTTAGCAGGTGGGATAGACTAGATCATCTCCAGATGTCCCTTCCAACCACAACCAGTGTGTGATTCTATAATTCAAAGTACCTTGAATGTGCAGTAGTGGATTTATAATCTGAGATAGAAATCTGCATGAAGACAGTTATGTAGCATTTTGCCATGTAGCACCTTGCTAGCCAGATGTCCACAAAAATAACCTAACCAAGCACATTGTACAAAAAAAAGGTAATTATCTGGAGAAAGAAAAGCACAAAAGCACGAAAAACATGAAGGGTGACAACCTTTGGATTCTACAAGTGTTTACATATCATGCCTGGCTAGAAGAGAGATTTTTCAGATGATATGAAAGTTTAACTCAGAAAATTTAGCATCTAGTTCTACTACAATGAATAATTTTAGTGCTGAAAACATATTTAGTTCTTTATGGCTTACAAAGGTGAATCAAATCCTAAGCCCTTGCTTTCTACTAATTAAAACATGTCAAAAAGAAGAGAATGACGAGTTTGCAAAACAGCGTTGGTAAGATCATATGGAACGTCTTTGTCCAAAGAGTTCAGAGCAAGGAAAAACGAGCTAGACTTTGTCTAGCTCTCTGTGTCTCAGAATACTGGATCTAATCTCTGTTAACACCAACTATACATTCTCTAGCCTGGTAAATCGGACTTAAAAGTGAAGGTAGATGAAATGAATATCCACCTTACTGCATTTCACACAAGTCTGGTAATTCTGAAACTATGTTAAGAGAAAAAACTTTCTAAGTGCTGCACAGAATTTAAAAATCAAGTTGTTTATTTAGCTATTCTTCATACAGAAGCACAGACAGACTTAGATGTACTCTCAATTCAAGGAAAGAGGGGGTGGAAAGGTGAGAAGAGCAAGTAAAGTGCTTCACATAGCTTAACACTGACCCATTCAAGCAGCTAAGGAGCAGCCTGGAACAGCTCCAAAGGCTAAAACAGCTCCCTTTCCAGTTTTGCTTGGCCAGATGGAAAATGACCATGTTTCAGGATTTCAAGCAGTGCTTAGGCTTGGAATGTCTGATGTGTTACTCCATTTTTAGCTTGAAAAAAACCCAACAAAACTTATTTGCTTATTTCAGGTAGTATTTAATTAAACTGCTTTGGGGATAGCAAGATGTACCATATTGGGGCAGTTGGGGGGTAGATGGGAAAAAACAAACAAACAAAAAACCACTACAAAAAAGACCCTAAAAAAAAAGGTGGAAACTGAATACAATGGAAGAACCCTCAGAATCTGACTGATGTAGGAGCACCATCCTGCCCTTCAGGGGAACCCTTCCCCTTCAACCTCCAGCTTTTATATAACTGAATATAATTATTCCATATGCTTATAAATGTTAATTCAAAACATGGAAGTATGCTGTTTTTTCAGATTAAATTCTAGCTGTTTCTCTGTATCAATGCTTCTATTTATTATTTCTTCATCTAATAAATTTTTCACTTTTTCATGTTATACTCCTTATTTATCTGTTAGTCTGTAAACTTTAGTATTACTCATGCACACTACAATGCTAATGAGATTACACAGCCTTCAAATGGACACCATGAGAAATTCTGTATGTGATCCAACTTCATTTATTACTCAAAATACATTTTTATTGCTTTCTAGTAGTTAAGGCCAATGCCATCATATGAATTAATATGATGGAAATGTAATAGATGATTTATTTAAATTTAAGTGATAGAACACTATACTGTCTTCGTTGAAGGTCTCGGGTTCAGTCACCCTTCGCAGTCCTTTCTACCACAGATCTGCAACAGATCTTTTTAAAAATAAATATTAATAGTTTTAAATTAATATGTACTGTAAAAAGGATTATTTTAAAACTCAGAGAACTGCAGAACAATAAAGGGGCATTGAAGAACAAGAACATAATGGTCAAAAAACTACTAAAGAAATTAATTTACCTTGCTCTTTACTAGCCAGAGTCACCAACAGAAGCTATAACACAATAAAACAGCACACACTGTTGACAGGAAACACTGCTTTATTCTCAAGGGAATTTCTTTTGCAGTTGTCCTCAGAGTTTAACTTTACTGCTGTGGCATCTCTTATTCTTTTTACTAGCTCAGAACCAGGGTTCAGTTTAATCAGCTATCAATGGAAAGAATTAAAAGTACACTGTAAACTGAAATTATGCACTAATAAAAGGAACACTAAAATACATAACTTGATTTTTTTCCACACTTAACAGTATTGTTAGATTTTAAGTCATACCATCTGTTTAGTAAAATAATGCTCAATGAAATACCAGTTGTAAGCAGGAAGTCAGAAGTAATTTACAACTCGTATAAGGTTTCTTTCCAGACAGAGAAGAAAGGAACAGTAGAAGAGCTGAAGTTTGTATGGACAAGACTAAGATTTTTTCTTTAAGCCTATACCCCTTCTAGTTCTTAAGTACTATAAAAGCAAAAGATTTCCTTTCTTAACCCTATCCATCCTAGATTTCCCTTCTGCTACCAATTTATTTGCTTAGTTCTAACTCAGAAATTCAGACAGTTTTTTTTCTCAAGTATAATATTGGAAAATATTTACCAAAGGAGAAGATTTCAACTTACCTGATGAAGATCGTTGCCCAAAACATATTCCTGAAAGTAACCTGGTGCAGCAGATGATGCTCTAATGGCCTGCCAAAGTTTATACTGACAGCCTCCAATATAATGAGATTTAACACCAGGAAAATGATTGTAGTTTCTAAAAACAAATGCTTTCAGTGGTGTTCCTCTGCTTACAATGGTGCTTACTGCAGCTACCTAGTAAGTAAAGACAAACAAAATTGGTCATAGATACGATGATAATAATAAGAACAACTTCCCACAATATGAAATTCAATTTATACATTAAATGCGTCTCTGGAATCCTACTTGGTTTACTACTTATTTATTTTTTCATAATGCCTATCTATATTTTTAAAAGTGAAAGTAAAAAACAACACCAAAACAAAACCCCAAAAAGACCACAACCAACCAAACTTCCTAAAGTAAATGCTATTTTTAACCTGAAATTATTTGTTTCCACTGCCTATTCTGTTTCTACTAATATCTATCCATTGATAGTTAAACAAAAAGCTGGTGTCATCTATATGATTTTAAAATGTTTTGTCTTTATAAATAGTAGTTTGTTCTCAAAAGTCTGTAACCAGCAATTCAACAATGCACTTAATGTCAATGACATCAGAAATGTCAACCAAATTTTTTTCTCCAATAAAATAATTACTTAATGTTGCAATGTGAGTTAAAGGATTGGAGGAAGTATCCCTCCCAAAGGAAAAAAAAAAAAAAAAAAAAAAAAAANAAAACAAAAGAATCAAATGTAAGTCTTTCAAGATTCTTTTGTAAAGACACTGAAATGCCATTAAGTCACATTTGTAAATCTAAGTGGAAAGCCAAAATGGTATTCCCATAAAACAAAATGTATGACTGGAAGGAAAAAAAAAAAAAAAGTCACATCTCACAGATATAATCACACAAGGTGAGAGTACCTATAGTTATGGGTGAGTGTTAGAATGTGCAAGACCTTTCAGTTATGATGCACCCAGCCTGGCGGTCGCTGTTCAGAACAATACTCTTCAGCAGACAAGTGGGTGTATGATTCTATTTTGTTTACTATTTCAGAGAGTAGGGTGTTTTTGTGAAACATTACTCAACAGCACTAGCAGCTGATGCTGTGATATCACTGTATTCATTTCCATTCTTCAGCTACGTAAATTAAATCATTTAATTCACAGTAAGCCCATCCTTATTGTTCTGTATGACAATGCAGAAACACCACACATGCATGACTTGTACTCTGTCATTCAATGGAAGAAAAATTTCCTGGTCTTGTCAAAAGAAAGGTTTGTTTCTAAGCACTGAGAGATGCTTGAATTTATTTTTGGTAATATCCATATACACTTCCACTTCATGATGCAGTCTAAATTGTAAAGTGCTGAGCACCTTCTGGGAAAATCCATCTCACCATGAATTTAACAGCAGAGAGCACACAACTATGTGTTTTATTTCTATTTTGCTGTGCCTTGTAAAGAGTGCCAACACTGCAGCACTACAAAGCTATTACTGGGAATAGCTAGTTTCAACTCTATTTATATTCGCATTTTATTACTGAAGAACATGGAAGGAAGCCAAAGATCCCGGTTCAAAGATAACTTTCAAGTCAATGTAGGAAAGCTGCTCTCTCAGAAAGCAACATACCACTCCGTCCTTTTCATGTCCTCGTTTTAGACATGGGCTAGGAACGCAGTCAGTCAAGAACTTGTTTCTATGTTTAGAAAAATGTGAATATCTTCCATTTAACAGTAAAGCATTGAATACAGTGCTATGACACCAAAACACCTGTTAATTACAGATTGTTCTGAAATATGTGCTATCATATTTCTCTTCTTTCTTCACACCCTATCCTTCACCAAGAATAAAATACCCATGCTTTCTCATCTTCCACTCCCGTGCTGTTGCTGTATATAACACCCTCCAACTAATTGGTGTTGTTTAGACCATACAGGAAGGGTATAGATCCCAGGGCCTACGAATGTGACTGGAGAAAACCTGGTAATCCAGATAAAGCGAGGAGAAATAACAATAACAGATCACAGCCAACATGACAGGATCTCCAGATACTACAATGATCTTATATGAAAAAACAAACTTTGCACAACTTCAAGAAGTTGACCTAAGTATTTCTCTGCTTACAAGCCTTTTAACGTCTCTGAAACATATTCTAACCTGGAATATTAATTAAAATAGGAGAAATTACTGCAGAAATTTAAGAATCTCATGAATTTTTATCCTTTAAAAGCATGCAGTATCTCATATGGAAGCTTGAAGACTGTATCAAGACTCATGCCATTTATCCAATACTCTTCTTGGGATAGTACTTTTACTCAGAACTCTTAAAAGTACTTTTGGAATACACAGTATTTACCTTAGACAACTGTACTTACCTTTGGACATTTGGAATTCCTTGCAGTTTCAATCATAAGATTTGAGCCCATTTTTTCTCTGCAAATTGAAAATGGTCTATCAGTTTAACATGAATAAAAGACATTTTTATCATCCTTACTTCTGAGAACGTTGCATTTAAAAGATGTGACAGTAGGAAGTAGTGCTTCCACTCTCAGAAACACCACCTTTACCAATCTAGTCACGTCAGAAAACGAAAAAAAGCTTAAAATGCTACAACGGCAGTAGCCCTCAATGTAGACAGTACACTGTATTTGAAGGCACAACAATTTACTGTTCCACTAGTGGACATCTGTGCTTGAAGGACGGCTGGTTGCACATCCTTGAGAGGGAAGAAGGAAGGGGGACAGCTTCTAGTCCTACAGTCACCAACCAGAAGGGGAAGAGTGCCATCCACACTCATTTTTTAAAGGAGATGAAGGCACACAGAACCATGAAGTAGGAATATTCAGAAATAAAAAGTGAGACTGACAGAGGTGACATATGAAAGACATGTACTGATTTGCATCACTTCCATCTACTTCCTAAATATCTGTATTAGATTTTTCCTAAATCTCTGTGTTAGATTTTTTTTTCCCCAAAGCCTGAATGCAAAGATGAAAAAAACTACATAAGCAATATCCACTGTTTAATTACTGGAACTGTCAAACTGAATTATTTTCTCACATCTCGGTTCTTATGAAGCCAGGAACTGATGCTTCAGAGTAGGTACAATAAATCCCTTCAACTACTGTGCAACTTTAGACATTAAGGTCTAAAGTTTAATATCACTTCCAAATTCATTTTAGTTTTCTATTAGCATTAATACTGTAATAACTTATTACATAAACATCTTTCTCAAGCCACACTGTTCAATTACCTTTACCGAAGTCACAACACAATTAATTCCACAGTTTATACACATACTGTGTTAAAAGAGAAAGAGTTGTAATTTTAATTTTATTGAATAGTTCCTTGTTCTTTGGGAACAGAAATTCTCAAGATATCTTACTATCTCAATTTACCGCTTGCTTGCTTTTTTAATTACAGATAAAGAGTCCTAACCTCTTTGTACGAGTCGTCTTTAGGTCAGTGGCTACTTTCTATCAATCTTAGAACAGAAACATTCTCTAAAAAGGGGTAACTGGGACTGTAACTAGTATTTTAAAAGCAAATGTATTATGGATTAATAGAATAGCAGTATAACATTTTCTGTGTTTTCAATCCCAACTGTCACACACTGAATCATCTTGTTTGACCACAAGCATACCAATGTTTCATTAAACAGTCCATGACAACAACCAAATCTCTTGTGATGTTAAAGTTAATTTAAATTCTGTAAGCATTTTACATTTTCCACTCATGGGTTATTATTTTACACATAATTCCATTTGCCATCCATTTTTTCCATTTAGCTGCTTTGTTTGTGTCTGTCTGTGACCTACATCCTCTAGACATGACCTACCTAAACAACAAGTCTGTTTTATAAATGTTGCTCTTTCACTGCTTTGAGTCACTATTATTGCAACAGTTATTTCAATAATGCTATGAAGAACATGTTGCCAAGCACAATGGGCTACAGCCAGGGTGCAATCAAATGGTCTGGAGAAATAATTAAATTTGAAAGGCAAAATTGTAACTTTCACCCCCTTCTAACAACAACAAAAGTAGCAGGGAACTATGACACCTTTACCAAACCTACAGGAGAGACTTCAATTTCATGTTCAATAAGGATACAGAACATCTCACTGATAATGTTGCAAAATCCGTTAAGTATGTCTGGAGTGACTAAGTGGTACAGAACGCATTGCCTGTCTAGTCACTGGAAAGCAGTCTCAATTTATACTTCAATTTGCATAACAGATACCAGTTTGAAGTATTATTACATATAAACCCAAATACGTGCATTATCCATTCTCCTGTCAACAGAGACCATGTAACTTTTACCCTACCCTCTACACGGTGCTTGACTGCTTCTCAGGATTACAAATTCCCAGTATGGGATTTCAGCTAGCTTGTGAAAAGCCCTAGCTGCTCATCAAATTTCTGCAATAGTTTCTCAATACAGTACAAAAGTAGTAAATTCTATATGTAAATAACAATTGAAAACCAGAAAACTTGGAACTATAAGCCAGCTTCTTAGAAATGCAATTCAATATAGCATCACATAGACTCATATACGGTAAATATAATTTTCTGTAAAAATTAATAAAACTAACTGATTAAAACAACTCCTCAAACTGAAACTCAAGGAATATGTAAGAAGAGTTAAAATAAACATATACGTAAGACATAAAATCAATTCCCTGCAGCACTTAGAACAAAAAGTTAATTAACAAAAATTAGTTGTCATTTTCTGAAACTGAATTTATAATATGCCTCATGAATGCATGCAACATTAGCTTAATTATTTCCAGCATGAATACTTCCTGACAGAAAATAATCTCATCAATATTATGGTAGGACTAAACATATATTGCATGACTGTATATTGTAAATGGATACCCCACCCCATTTCAAGCAATGCTAACAAGTGCACTACCATTTAACCAACAAAACAACATTCAGCACAAGTAAGGCTTTTAAATTTAAAACAAAACATAAAGCAGTTTTCCCATGCAATGACTGGAAGTTAGACTTGATGTTCTTATGGCAATAAGAACATGCTATATATCCTTTCGATTCCCTTCTTAGTTTAGGTTTCCACATCACAAGGAAACCTGCAGGAATCCCTCATTTTCAATAAAATTATGTGTAGGCATAGCATCTTCTTTCAATACTGCAGAATTACGTCAACAAAAACTCGTTTGCTGATCAGTAAATTTAATTTTTTATCTATGGATAATATAGCAATTGCCTGGTTTCTGCCCACTGTACAGGAGTAGAGTGCTTTACCTCTCTCATGGGTTACACACAGCTACCAAGAATAACAGCACTTTAATTAAAGGTATATAAAATACTTTCACATGAGTTGATTCTGATTTTCGTAAGGCTTCTTTGAGTTGGGCAGGGGAAAGAAACAGAGAAAACAGAAAATCTCGTTTCTGAAAAAAGAGTAACTCTAGATATCTGAGAATAAAAACTCATTATATTAATTTGATAAATTTATTCATAAAAATATGCAAAAACACAGAGAAAAAGTGCTTGGAAGCCTCTCTGTCCACTTCAGCAAAGCAAGATGCTTAAAACTGAGGCAGCACAGTTATTCCCACTATAATGTTTAGAAGAAACAATTTCAATCCCATAAAACACATTAACCGTCTTCCCAAAGGAATTTGTAATTACTTATCCAAAGAAGCTCTTTACCATTTTCCATTTGCTCTCAGAGAATATTGTTTCAGTTCTCTCAGCAGCAGTGCCAGCTGAGACTGCTTGGAAAACTATGACATTGGTTTGCTAAAAATGGAACTATCAATACGTACATAGATGAATAAAGCTAAGTAAGAAACTTGTAATAAATATTAATAATTTCTTCCAGTGACTTTACCTAAATATCCATTAATGCACTTGTACATATATCTACAAATAAATACCACTTCATTGGCAACTTTGACACAGCACATATTTTTTCATTGCAATCCTTACAGCTCATTTACCTTTTCAAATAAAGGGGCAATGGGCAAAACCCCTCAACAGAGCAGCTAAAATTAAAAATCCCTGCTAAAGCACATTATTCCATTTCTCACCATGTCTCCTAATAAGAAAAAAGGCACAGCAGGCGGCTAGTAAAATTTGTAGCAGATCTATAATGAGTCAGATCAAGCAGAGCTGGCAAGCATACAGGAATATAATCAGAAATCAGTGCACTAAAGCTTATTTCATTCCCCAGAAACAGAAATCATTACATTAAAGGCTTTCAAGATTTTGGTAAATATGAAAATAGTTATTTCAAAAGAATGAGAGTATATGCTAATCCTTTCTAGTTTTAAGAATTTGCTTACCAGTCAGTGAAACAAACAAACAAACAATACCAAAGGCTTTCAGATATTATATATTAATAAATTATTTTTCAACTTTTTTTTTTTTTTTACTTACTTGAGTATTTTCTCCCAGATATCACTGTCATAAAAGGCATGGCTCCAACCCATTTTGACTGTTCCAACAATGACATTCTGCTTAAAAACATCTGATCCTAACTTGCGATACAGTTCTTCACAATCATCCAGAGGGATATGGAACAACCCCAACATAAAAGCTAATATAGCTCCTGAAAAATAAATATTTTGAAATGTAAAATATAGCCTGGAGTAAGAGCATAAAGATAGATTACCATTTAATGTAGTTAATAGGTTAGCAGAATATCTATCTTGAAAAGGGAAGACCAATTGACATTTATAACACTAAACCCCTGTTCAAAGATCACAAACTATGTTTTAAAAGGATGTATACAAGATAGAAGAGTCTACTTTCAAAAACAGAACTATGAGGAGTTGACAAATGGCATTATTTCATTTTGCAGATTTCATCCCTGCAAAAACATATGTGGCAGAAGGCAAATTAAATCCACTTCTTTATTTGGAAAGAGAAATGAGTAAGAGAAATCTATGCCATGGTATTAAAAATATATTTGGAGCATTACTTGCTATCTGGTAAAGTCTAGGAAAATTTCGTAAAAAAAAGGTACTTTTGACTAATTTGGAATACATTTGGTTGCATCTATGTAAAATTAGTCACTCATAAGTACTGCCATCTAGTGTGTGCCTAAAAAAAATGACGACCTACCATTGTAGGAACAAAACAATGGTATCCAAAAAGCAGAATACCATTAAAAAGACTGTAAAAACACAATTAATGCATCACCACAATTCTTAATAAACGCTAAGGGACATATATCACCCTTAAATCTAACTGTGCAATATCGCGAGGACATGTAATTAAGCATTAGGAATAATTAGGACATGTTATTTTTACCATTTGGAAGTGAACACAATAGGTTTGAATAACATCAATTTAAAAGGAGTAAACTATTGAAATAGCTTAAGAATAAAACACATACGCAAAAAGAACTACATAAAGTTACAGATCGGTTTAAAGGAAACACTTATAAGCTGCTGACAAACCCCATCACCATAGGCAAGTATCAGCTGTTGATGATCTCATTTTTTTAAAATGTAGTACACATGAATAATATAAGCTGGGCCTACTTGACACAAAGTTTCATCAACAGAAACTTACTCAACTTCCAAATCACCACATGTCGGCATTTAACACAAACTAAACATCTAGCAGCAGAGAAGCACCGTTTTCCTAAATCACACAAATCCTCTGGTACCTCCTTTTCCTCTTAACTCTGCAGCATCAATTCTGTAATATCACACATTTGTTATTTTGGTGAACAGTTTCAAAGCCAAAGTGCTAAAATTAATATCAAATGCAAATTCATTTTCACTTCACAGAACCATAAAATGTCCTGAGTTGAAGGGACCCACAAGGACCATCGAGTCCAACTCCTGTCCCTGTGTATGACAACCCCACAGTTCACACCATGTGTCTGAGGGCACTGTCCAATCTCATCTTGAACACTGTCAGGCTTGGGGCCGTGACACCTCCCTGGGGAGCCTGTTCCAGTGTCCACCACCCTCTGGGTGAAGAACCTTTTCCTGATGTCCAACCTAAACCTCCCCTGGCACATCTTCCTGACATTCCCTCAGGTTCTGTCATTGGTCACTAAAGAGAAGAGTTCAGTGCCTACTACTCCTCCTCCTCTTGTGAGGAAGCTGTAGCAGCAATGAGGTCTCCCCTCAGTCTCCTCTTCTCCAGGCTGAACAAACCAAGTCACTTTAGTGGCTCCTCATACAGCTTCCCTTCCAAAACTTTCATCAACTTCATAGCCCTCTTCTGGACACGTTCCAGTAGCTTAATATCTTTTCTATACTGCGGTGCCCAGAACCACACACAGTGCTCCAGGTACAGAGCAGAGCGGGACAATCACCTCCCTCACCTGGCTGGCAATGCTGTGCTGGATGCACCCAGGACATGGTTGGCCCCCTTGGCTGCCAGGGCACACTCTTGGCTCATGATCAACTTGCTGTCACTTCATGTCCTGAGAAACAGCACCAAAAACTGCAGTCCATGTCAGCACAAAAGTGGCAGTGGATAATATCAGAGTGAAGGTACACATTAAAGGGCTTCGCTGAAACCTGCTGGATGGTAACAAGACACTCATAGCACAGTAAGGTAAAAAAAAAATAAAAAAATCAAAGATAAGGTGCAGGCTTTGTCAGATGGTCCAGTGAAAAAATGCTTCTGATGCGTCTAACACATCCTGCTCTGTATGACAGACTCGTACACTGCAGCCACTATCTCAAGCTTGATGGCAAACACTTTAGGGGAAAAAATACCTAAATATAACCAGAGAGGCTAAGGGGCATATCTTGAAGAACACATGGATAAGATGACACAAGAAAGGCAAGAATATAACCTGACAGACAAAAGTCTTCCTTCCTTATTCAGTATTAGGAAGACTTCAGATGAAATGCTACACCTAGACCCAAATGACATTCTTCAAAAAAGATGTGGAAAATCGAAAAAGAGAGAAATCACACAAAAAAGTCCCCAAAAATGATCACAGGTCAAGGAAATCAGTCTGTAATGAAACCCTGAGTAAACAGGCTATGATGAAAGCCTTTAAAGGCTGCTACAAAGAGGAAAAAGAACGTTATCCATGTTCCTGGGGAGTCAGGACAAGAGGAAACACATTTGAACTGCAACAGGAAAATCTACATTAGACATTTGGATTTTTTTTCCCAAAAGTAAAGACAGCAGAGCACTAGCACAGATTTTCTGAAGAGGTCTAACATGAATAAAAATCTTAGAAAATTGTCAATAGTGAAACACAAACAGCTGATCCTTCCCTTGAGAAATGAGAAAACCTCCTAAGAATGCTTCCAGCTCCATAATGCCATGACTTATCTATTCATGAGTTCTCCTGAAAAATGTACTTCTTCCATCAGAAAGGACTTCAAAATGCATTTCAAAACTGGAAAGTCATTGTGGGCAAAAAAATCATCAGAGACATGCAAGCTTCATTTAAGTAGGCTCCTCAACTGCAAATCACTGAAGGCTGGAAGAATATAAGGTAGCACCAGCCCTGTGCTGTTCTTAACAACTTGAGAAGAATATTTTGGGATAATATCCTAATGCAAACCTCGCATACATCCAAAACTGATGGTAGAAGAGACTAACACAATCCAGATGTCTTTGTAGTAAAATGCACTGGAAAAAATACGCTTAGAGAACCTACAATCACAATATGTCAATTATGGAATCTCTCATACAATGCATCTGAATTCCACTAGTTATTAGATCAATATAGAAATTTAGGAAAAGAAAAGTGTATATTTAGAATTCTTGGGGCAGGGCAGCACATTTGAAAATGTGGTAGTATGTGCTTAGCCTGATCACATACTCTTGGTGTCATAAACTGCTCCCTGTGACTGAATTATAAGTGTACCACTATTGAGAAGTATCTGTGATACATTTGAAGACTGCACAAGCAGTGCAAACAAGACATAAGCCACATCCACAGCATACCTGCACATAAGTTGTCCTCAATGGGCTAAGTGCTCTGTGCATTTATAAAAGCATGTCATACTCCGGAAAACAATGATAATCATCCTCACTTGCAGAATTCACAGCAACTCAGTTCATGGGGCAATGGCACTTCTTCCTCTCAGCTGCCCTGTTTTCATCTTTGAATTTTTGCACAGAACAGGCACAAACTTGGCACACAATTTACATTATCTTGGTTCCCCATAAAATATGATCAGTGGCTATCATGGAATTGCATGTACTTGCGGATTTTCTTTAAGCATTTTCTTCTATGCCCAGATGTCGTGCTCAGCAACAGGCAAGTGACCTAAGTACGCAAGGCCCCTAACAGCATCATTATAGTCATCTTTCTCTACAACTACCTGCATTTACACCCTATGACCACCAGTGAAGTACAGGGAAGATAACTACAAAGACAGACGCTGTGATGCTGAATTCACAACAAACTGCTTATTTCTAAACCTCAAATGTAAACCAGCTAAATGATACTGAGAGAAAGGAAAAGCACAGGAGGGGAAAAAACAAGAAAAAGAGAAAGAACTCTAATGCACATGAGGCTCCTTCCTACCACTTAATACATCAGTCTCGTAAACCACAATTCATCCAGTTGCAAGCTTCTGCAAATCTTATTAACACATGTACCATCAACACAAACTGAAATAGGAAAGTACACTGCTAGCACACGCCGACAGATATGTACAGCCAATCCCAGCCACATCTTGTCACCTAATGCAAGCAGAACTAGTGCAAATGCTTGGTAGCATAAACAAAGCTTGAAAAAACATATTACTAGCAGTTACAAAACCACAAATCTCTTGAAGCGTTAAGAATAAAGTAGTTTTAATCAGAGTAGTGGGATCAAATTAAGAACACCAGGCCTCTCTATCAAAGATAAAAATGTCTTAAACATGATTGAAGGAGACATTAGTTTCACTAACGAAACGCTTCTCTATCTTCCAAAAAAACAGCCACTTGCTATTAAATTAATAAAGGACTTTTTTCAAAGACTATTAAAAATGTAAAGCAGGGAACTACATTCTGCATACAAACAAATTCTGTCTAGTAGACCTAAATTGTTCTCTACTATTTTGAGCCTACTAAGGAAATCTCTGGAAACATGAACATTATATATACCCATGGTGAGTGCATTTAATGTTATTTCTGAATTAAACTGTATGGAAGATCAGTATAGTGAAAAAATATTGAGAATGTGAGTTTCTAAAGGAAACAGAGCTATTAACTACAGCATACTGCTTATATTAGAAATCAGAATTATGGTGCTACTGGTCTAGCATCATTTCCAAAAGAGATGACTGTCTTTCAACAAGAACCTTATGGTTTCAGAGTTTCCTGCTTCCTAGGGAAGAGTAACTTATCACTGAGTCACAGACTAATTAAGGCTGGGAGGGACCTCTAGAGGTCACCTAGTCCAACCTCCTGTTCAAACAGGTTCAATTAGAACAGGTTACTCAGGATTTGCTCAGCAGAGTTTTGAATATCTCCACGTATGGAGATTTCACAGCCCATGCAGGGAACTTCTTCCATTGTCTGACCATCCTTGCAAGGAAAACATGATTCCTGATGCCCAACTGTAACCTCCCGTATTCCAGCTTCTTTGTTGGCTTTTCTCCTATCACTGTGCACCTTCAAGAAGAGTCTAGCTCCATCTTCTCTATATTTTCCCTTTAGTTGAAAGAGCAATAAGGTCTCTCCTTAGTCTTCTCTTCTTATGCCTAAGTAAACCCAGTTCTTGCACTCTGTGTCATGACTTCCAGTCCCCTGACCATGTATTTGGCCCTCTGCTAGACTCACTATCTATAAGAACGTACTCAACAGATTAAGAATTTACTGAGGAGCCCAAAAGTAGACATACAGTTGGGTACATATTTATGCATGCAAGCCAATACATGGTCAGCTTTCCTTACCGCAAGGGTACGCTGATTATTCACGTTCAAGTCCTTCCAACAGGACCAGGTTGTTTTCTACAAAGCTGATTTCTAGCCAGTCAGCTCACCTCAGACAGAAGGCTTGATACGTGGCTTTATTGAACCCTAGGTGGTTCCCATCAAGCCATTTCTCCAGCCTGCACAGGTTGATCTGAACAGGGGGCATCACTGCATGACCACTCCCTCTAGTATCATCCAGGATCTTGCTACAGGTGGACTCTGTCCTGCTGTGTAGGTTATTAATGACAGACAGGAAATATCACTGGTCCAGTATCAGTCCCTGAGGGACATTACCTTAGTTGTCTGTAAAGCCCCATAAAGATCTAAGATACTTGTACCTGCTCAAAATAAAGGTTTCACATTCATTGAAAAAAATGGCAAATGAATTTGAGGTTTTAATTAGAAGCAACAAGCATATAATGAATCACTCAGAGTTCTTATTCAGAAGAAAAAAGAAAGCCTTTAGAAATCACACCTGTACTCTCCCAGTTAACACTCAAAGTCAGAAACCAGCAAGTTCTGCAAAATCTACATTAGTCCACAGATGTTTTACTATATTAATGACAAAATACCAACTTGTGGCTTAACAATTACCTGTGCTTACACCACAAATGTAGTCAAAAAGTTGATGAACCGGCTTTCCAGTTAGTTGCTCTAGTTTCCGTAGGGTCTGAAGTGCAACTAAACCCCTGAAACACAAAAAAGACCCTTCACACACAATGGTAATTTTATCTTACATAGCTCTAAGTTCACCTTTACTTAGTTATAACTAATTATAACTTACTAACTTACAACAGTAAGAATCTTGAATATTTTTGGGAATTAAAAAAGTAACAAAACACAATAAAAATTGAATGATGAATATTAAATATAATTGACACACACAGGTATACCAAAAATAGTACTCAATAGCTACAGCTGTATCATTTTGTAGCAAAGGCTCAGGGATGATCATCTTCTGTGGATGTAGACTCAGGACAGATTTTGGCTGCATCCACCCTGCACAGCACTTAAAAGTTTGGTCTTAACAGGGCTATATAATGCCTCTTGCAACATAGTATTTTTCTGTCTGATATTTTTGCCTCAATTCAATATATCGGAAATAATGGGAGAGATGCATTCCAGACCGTCACACTTTTTCTTCTATAGCACCAAACAGAGCATCTGGCATGCAAAGGTGCAAACTCTGCTGGGCTGGAGCTGAAGAACTATGTATAGCAGGAGCACCAAACGAAGCACCATCTCGCCAACTCATTCTGCTGAGGATGGCACCTCCTGCACGCTGTACCCAAATCTGTCCTGGCTTGTGCTGAAGAGGACTAGTTAACCCAGTCCAAAACTACAACCAGCTGCACACCACCAACTAGGTGGCACAACAACCAGTGGTCAGTGCTCAAGGTCACTCTCTGGACTTGTTTCAGTAGTGGTATAGATACAGATATAGATATAACTATCACTTTCTAAGACAATTGGAAATGCAAAATCAGTAGCCACTTCTTGAAAATCTTGTACTATAAAACATAATACGAAAAATCCTCCATTGACAACTGCATCTTCGAACACAAACTTAACGAGAAACTGAAATTTTATTTCCAGTTACAGTATGAAAAAAGGCTACAAGTACATAAAATACCCAGAGGTTTTACCTTGTTCCTCCTCCATCAATAGCGAGGACCCGGACTCCCCAGCCTTTCACAGGGTCTGTATATCCAATCACAGCTAAAGTCTCTCTAACAGCAGCCTGAAGACTTTCATCATTTGCCTGTCTCAGTCGTAGTAGGCATGGGATTAATTTTTCCTATCAATAAATACAAAGGTATTTCATTCTAATTATATGTTTATACCAAAACAATCCACACTTAAGTTTACTAGTTGGGCATTTAAGTATGATATTAAGGTATTACTTAAACTCAAAGGAAAAATTCTTTAAATCTGTATTTACCCATCTCTCTTTCTAACAAGGGAAAGGATGGACTCCAGTATTATGTAGTATGTCCCTCATTGCTAAACTACCTACCTATCAGAATTAAACAATCAAGGTGAAATGTAAATCTTTCTAATAGCTAGAAAAGCTATATTTACCAGCAGTTCAGTTTTATAGACACCAATTTCACATTGGCCAAAATAAACTCAAGTACGGAGCACACTAAGTATAGCTAAAAGCCCAGGGTTTGCTGAACGAGTACCACAATGCTTCAAAACGGGAAATGCCTTCAAAGTACACTAAGACAAAAATAAAACAAAAATTAAAATTCTTCCTCACACTGAGTATTTTTAAATGTACAATTATTATCACAAAGATACAGTGTATCATAATAAAAATGGGAGTAGTGAATGCATTCTTTCATTTTAAATAATTTCCATCTATTCATGTGGATGCCCAATCTGTGCCCTGCCCAGATGATTCACCTGGTCTGCACTCCATTCCCAAAGATCTCTTTTCCAGCGATTCTACAATCTATGTCACACATTTGCCACACCTTGTAGAAAAAGGTACGGGACTAACAAATGCTGTGATTTGGCTAGTACTGCTAAAATAGTCTACCACCCACCTCCTGTCCTCTCACTGCAGGGAAGGGAATGAGTAGGACTAGATTACATGAGCTTATTTGATGGTTTTACTCCACTCTTGTCATTTCTCTTCAAAGGAAGCATGCAAACAAGCATAAAAACAGTTGCGCACATGCAGATCAACTGTACCGTACATTCTGTTTGGTCAATTGCAACAGAGGACACAGTGTATGACCTTTGGCTACCACTAGAAAAAGCTATACTATCTATCCACATGACAACACTCTATGCTCCTAAATTAAACATTGCAATCTTAAGAGCCTTAAGCTAAACTACTGATAGTTTGCATATAAATCTGCTTAAACCAGCTAAAAAAAATGCTATAAAAACAGACATTCACATTGTATTCTTCACCAAAAAAATATGACTAGCCCATAAAAGCACAGAAGGAAGTTTTGTTATTCTATGTCAATCATCTATCAGATATTTATATTTTGTCTAAGCATAAAGTCTATTTGCACCTTAATTGCAACTCCTCTGCTCTCTGGAAATTCTAGAAGATGATAGGTCAGTTCTTCAACCCTGCTGATACAGATTCTTCGATTAGAGGATCTTCGTAGGGCTTGAACTAAAGCTCGAGTCCTGTTATCAATACTCACTCTTGCAATAATCTAAAACAAGATAAAGTTATACAAATAACATAAAACCACTCTAAGAAATGTGTGCAACTTGTCAAGACTAATTCCAAACTGATTTTAAGACTTCTCAGAAGTAAAGGACAGCATGTTGTACTACAGACCTGCTACAGGATCCAAGTAAGCATTGCTTAAATGTGAACAGGCAACCTTTTGAGTCTTTGTTTACTAGAAAAGTAAATAAAGCTGAAATCACAGCAACAATACACCAAACACATGTCAGCACGTACTCAGATGTATTTTCAGGGCAGCTCTGAAGTCACAGTATTTAGACCAGGTGTAAGACTACTATAACTACGACGACAAAAAAGCAAGTAGATCTATCTATATTTATGTACTCTCTACATACATATGAACTAAATATATGCATATACTACACAGACATTATGTACATATATACTTCATATATAAACTTACATATATGTACTTACATAAAAACCATACATCTTTATATATATACATACATATACTTGTACGTACATATATGGATATGTAAATTTATATATGACTTACACATAATATGTATAAATTTATTTTGATTTTATATATGTGTATATAAATATATATTTATGTAAGTACTTATGTACTTATATAAACGTGTACATGTGTACTTACATGTATGCAAGTACATGTAATGTGCTTATTGATGTAACTCTGTATGTATAAGTAAGTTTACACATAGATGTATACACAGTTGTGTATATATATACACACTTGAATAAAATATACATAGAAATAATATATAAAGAAATAACACTAAACACTGACTTGCCTTTTCTCTCTGTAGAAACAGATGCTTTTCCCTCTCTTCTGCAGCCTTTACCTCTTTTGCTTTGTCCTCCTCATCCTTCTCAGACACTTTTTGTTCTGGCTGTTTACTCTTTTGTTGTGAAACAACTTTTGGATCAGATCTTAACCTGGGAACCAACCCACCAATGTAGCTGTCCACAAAAGCCTGTACACTGTTACTGGGATACGAAAGAAAGTTTGCAATACTTTTTTTAGTGGAAACTGGAAGAGCAGCATTTGTCTTTTCAGCGCCCAGAGTCTCTGCTTCAGGACCTAAAGTCGCTGCTGAATCCACTATCTTCTCTTCATTCATTTCACTGTTTTCTGATGAATCACACTTATTCTTCTCTTTATTTTTTGAGTCCTGTAGTAAAGCATTCCTTTTTCTCTCTTGTTCCATAACGGAATTATTAAAGTACAAGTTGATATGATCAGCTACAAAGTTGAAAGTCTCTCCAAAATTTGTAGAAAAGTAGCTTATATGAAAAAGGTGATTTCTAGTAGCCACAGAATCTTCTGGAGTATCTTGGTAAGTGCCTCTTGACCTTACTAACGCAGACTCTGAGTTTTCACTTACACAAGTGGATTTCTTTGCAGCTGGGCCTCTGTTGCAATCCTCCTGAGTTCTGGCATCTGAGACTTGTTTAGCATTTTCTAGATTTGCACTGATGTTCTCTGCATCCGCATTACTTTTATTTGCTTTTCCCGGAGTACCTGAGTGTGACTTTAATCGAGCTATCCGTGAAACAAGTTCACTGTGAGTGCCAGACACTGCCTTTGAAACAGATTCTATAGTATTCTTAATTCGTGACATGCGATTGTTCACTTTTGTAAGTCCTTTGGCAGAAGAAGTTAGAAGTTTAGAAACTCTGTAGTATAAAAAGTCATGGCTGTAAACGTATTTGTTATACCAAAGTGTTCTGCTTCTGGCCCACTTACACCGAGGCTCGCTTGTATGAAAAACCCTTTGCTGAATGGCATGATTTATTCTCCAGCTAAATTCAGGTCTATAAAAAACCAGGTACTTGTTTCTTTGCTTCCACCAAAGACTTTTTGGGTTAATCACAAAGAACAAGTATGTGTCTAAAGAAAAATGAACTGTCATTACTTATAAATAATTACACCTTTTCTATGTTGCTTGTCTACTTCATTCCAGAAAATATATTTCAATAAATAAGTCTTGTATCACGGTGTTATCTGAAAAATATAAAAGACAACAATGAAAAGCCCAAACCGGTAACAAGTTAAACTAAAATCACAGAGCTGCTTAAAGCACATGAAGCTTATTTATTCTTTCAGTAAAGACAAATATACATTCAAATCAAATAATCTCATGGGGATATCTGCTACTCAGGGCTTTTGGTAGTGTCATCCCAACAACTACATTTCAACACAATTATTTCTTAAAGGCCAGTTTAAGCCCATCTTGAGCAACACGCAACAACTCTCAAAAGCATTTAATGACATATAGAAAATTGCTTGCTGGTCTTTCCAGTATCTCTTTAGCAAATTATCTTGTGCAGAGACCAAATTTCAAATGAAACTGTCATCATATTACCACTCCCTTGCAGAATTCTTCCCAGAGGAGAAATGACACCAATTTTTTGAGTAGAGCTTCAGCATAAAGTCACAAGTTGAATGAAACACTCCTGTCCTAAGAGCTAAGGGTGGTATAAAATCCTCACTGTACAAAGTAAATGCAAGGCATTTCTGAGGTGGATCAGAATTTCACACAGTATACAAGAGTTAGGCTGAAGCCGCAGCAGCAAATTCATTATTCAACTAAACGGCAAGCTCAGACTTCTCCAGCTCCTGTGACAAGTGCCGTGGATGCCGGGCAGGCCAACCCCCGCGCTGCCCGACGCCAAGGTAGCAGCAGAGGCGATGCCACCGCAGGCAGGAGCATCCTTACCTAGAGCTGCCTCAGCGGTGCCTGAACCTGCGCCGCGCCGGTCCGCTCCCGCAGCGACCCCGCGGCGCAGCCGGGCTGCAGGCCGCTATATGGGCACAGGGCACCTCCCGCCGCGGGAGGGGGAGCGGGTTCTGTCCGTACCTTGCGCCATTTCGCAGAAACGATTTCGAGAGCGGCCGCGTCAACAAGCTTAGGGTCCTGTCCCGTCCCGTCCCGTCGACCCCAGGTCACGCGCCCACACCCACCCCTGCGTCACGCACGCGAGTCCCGCGTGCCCGGCACGCGCTCGCCGCCCTCCCCCTTCGCCCCCCGGGGCGACGCGGCCCAGCCCGGCGGCAGCGGGTACCTGCTGGGCAAGGGCTACCGCCTCCCCCCGCTCCCCAGGCCGCTGCCGAGCGCCAGGCAGGGCGCAGCGCGCTCACAACCAGGGCGGCCGCCGGGGCCGTGGCCCGCGCGGTGCCACCCGGCGCAGCGGGCGGGGAGGGGATGCGGGCGGGAGGGGACACCGTCGACTACGACAGCGGCGCAGAGGGGCGAGCTGAGCTGGACCGCGCTACTGCGCCTGCGCGGCGCCCCGCACTGCCGGAAACAGCTGAGATACGCGCCCTCCCACCCGCCGCCGCGGGGGGCGGAGCCAGGCGGGGCAAGGTCACGGCCGCGNAGCGGCACGCGGGGCGGGGGCGGGCCCGTCTCGCCTCAGCACGGGCGGGGCGGTTGGCTTGGCTTGGCTTGGCTTGGCTTGGCTTGGCTTGGCTTGGCTTGGCTTGGCTTGGCTTGGCTTGGCTTGGCTTGGCGCTGGCGGCGTCGCCGGGCCCTTGATGTCGCCCCCCTGGAGGCGCTGGGAGCGAGGGGGCCGGGGGGAGGAGGTGCTCCCATACCCGGCCACCTCCCCTCCCGCCTCTCGGTGCGGGTGCGCCGGGGGTATCCCCCCGTACTTCCCGCATATTACTGGAGAAAGGTCACAAATACTGTGTTTTTCATGGGTTCGACTGGTGTGGGAGGCGCTTTGAAAATACCCGGGCAGAGTTCAGAGCAGCAACAGGCCTGTGAGCTTCCTGCCTGCGCTGCCTGTCCGAAATACAATGTTTGTGAAATTGCCTGAAGTTGGGGTGGCTGTGAAGGATGGTGTGTGCCCCACGAGCCTCGTACGCCGATGGATGCCTGGCCTTGAGCATTGGGAGCAGGATAGAGTTTCATCTGTGGTTTGAGATTCCAGTCGTCTGCTTCTGTTCTTCCTCAAAAAAATTAAAATTTTCTTACGTGATACTTCCTTCCCCAAAGGAAAATCCATATCCATTGCATGTTGTAGTTGTTATCACGTGTTTTTTATAAATTGAACAGATTGAACTTTCTACATCTCCTAGTGCAAGACATTCTCCAGCTCTTGAATATTTTATTAATATTAACTGAATAATTCGTAGTTCCTTTCTTGGCTCCTGTCAGTGTGGTGGGCTGACCCTGGCTGGTCACCACTCTATCACTCCCTCTCCATCAATAGGACAGGAGGAGAAAATAACAATGAAAAGGTCATGGATTGAGATAAGAACAGGGAGATCACTGACCAAATACCATCATGGGCAAAACGTACCTGACTTGGGGAAATTAAAATTTATTGCCAGTTAATAACAGAGTAGGATAGTGAGAAATAAAAACAGATCAAAAAACCCTTTTCCCCCCACCCTCCCATCTTTCTGGGATCAACTTCACTCCCAGCTTCTCTCCTTTTTTCCTGCAGCAGCACAGGGGGATGGGGATTGGGGGTTGCAGTCACTTCATCACATGTCTCTGCTGCTCCTTTCTTCTCATGGGGAGGACTCCTCACACTCTTCCCCTGCTCCAGCGTGGGGTCCTGCCCATGGGAGACAGTTCTCCACTAATTTCTCCAACGTGAGTCTTTCACATGGGCTGCAGTTCTTCATGAGCTGTTCCAGCGTGGGTCCCTTCTATGGGCTGCAGTCCTTTAGGAACAGACTGCTCCAGCTTGGGTCCACCACAGGGTCACAAGTCCTGCCAGCAAACCTGCTCCAGCATGAGCTCCTCTCTGCAAGGGGCCACGGGTCCTGCCAGGATCCTGCTCCAGCGTGGGCTTCCCACAGGGTCACAACCTCCTTCAGGCATCCGTCTGCTCTGGTGTGGGGTCCTCCCTGGGCTGCAGGTGGATCTCTGCTCCATCATGGACCTCTGTGGGCTGCAGGAGGACAGCCGGCCTCACCATGGTCTGCACCATGGGCTGCAGAGGAATCTCTGCTCCAGCATGTAGAGGATCTCCCACCTCTCCTTCTTCACTGACCTTGGTTTCTGCAAAGTTGTTTCTCTCACATATTCTCACTCCTGGCTGCTGTTGCACAGCAGTTTTTACCCGTTCTTAAATATGTTATCACAGGGGTGCTACCAATGTTACTGATGGGCTTGGGTTTGGTCAGTGGCGGGTCTGTCTTGGAACTGACTCCTTCCCACATATGGGAATCTTCTGGTGTCTTCTCACAGAAGCCACCCCCTACAGCCAGGCAAGTGTTTTTAAGGCTTCTGTGCTATTCTTTATCATGGGTTTTCTTTATTTATGGCTCAGTTCATTTTTAAACCAAATAGCCAAAACAGTAGTGGCATCTGCCCCAAGTTTCAGATGTAGCTAAGCAGAGAGGTTTTGCCCCCTCTTGTTTTATGCGTTTCTTTAGGTAAAGACCACTTATTGTTATGAGAGCAACACAGTACGCATACGTTTTAGACTGTGGTAGCAGTGTTGGCTTAAGCAGCTTCCTCAGCTGTCTCTGTCCTTGTGCAATCCCCAGGACTCCTGTCTGTTTGCCAACGTGGTGCACCGAATCGGATCTCCTAAGATGGCTCAAGAAGCAGTGACCCATCTGAAGCCACAGTCTAAGCTGTGCTTTAAACAGGCTAACTCGCATTCTTATGACAACAAAAGGTGAGGCAAAACAAGACCTACAACTTCAGTAAGAAGGAAGTTTGGCCACCTGAAGCCTCCTACTGCCAGCACACATCCTGCCTCTTGCACCGGCAAATAAGGTGTTGGAGGCAGGTGGCAGCAGATCCCTTTTATCTGCACATAGGTCCTTCCTAAAGAGTCACACTTTCTCCCATAATCTCATGGTAAAATTCTCTTCTGTGCCTGCTCAGACATTCCTCTCACCACTGGGTACGTACAATGGTTTGTTATTTCGTACATTTGCTGAGGAAAACATTCCAGGATTTAATATTTCGGGTCTAATCCCAAACACATGTGTTCTTGCCACACAGCCCTCCCCGAGGATCAAAGGGCCTGTCTGATCTGACGTGTTCAGAGGCCCATGATTCATCAGCATCTCAAAACAACCACGCAAGCCTCCAAAAGAACTAAAAGACACAGGATGAAAAAACTTAAATTTACATATTCCCAGGCACAAATTCCACATCCATGCCTTCTCTGCCATTTTGCCAATTTAGTCTTCTCTTTACTGTTTTCATGACATTAAGAATAAATTATATCAAATTTATATATCTAGAGGATAGACACCTCAGCTAATTTTGTAAGCTCTTAAAAATTAGTTGATTCATCCCATTTGAACAACTGCCTTTCAGATCAGAGACATGAAAGCACCTGCATTATTCAGAAGGTAGCTAACTCCAATTATAGTAGTTTTCATAGTATAGAAATGATCCCATTTATCACATTTAGAGATATATTTATTTTATTACAATGTACATTAACTGTTTTAAAAATACCCCTTCCTTTCCCCCCTGCCCAGTAATTTCTATAGGAAGTCTCAAGCAAGGACTTGTTGTGATTATTGGTGGGGTTTTTTTGCTGATCTCTGTTAGGCTGCATACCCAGCACTCTAGTTCTGTCAGAGTGGTCTCTTAAAACATGGTAGTTTCCAGTTTAGGATAATGCTGAAAGTATAATCTTTTGATGAGTGCTATCCTTGTAACTTAATTTAAAAAATCAAAGGCTTTTAAAATGTTTTCTCAACATACGTGTTCATACATGTATTTGTACATAATATGCAAACATTTGTCAATCAAATTACAAATTGCGGTAAATCTTCCTTTGGTGTACATGATTTTTGTCATTTTATAGTGAAAGTATTGTGATGGCCATAGTACAAGTGAGTTAACTATGTTTATTTATATATATGCTATATTTCTAAATGTCCTTAATTATTTCCAACATTCCCATTCCGAATAGAATACCATACCATACCATACCATACCATACCATACCATACCATACCATACCAGGTTGGAAATCTTGGACTGCTACTTGGAGAGAGAGTCATAATGCATTATGAGGTAGTTTGATAGAAATTGGCTATTTACCAGAAGTTATTGTTAGAAAATTTGTCTTTCTAGGGCTCTTTCTCCCAGTCTATGAAATACGAAAGTTTTCTATTTTCTTACAGTCTCCTTCGCTATAAAATAAATTAATTAATTCTGGAACTCCTTAGAAAATTAAATCTTACTCTTTATTGTTCTGTGACTTCAGCTTAGAGGAATTAAATCTGAATAGGACAACTTCCAGGGGTGTGATATTAATTCTGAGGAAATATTTTTGCATGTGCTTTCACTATACATTTGATACAGAGATATTATAAGTATATATAACATTTCAGTATATACAGGCAGGGTTTTGTTTTGTGTTGTTTTACTTGCCGTATTGATTATGGGTGGCATCCTGGAAAAACAGCACTGTCACCTAAGAGACTCAAGAAAATTAAAAATACTGCAAGTATTTGAAATCACTATGACAAATTAACATATGTTGGTAGGGTAATATTCTACTAATAATGGTATCTGAGATAATTGCTTACGTCTAACATCTTCAGTTAAGCATTAGAGAAAATGCTGGTGTCTATTTTCTTAAATGTAGGATGATACAGGCAGAAACTGTGTAGCACTTCCGGGTATTAATATTTTAAGCTTTGTAAATGCAGAACACAAGTATTCTTCCTCTTAACACTAGATGGCAGACAAAAATGGGAAAACATTTCCTTGTTTTCAGAGATAGAATATAGAGAAATTAATTTGCAACTTGAATGAACATTCCCTGAATGTTCTCAAAATAATAAGAATAAAGACCATTGGACACACACAAAATATCGTGCTCATGATAGCATGGATACTTCCTGCAGCCTTTCATTTGGCTATGGTTTTTGGCACAAATACTGCAAACAATCAAGTGGAACATTTTGACACTATTTTCTTATTGCTTTTTTATCTCAGTTACTTCCCTTAAATGTTTTGCTGTTGTCAAGAAGAACTAAAATTTCTTGAAGCCTTCAAAAGGCTTAAACAACTCAAATTGAAGAGTAACTTTTAGAGAAAACTGTCATTACCGGATACCTGCATGGTTGTGTAGTTGTCTTCCATTAATCCAAAAAGCAGGCGATGTAAGACTTATATTGCAACTGATAGTACCTTTCTATAACAGCAGTTACCTAAGGTAAATAGGCTTTTTTGGTCCTTATTGTCACTGAATCTCGGAAAAGAATATGAAAATAACACGTTTGCTAAGGAGGCAGGTTAATTTCCTATAAGTCGTTTTTCTAAACATTATGTAATCAGTTCATCTAGCAACCAATTAATATTTGGGGTTTTTACCTCATTCCTCTCCTAGATCTTCCAAAAGAAGTGTAGCAGGAGGGTCAGAATCCCCAAGGATACATCCACACTGAATCACACATTAAAATGGGAGTTCATCAAGCTGCAGCACAGTACTAATGTGCCCACTTGCAGGATTTGAGCCGTTGTCTGCACCGTGGACGAGGCAGCTGATCTCTGTGCACACACAAGGTGCTGTTAGTTGATGAGACAGTCTGGGACTGCTGTACAAAAACCTGCTTTGCATTGCCTGTTATGTATAGATGTGTAGTGCATTTATGGGACTGATAACCAGCACAGACTTCCTTGCTATTAAACTGTGATATGCATATACAATACTAGAACCGTAAGAGATCCCACCAAATCGCACATCTTTCCCTCTCTGTGCTGCTACTGTGGCTGCCCAGGTTCCAGGCCAGCTTGGCTATCTTCAGTGCCACACTGGGCAACCTTATCAACTATGATCAGAAAAGACCCAAGTTATTCCTGGGGTGTCTTCCCTGTTGAGGTTGTTCCAAAGGAGAAAAGTAAGTCTACTGGAATAGAAGGGCAACTGCAAAAGTAAATGTGACTTTCCTGCATAATGGTTAGGAAGTCATATACAAAGATGGCCATAGCTGCTGGTCTTGGTTCCTCAGTTTGTTCTCATTACTCAATAGCTTTTAGTATAAAACGTATATATAGGAGAAAACAGCTGACTGTGGCCTTCTGCTTCCCGTAGGAGTGCCTTAGCCACAAGGATACAGAACTACATCACTTTTTCCAGGGTTTCTTCTTGGTTCTATGAATCTTCCATTCTTTTCCGTGTAGAAGGGAAAGCATCTTCTGTTCTGCCATGCCAATAAGGTACAATACACGTTTCTGACTCGAGTCAGAAATGTGTAGTTAAATCTTCTCAGGCTGAAAATAGCACTGAACCCATTTTCATCCATCACCTGAGCAAATATTCAATTGAAAATAGTGTTATACTAGCTATTGTCAAAGGCCTTCTTCCTGTTCCTCTTCCCTCCTATTCCTGCTGGTCCTACTGCCCCTGCCCAAGGCTCTCCATTTTCTCACCCCATTTGAAATAACTGGGCAAGTCCCAGCCTGTGCCTGGAAGGGATTTTTGTAAGGAGCCTTTAGAGTTACCGGCTCTGTGTTTTGGTTGGCTAAAAGTACCTGGCTTTAGTGTGGAGTTAAAAACTCTAGATTGGAATCCGATTCTGGAATTTAGCTACATCCCCCCGTCTGTTAATTTTCCAGTTTTGCCAATTCCAGGCAGTTTCCTTCTTCCTACACAATGTAAAGGTGCTTGAATCCCTAAAGCAGGGCTCTGGATCCCTAAACCAGGATACTGGATTCCACTCTGGGAATTGGTACCTAAAGTCCTTTATGCAGCTAGCCTTGATTTCCTGTGCCTGCACAGCTCATAGTCAATGGTCTCTGTCCTTGATCAGTGCTTTTGTGCATTCTAGAAATCTAGATGCTAAAAACAAGAGTGTACTAATCAAATAATTATTCAGTAATTATGAATAATGCAGTTGATTACTTCAAATTTGAAATTCAAACTCAGGCTAGAGGTCATACTACAATTCCTTTTCAGCCCCCTGTGATTACTATAAGAGTCATTGTGTTACCTTTCTGCACTCAAGAACTCATAGATGTGAATTTTGTTACTGCAGCATCTGGTTGACAGTATTATTGTAGAAGTGTCAGACAAAGTTCTTGGCACGAATGGAAGAAGGTCAAAAATGCACAGTCTTTTTAGGTCCACTGGAATTAATTCACTGTCCACATTGTTTGCAATTGCTTATTCGGTATTGTCGGAGAACCTGAGTCATTACTATTTAACTTTGTTTTTTTTTTAATTAAAACATTGAAATGTGTCTGGCCTTTGCACCAGACCTTGAGGTTCCATCTTAGTGTTTTTCCCTTTATTAAAAATCTCTGTTTATAACTTGTCATGTGTGGAAAAAGTACTTTGTCATTCTTCTTCAAAATCAGTACATCGTAGTTCCTTCTCCTGAAGTTACACCTTATTTCTCCATTGTTGTTTGCTCTGACCAACCTCAGTGAAGCTCTTTATCTGTCAGTTTTTTTCCACAGCCCTGGTGGCAGGTGAGCTGGCAGGCCATTTAGTGTCCTAATAGAAAATCCGTACTGTCTGGAATGCTGCAAATGAAAAAGATACATTTTGGCAGAAGGCTGCATACCTGATTTATAATTATTTGTTTCTATCTCAAATGGAAGTAGCCTGATGAAAGTTATAGAAGTACCATTAAAAGCTCAGTACTCTACAGGTAAACACGATTTATTCAAGTTGCACAAAATTTTATAGCAGCAATGGGGAAAAAAGTGTTATTTAGAGGATGATTTACAAGCTGTGGAAGATAATTCTACCACTATAATTCAAGTACATGAATTGAGCAAACCAGTTCCAGTCTTTGGGCCGAGTGGGAATCTTGCTGCTGTCAATAACGTCTGTGAAATGAGAAAAATGCCCAAAGAATTGAGGTCAGCACTGCTGAATGATAAAGCTTTTACTGAAATGGGCTAAAAAGTTATTTTTTCAGACATAATCTCCTTAGGGATTAAAAAGAGGCACGTAGTAATATGCGTAGTTAGTGGTACTGCCTTATGGTAAATACCTGGGACATGCCCAGTTACGAGTCACCGGGGGCCCATAGCCGGGTTTTTTTCTTTGGCTTTAATGCCTGTGGCTAATTCCTACTGATGGATGCACTTAATTTAGGAGAGTCTTGTTCCAAGATATTGCCTAACAGTGATTATAGTAGTTTGATGTGTTGTAGTCCTATGTTTTAAGGCTATAAAGCTGGACTTGTTATGTAGCTTTTAATCTTACTAAAATAACATCCCCTTCCTTTAAATACACAGCTAACTTACTCATCTGCAAAACAAACATAGTTTCACGGAAAGTGAAAGGCGTCCAGATCGTGTGTGTGCGGAGAAGCACCATTTACACGCGCATACACACGTACACGAAACATGGGCAGGTCCACAACTGACAGCTAGATCTACTTTGCAGGGTTCAGATTCCACTTCTGGTATATAAACAGGACTAGCAGGACAGAAAATTATCCTGTATTCAATATAGTGTTAGTTTGAAAAGTTAAGGGTAGTTTGTAGTGTGTCTGGACTAGAAATTAATGAGATTTTGGGTTGTCCTTACACTTAGAAAATTGGCTTCCCAAAAAGTTTTCCTTCCCGCCAAAAAGTATTTTTGTCCAAATCAAAACTTAACTCTTTCTGAGGAATGGATTTATTGACATTATTAAACATTTTGTGTCTTCTCGTATTGTGACAGCAGCATTAGTAGCTGCCTATATTGAATGACTGCACGTATGCTGTCTGCAATACTGTTTTCAATATGTTTTTCTCTATCTTTTGTTGACAGATTGGCTTTAGCTGTTGCATTTGAGGCTGGTTTAGTTCCATAGTTCCTCTTTAATAACTTTCTAAATACGTAGGGTTGGAGTGAACCAATAATCCTGGTCCAAATAACCTTTTATGTTAGTGTAACTATAGAATAATGGTGGGATTTTTTAAGAAACCAGAACTGTAGGAGGTTGTAGCAATACAGGAGAAGAAAGGAGTCTATCATTTTCATCCGTTAAAGATGACTTACAGTGAAGAAGTTTATCCACCATACCTGGAAATAAGCAATATTTTATTACTGAAAATTATGAATCTACTTTGCTGTACATGCATCCATGCTGGAGGCTAAATCCTTGAACAGTACTCATGTAACTTTCGCTAATCTGCTATGTGAAAGAGTCCATTTTCTAGCCACTATATTACTACCAAAATGAGTTCTTGTTACATTTCATGTTACTGGTATGTATTTACATTACTTAATACATCTCATAGAATGTATTCACTGGCACAATTTCGATACAATACTGTGTTAATTCTTTTTATCTGCCCTAGGATATGTACAAAGTAAATGTTTTGTATAAAACAATTTATTAAGAAGTAGATGTTTCTATCACCTTCTTGACACCTGAATCTTTTGGTGGACACTCTACTCCTTTCTACCAGCTGGTTTTTACATGTTAATATTTGAAAAGAAACAGAATCACATCAGCACTAAGGAAATATTTTTTTATTTCCTAAAATCCTCTAGAGGAGTAGCAAACAATGCAAAAATTTTCTTTGCCTAATTAGTTGGTTTTCCTGACTTGAAAAGTGCGGTGGCAATAAACTACTAGCTCTTCATTTGTACTGAATCTCACAGAGAAAAGAGACAGACCTGAGTTTCTTAAATCAAAAGCAGACAGTAGTATTTTCCACTTGATCTTTTCTTAAACAGGAACTTTTTAGAACTTGTTTATGCATTCCAAAGTAAAAGAGCTCACACCTATTATCTTCACAAGTTGTATTAAATAAATGATGTCTGTCATGAGATGAAACACTTCCTGATTTTAAGAAGTTGCTGAAGGTTTTTTAACACTAAAATGTATGTATTTCTGCTTCAGCATACATTCCTCATCTTGCTTGGCAAAAGCATCTGCAATGCACTGCAATTCATGCAGTTTGTGAAATCAAAGAATCATAGAATAGTTTGGGTGGGAAGGGACCTTCAAAGGTCATCTAGTCCAACCCCCTGCAATGAGCAGGGACATCTCCAACTAGGTCAGATTGCTCAGAGCCCCATCCAGCCTGGCCTGGAATGTCTCCAGGGATGGGGCATCTACCACCTCTCTGGGCAACCTGGGCCAGTATGTTACCAACTCAATGTAAAAAATTTCTTGTCCATGCCTAGCCTGAATCTCCCTTCTTTTAGTTTAAAACTATTCCCCGTTGTCCTGTCATAAAGTGCCTTGCCCTGCTGAAAAGTCTGTCTTCATCTTTCTTACAGGTTCCTTTTAAGTACTGAAAGGCTGCAATAAGGTCTCCCTGGAGCCTTCTCTTCTTCAGGCTAAACAACCCCGACTCTCTCAGCCTGTCCTCACAGCAGAGCTGTTCCAGCCCTCTGATCATCTTGGTGGCCTCCTCTGCACCCTGTCCAAGAGGTCCATGTCTTTCCTGTGCTGCGGGCTCCAGAGCTGGGTGCTGTGCTCCAGGTGGAGTCTCACCAGAGCAAAGGGGCAGAAACAACTCCCTCAAATACAAAAATTGTTTAATCTGGCAAAGATTTGATTAAAAAGTTATCTAATACCAGTCTGTAAGTACTTTAGGAGCAACTGCAGAGTTGATGGAACCAGTGGTTTCATCAGTGGTGGCAGGTGATCTAATAGGGGACTATGGCCACTGTGGGACATTCTGAAGAAGCATTAGGAACTAATTCTTCACTAAGAGCATTGGAACAGACAGTTCAGAGAGGCAGAATTTCCATACTTGAAGGATTGCAAGACCTGGCTGAACAAAGCAATGGCTGACCTTATCTAGTGATGTTGATATTCCCTCTTCAGTAGGCAGTTATGGTCTGGAGGAAGACCTCAAAATGTCCCTTCCAACCAATGTTTCTATGATTCTATGATCCTGTGATTAAGGTAATCAGGTTAGTATAGACAATATTGTTGCCATGGGAGAAATTGATGCTGAAATTTGCCTAAATCCTAGCTTTGAAAATACCTCTTCGAACAACAAAGTGGCTTGAGATGATTACCCAGCTACAGGTGCAGAAAAAATAGTTACCTGATTAATGTCTTGTATACCTTCAGTACATTCAGATGGATTACTTGACAGTACCATAGATTTAAAGTATCAAATGTCAGCGGAAGAATAAAGGAATTATTGTTTGGATAATGTTTGAATTTTGCGAATTACAACAATAACAACAGAATACGCTGTATCTCATCTCCCAAAATATATTTTAAAAGCAATACAGTGCAGAAACTACATAGAAAGTTTTTAGAAAGTATGTACTATGGCAGCCCAAACAGTACTCTGTGCCTGTGTTTGGGCACTGAACTGAAGCCTTGATATCCTTTCAATATGATGGAAGTTGGGACACACAACTCACAAGTAATCTGTAGGTTGAGGGAAGTGGTTACTCCTCTCTAGTCAGCAGTAGTTATACCACACCTGGAACACTGCCTCTGGTTGTGGAGCCTCTGCACAGGAAAGGTGTCATGAGCTTGAGTGAGCCAGGCAAAAGATTGGAGGGATGGAAGATGTAACCTGTCAGGGGAGGCTGAGTGAGCTGGGCTTGTGCTCTGCACAAGGTGGGTGCAACAATAAAGAGTGTGGTAAAATAGCTGTTTTCTTAAGATAGAACAAAATCAGGAATATAGATAGTAAGGAAATCTTAGGTCCCTTCCAATGCTGGTAATGCCACTTTTGTTCAGCATCAGACAGACACATGGTGGACCTTTTGCTGACATGCTGCACAGATGCTATCTCTGGAGGAGTTCCTCCTCCTTCCCATGATGTGGAGCCTTTTGTTTTGTGTAGCAATCAATATCTTCTTCTGACAAGCTGGGACATTATCCCTGTCATATCATTCACCAGTGCACAGCACAGGCTTTAAGTACAAGGCCGAGTAGGTCAGACATGTCCTGTTCAATATCACCAACTCCTTAATTACATCATCTTCTGCAAGGCTCCCAATACAGCTTGTTCATCCAGGAGCATAAACAGCTTCAGGGTGACCTCCAGTCTCTATGGGGAGGCTAGTGAGAGGTCTGAGCTGGGCTCTTACTGAAGTCACAAGATGGTGGTCAAAATCAGGGGAGGTTCTGGTGGCACATAAGGAAAGCTTTTTCACAAGGGAAATAAGTAAGTGTTTGCACCTGGTTACCTAGGGAGGTTGGGGAGTCTCTGCTTCTGGAGGTTTTCAAGACCTGACTGGACAAATGCTAAGTAAACTGGCCTGAATTCAGTGTTGTCCCTGCCTTGAGCATCTGTGTGGATCTGTAATTCTAACCAGATGCTTAAATTGAAGTCTTAATCCATGAGCTGAATCCCTCCCTACTAGCTTACCAACAAACATTAGATGAGAGCCCACACTGAGAAATTAATCAGAAGTTAATTAAAATGTGCCTTCCCACACTACTGAAAGTAAATAATTTAGGAAAAGAATTTAACTTGGACAGATACAGTTTGGAAGGAAGCAAAGCTGGGCAACAAGAGAAGGACACTATTGGAATAAAACAACAGCTAAGACTACTTAAACATTTTCATCTGTTATCCTGTTTTTCTTTTCTCAGTGAGTTATATTCCCAGAGTGGATTCAATTTCAGTATAACATTATCCTGAATGTCGGCTAGCGTGGATGAAAAAGGTGGAAAGGGCACAATTACAAAATTATGAAACCATTGACATATATTGAACTGATTATATGTAAGATGGCGTAGAATCTGACATCACTAGGACAATTTGTACAAGGATGGCCAACTCCCTTTTTATAAACATGGCAAAGGCTACTTGTTGCACAGTGTGCTTGACCTTTAAACTGTGTCTACATGCTGGGTCTGACACCTACTACAGCTTGTCTGCTGCCCAGACAGTGTGTGCTGTGTGCATGTGTACACCTAGGAGGAGCTGCATGTTCCCAGGGATCTTGTTGAACTGTTCTAGGTGTAGGTGACAAAATACATTTGCCTGAAATATATGTCTACCCGTTCATTATGCATTGTGAAAATCATAAAAATATATGCTTCAGCCACTATGTTCTGGTTAGTCTTCCAACAGTATCCCAGAAGTGACATATGTTGCCTATTCTGGTCTTTTTACATTTATCTTCCATGCCTGACAATGGGCTTAGTTTCCTATTTGACATGTCCCTGTTTCAACGCACTTAGTCCTATCTCTGCCTAGATGTAGATGGCTAGCCTGCTAGAAGATTAAAGATCACGCCTGGCTTTTTGTTAACTCACGGAGTGAGTAAATGATTTTGGAGCACACACCTGAAATTTTGTCTCCATCTGAAGGCAGAACTGGAGATCAGCCAGCCTGCTCTGCAGTGCAGTGTTTGCCACCAGCAGAATTTCCAGGCATTCGTGGTCTGTGGCCAATTCAGTTACTCTCTGGAAGTTGCTGTGTGAAGGGAGGGTGAGGGTAGAGACAAACCCGTTTGTTCCCTTATGGTCTTGCCATGCTGTTTCACACGAATGGGATAAATTCCAAACTTGGGGGTAATCTGAAAGGAAACAACCTCAGGAATCTAAGTTTCCTACAAACAGGCTTCCATTTAGGAAAAAAAATGTCAGATGTATTAGATTAATTTGTTATGATTCATACTCTTTGTGAGATGGTCGTGGAGGAAAGTTGTTGTGTACTCAGGCAGCTGCAGCAGTGTTCAGCCAAATCTGGCTTGTGGATACTTATAGCTACTGTCGATGGCAAAGGTTCCTGAGCTTGTTCAGCTCATCTGTTGTCTGTTCTCATAGTCTTACCCTTGCTTGAGATATTAAGATCAGTCCCCTGGTGGGGTGGAAGGAGGAAACACGGAGAGAAAAGAGATCATGCAGTTTATGAATTTTGCCCTTCCTCTGTCAATATGTGAAAACATTTATTGCCAAGGAGATGGTCGTCTGTTTGTGATATTCCTCAACTAGTTTCATAATATAGTCATGATCATAGCGATCAATTAGTGTAGGTGCAGTATTGTGTTCTCTACATGCAGCATAGACGTACTTTTAGCCTTATCAGTTTCTTCTTCAGAAAGACTTCAAATTACCAGTCTCCCAATTGTAACCAAAATGATATGAGTGCTCTAGCTTCAGACAAGATTGCATACAAATATGTGTTATCTTTCATATTAAATTAATTCATTTTATTAAATCTCTGTTTTCTGATTAAGAGGGCAGACTAAGGGAAAACCAATGAAATTAAGTGAAAATTGCTATTCTTATCTGCCACTAACAAAACGCAAAAGCCATACTGGTAGGGCAAAGAACAATGAAACTGTTGTGGTCATGGTACAACTTACTCTACAAAAATAAAAAGGATTAAGTACTGAAAAATGACCTCTCAGCCTTTAGCGCTATAGTAGAATAGAGACCCTTGGAAATTTTTTCCTTGTAGAGACCTTTTCCTCAGTTGGATTTCCCACTGAATTTTCACTTATTTTTTTATCAAATTCTCAGTAGACTCACAGTCCCATTAAAAGTAATTTATTTCACATGTGTTATTTTTCATTTTGCTGAGAAAAAAACCTCTAAGTCTTGACCCTGTCCTGAAATAAAAAGATTAATTTTAACGCAGTTAAAATCCTTTTCAAAATCAGGTGACTCCAAAGAAGACAAGAGAAAAAAAAAAAAAAACCCATGGAAAAACGCGTTTCTTCATCTCTGCTACATTTAGGATGTGGTTGTGCCCCAGGAGCCTAGAGGATTGCAGTGACGGTGCCCCTGAGCTCAGGGGCCCAACTTTCCGTCTACATATAAACATTCCTCCCGCTCCAGCCGAAGCATGCCCTTCTGGCTTGCGTAAAAAAATATTTTTAAGAACTCTCCCGAGTAAGATCATTTAAGTATGATTTTGGCCAGAGCTATTTACAAGTTCGGGCTTTCACTGAAGTGAGTAATTGAATTACGTTGAGCCTCTGAAGTTTGCCTTTTATTTATATATTTTCCCCAATTGTGTGACTCGCTCTGCCATTGGCTGGGTCCCTGCAGCCTACCCGAGGGCGCTGCAGTTACATAAGGCTCTGCTGGGAGCCTATATAAAGCCTTTTTGCACGCCAGCAAGAGACAGAATTTCATCAAGAGCCAGGTCCCACTGCTTTAGTTCACACAAGCAGGAGGAGATTTGCTTGAAGATACACGGAAACCTGAACCCGGGCTGGTTTGTTTGCTAGCCGGTACTTCACAGCTGTCAACCTGAGTCGCAAGTAGCAGCTACTGCAAGTAGCTTCTGTGCACTATGAAGAATTTTTCATTTCCTATGCAGGATAACACACATGAGACCGAGAGTTCTTCTCCTCACAGATTCCTGAGTTTGACAAATCAGTCAGATCCTGTTGGAAGACCAGAAAGAGATGAGCAATTAGCTCAAGTAGAGATTGCTGTACTGGGGGTCATATTTCTGACAGCGTCTGTGGGCAATTTTATTCTCATACTGGTGCTGTGGCGAAGAAGAAAGAAGCTCTCTAGGATGTATGTATTCATGCTTCACCTGAGCATCGCTGATTTAGTGGTAGCCTTTTTCCAAGTGCTGCCTCAGCTCGTGTGGGATATTACAGATGTTTTCATAGGGCCAGATTTCCTGTGCAGAATTATCAAGTATCTACAATTGCTGGGCATGTTTGCCTCTACTTACATGATAGTGGTCATGACAGTGGACAGATATCAAGCAGTTTGCTACCCTATGGTCACTTTCCAAAAGAAGAGAGCTCTCTGGAACATCCCTATTTGTACCAGCTGGTCTATATCACTGATTCTTAGCCTACCGCAGGTATTTATCTTTTCTAAGACTGAAATATCTCCAGGTATCTTTGAGTGCTGGGGTGAATTTATTCAGCCATGGGGCCCAAGGGCATATGTGACTTGGATTTTTGTAGTTATATTCTTCATTCCCTCAGCCATCCTTATCACATGCCAGGTTAAGATTTGCAAAATAATCAAAAGAAATATATACGTGAAAAACCAGAATGAATATGAAGTAACAAATCAGAAGCAAGTCCTGCCATCCCGAGCAAGCAGTGTGAACTGTATTTCAAAGGCTATGATCAAGACTGTAAAAATGACGGTGGTGACGGTTGTTGCATATGTCCTCTGTTGGTCACCTTTCTTCATTGCACAGCTGTGGTCTGTGTGGTTCCCCAGTGTCATGACCGAAGGTAAGATACTCTCCATCCTAATTCATAACCTCATTGCAGACTAGCACGGTGCTGTGTTGCTTTATATTTGCAATTTGCTTTTGTGTAAAAGTTAGATGTGATCATTTCAGTATGATTAAAAATAAAATCTTGGATGGATTATCTACTGTATTTAATTAGGTACAGAGGACTTCATGTGTTCTGTGATCAGAACATCATATATATATATGATTCTATGCATGTTTATGTTTTGGGTGATGGATGATTTAAAGATTAATGAACAGCACAGGGAAAAACATCATCTGCTCTGGCAAGGATTGAGACTTTTAGAGATTTTAGATATTAAAGCAGCAGTGGTTTGGGTTCTTGAGGTGAAAAGGAGTAATTAACTATTCAAAGTAATAAAATAAAGATTTCTTATTTACTGGATAGAACAGTGATGTTATAAGACTTTTTTTTTTTTTAATATTGAAATCATGTTGATGAAATCTCTGTGGTACACTATGATACAATTAAAAGTTGTGAAACAGCTGTTTATAAAGCAAAAAAATCAAGCCTGAGAAAGATATCAAAGAACATAATGTTGTAAACTAGATTAATCTTGTCAAATTGATACTGCTGCCTCTTTGTGAAAGGCAGACTCTGTATGTGACATTATTTAAGTTCACCTATTCTAACCTGAAAGATATAAACCAAAGGAGGAAGAAAAAAAAAAAGATAATAGCTCTGTCTGATGGAAAAAAAAAATCTTCTCATATTTGTTTTAAGAATTCTTTCTGTCAGTGTGAATTTGGGTCTTTCTGTACATATATTTCTATCAATATCTGTAGTTATCTGTATCTGTATAGCAGGTTAGTATTTGCTTTTAAATTTGATGCAGCTACATCAAAAAAGAGCTATTTGAAATGATTGAACTCAATACCGTACAGTGTGCTTCATGCCTTCTGAAACTGCAAATTGCATGGAGTAAATGGCAATTTCCTGCTCTTAGATTAACTTTAATATATGAGCAGGTGCACCAGATAGCAGCAAACTGTGAAAATGTTATTTATTTCTATATGCACTTTATTTACTCTGTTATTCCTTTATCTGTTTCATTCCAGGTTCAGCATTCACCATTATCATGCTCCTTGGCAATTTAAATAGTTGCACCAACCCATGGATTTACATGTATTTTTGTGGCCACATTCCGTATTGCACAAAGAAGCAGCTGGAGAACACCTCGGCTCAAGAGGAATCGGTGATCACGGGGAGCATTCATCTCGGAGAGAGAGACCCTGAGGAAAACAGCACTTCTGCATAAATGTTGAATGCTTTTTGTTGTTTCGTTAAATTTGCTATGTTCAGAAGACATATTGATATTTTACCATTGTCCCTTGTTTTGTGATAAGGAAGCTTAAAAACTGTCTTTTGCTGTATAACTATATTTCCCTGCAGTTCTGTAGCATGTACATGAACTTTCCATGTTGTACAAGCCTGACTCAATACTTCCATCCTCACTGTGTTATCAGAATGAATTCTCATAAAGACTGACAAAGACACATAAAAGCATCTTAGATGTTTTGTGCCCTAACATACTTTCTCTTCTGTGATTCTGAATTTCTAAGTAGGAAAATTTTACAACTAAATGGTCCAAGAAATTGAAACATAATTGGAAAGGAATCTAACATAATTATACTTGAATATGTGTTCAAACTGAACTATGAATTGTTCATCATTCTGGTGTGATTGAGGGACAGTCTGACAAATCTTGAGAAAGCAGCAGGAAATCAGAAAAAGCCTTTGCCAGCTATTATTAATACCTATTTTAAATTAACTCATATACATTTATAAAATTCTTAGCAGCTTAATATCCTTTTTCAAAAAATAATTCAGTGTCTTTGTGATGCTGGATACCTACTTCAGTTTCAAATGCCATTGTGGATGGCAGGAGGTCAGCAGCATACTAACAGTCCAGGTTTGTGGCTTCACAACATGGGATTTGATCTTCCATGCATTCCCTGATGGGCAAGCAGTTAAGTGAAACTCCCCAGACATACACACATATATACATACTTTTTTATTTTTAATTTAAAAAAATGTGTGCTAGGAATGTACATTTTCATTTGGTGTTCAGATCTGTTTTTTATGGCATGCAATTTACTGAGAGAGTGTGCTCAGAGCCCCTTCAGGTTCAAATTCAATTATTTACTCTTCATGGTAAAAATAAATCTGCATATCTTTATCTCAAAAAGCCATTTGCTTGCTAGTTTGTGGGTGTTTCATGCAGGTAGCTATTTATTCCTCTTTCAGTGTCTGCAATCTAATCAGAGGAGTGTAGAAGGAATATCAGCAAGGGTCTTTCAGGTGAGAACAGAGATGCATTCACAGAGATTCTTGGTGATATTTGCATATCATCTGCCTACACTATATTAATACTATATTTCATCATTGCTATTCACTTTTCATTTTTATGAGTGCTAGCAATCTCAAATTTCAGTGGAAAAGCTATAAAATTGGGGTATTTTAATAGTCTTTAAATTGTCCTCAAAGAAATATTGATGTAAAACAAGTACCGATTGAATTGTGGGAAGTGCTGCTGTACAATGAATAGTTACTCTTCAGGTTAATGTGTGCTGATATGACTGAATATTCTATCATTTCTATTCCCTGTATAGTTAGACCAGATAGGTGTACAAACCAAATATTGCTGTTGTTTATGAAGGGAAAAGCTGGTGTCCCAATACAGCTGGCAAGAAGAATGGGTCTCCAGCAATCAGGAGGAGGAAGGTGGATGAAGATAGTATGAGAACCAGACAGGAATGGGAAGAGTCTGTATGATCTCTCTTATTGTGAACAAAATTGGTACTTTTTTCTTGCTGTTTTTTTCTTCTTCTCTTTAATTAATAGAAATTCATTCTATCCCACATCTCCCCAGTTAGAGCAATTCTGAAATGCAAATGACAGTGTCCTTATCTGAGGTATGAACATCTGTGATACAATCCATACTATTGACAGGATATTTGCTGTATTCAGCCACTGATTTTCTAAGATTTTCATTCAAATTAGCTCTCAGTTAGGTTCTCCCTTATGACTTAATTCCATGGTTAATGATTTTTTTGTTTGTATGTTTTCCACTTCCTTTGTTTGCAGTTAGTTACATAGTAAAATATACAATGTTTAAAGGAGCTCTAAAGAGAACTTCTTCAAGGAACTACCCGTGACATTGTACTACGGGACTTGCAGCAAAACACACTGAAAACCTCGAAAGATAAAAAATTGCAAGGAAAAGAAGCATTCAAATTTTGTACAAATAGTAATGCAGATCCAGAACTGACATCAGTCACGGTACTGCCCAGTGACCACAGTGGAGCTGTGCCATTCTACAGCACCTGATCTGGCCCTTGATATTTAAAAAGTATAACTTCTATTACTTAGATTTCTGCATTGCTCATATATTTGTTTCTGGCTCTATAAATAGTTTGGTAGAGCTTGATTTCTCAGATAGCAGTAGCTCCATGTGTTCTATAAGAGTCTGAAAGCAACATTAACTGTCCGTATTTCAGATATTTTGATAATGTAACAAATGAAATGCCAGAACTTCTTAAGCTCAATAATGAATTCTCATTGTCTGTGATGTTCAAAACAATGATATTTTTGTCTCGCAAGTGCTTTCTTTCTGATTTTTTAAATTTCTTTGACCTGAGATCAGTCCTGGTGATAAGAAGAAAAATAAAGGTTGCTGTACTGTGATGTCAAACTACAAGCTATGGACACTTTTAGTCTCGGTCCAACAGGAGGTACTTGAACAAAGGTATTCTTGCCTTTTTTTTTTTTTCACTGACCCTTGACTGGAGAGTTTGGTGCTGCTCCACAATTTTCTGTCAAAACTTATTTCCAAATGATGGAAAATGAATTTTTTCTCTTTGTGAATTTGGCCATCAGTTTTCTTGGGAATTGTAGTTTTAACATCTTGTGTGCTTGTTTTCCTCTATATTTTTATTCTTCAGCTGGACTATATCTTGAGCTGGACTGTATGAGCTGGACTGCATCTGTCAATTCACTATCACTTGTATTTCCAATAGGCATTACAGCATCTCATTAAGAGGAATGACTGTGAGACATCACTGTAGGCTTGCCAGGTTGTTTAATCCATGTGGGAGAATCAGAAACTTGAATGTACAAGTCCCTGGAGGCACTGTGGAAACACGTGCAAATGAAAAAAATCCAATTATCAGATGAAAGCCTTCCTCATCAATGCCTAAATTCTGTTTTCTCACATAAATCATTTCTGAGCAGAAAAATACATACTGTACAAGTTCAGACTCTTGAAGTGAATGGGTATGTTGTTGATGCTGGCACTGAAGTACAGTGTCTGGTTATCTCTTTTTTTGTTTTCCCACTTTCCATGGTTTTGTTACTACTTGGGAAAGGCACAATTCAGTAAAAGGAATTAGGTTCTTTCCTAAAAATTATTGGTTTATGTTTTACAGTACAGATAAGAAGAATCAAAAGCAATGTAATCTATCAATTCTGTATTGATTTATTACAGAAACAAACAAACAAAACCCATGACAAAAGTACTAGAATGAAAGGAAAATCCTAACATGTGTTTTTAATTCTTTACAATATATATTGATAACTCTGTTATTCTACAGAACTGTTGCTGTATTTTCATAGCCAGTCCCAGTTCAGATACTTGTAATGGTGAATACTGAAGCCAGAGCTGTCGGGTGATAATATTTCTCTTTAATCTTTCAACGAAATGATGCTGGCAAATTTTAAAGATGGTGCCAAACTAAAGTCCTGCCAATTTCACTTTAATCACTTAGTTCTGACAATGGTGACAGGTTATAAGGTCGAATAAACTGCTCCTGTCTCCGTTTTGTTGGGGAAGACTGGCTATGATGTGGAGGCCTAAGTTGGAAATGGTGGAGTTTATGATGCGAGGCAGACATGGCTGTATCATCCAGTTCCCAGACACTCAGCCAGGATAAAATTATCCTCAAGAGCCTGCGAATGTTAGCTATTCTTGGCTGAAGAGTTTCAGGAGCAGACAAAGGCAAAGAATAATGATCCAGCTACTCAGTTCTTTCAGACAAATCTTGTTTAGGTTGGATTCCTCACAAAAAAAAAAAAAAAAAAAGGAAAAAAAAAAGAAAAAAGGAAAGCTATTTTCTGTCTTCATAAGGTAAGGATTTGGCCCTGAATGCCTTGGGTATCTACAGGAAACAGATGATTCACACGTGCAGCTAAACAGGCAGGATTGCAAATGAAAACAGCTCAAATGGGAACTGTATTACCTACAGTAAGGCAGTCACAAATAATTTATTTACTACTGTATTAGTTGATTGTGGCAGCTGCACTTTCCCCCCCCCACGCCCTGAGATCCGCTGTGGCAGTTGCACATCCTCCTCTCAGAACTGGGCCTTCAATGGGCAGTTAATGGCTCTTTGTGGAGGCCCAGAGCCGGTGGGCAGGGCCGTCAGCAAAGGAGGGGCCAAGCCTGCCCACAGCCCAGAGAAGCTGAGAAGCTTCTTGAATGCCCACAGTCGTTGGGGAGGGGGTGCACAGAGAAGCCGAGAAGCTTCTGGAATGCCCACAGCCAGATCTGAACAGACTATAAATGGGGTTCCCGACGAAGACCCCTTTGTGTGGTCTTCTCGAGCTGCGGGTCTGCCATGCTGCTGGAGTCACTCCCCTTAGATAGAGCAGCTGTCTAAGGTAATTCCCTGGATTGGGAGAGCCTCACCTCTGTGGGTGGTGAGTGATAAATTACTGAATATATATTTTAATAATTCCTTGCCTGAGACAGGCAAGGTGTAAGTTCCTTGCCAGGTAGTCAGGTGTAAGTCCTGGCCACAATAGGTTACCATTTCTTCCTTGTGGGTAAACAGCCAGAGAGGGCTCCGGTTTTATTTTCTTGTGAGTGTGTGTATGTACACTGTGGATCTCCATTATTTTTATTTTGCTGTATCCCAAATAATCTCCTAACCTGATACCTGAACCTATATCTTACGTTATTGGAGTGCTAGTTAATTGTATAAACCCTGGTTTTAATCAGTTTATCGGCAGTACTTTTCTGGCCAGAATAAAGTTAGTTTTGGACCTTGTTGTCCGCCAAAACTTATTTTCGGGTGCTTCCGTGACATTGATCCACATAGATTTGGACTGAAAGGAAAGCACAGTGTTAGAAAATCAGAAATAAAACCTGATGTAAAATATGCTACCACATCAAACCTTCAGCTGCCATCCCCAAACCCATCTCTTCAGTCCTATGTGTGCAACCCTAGGCCCCTCTGTGCTCTCATGGTCTCAGGTAGAGCCTCGTGTTCTGCAGCACTGTTCCCAAAATCTACCTGCCCTAATCTCTTGCAGAGGTACCCCAGGTTGTCTTGACTTTGCCTTTCTGAAACAAAAGGATAGAAGCTGCATTTTTTATCTTGGGCTAAATGGTGCTCCCGCTTTGCTGCTTGAGGACTTTCTGAGGGTCATCTCATTAAGAAGGCAAATTCTTGGCATCTTTACAAGCCCCCCTGTAAAATTTCCATTACTTTGCACTTCACCTTTTCAGGAACAACAGAAAGAATAGGCTTTGAGTGAAACTATAATAAGGAGATCATACCCACTCTTTCTTGCTTCCTTTTCTTGCCAACACAGCAGACCAAAGCATATGCTTTCCACCAGTAGGTCATAGCAACTAATTTTAGCAACTTATTCTGTCATTCAGCTCCGTAATGAACTTCTGAGATCAGGAAACTCTAACCAAAAGCCTCTGGAATTTCCATCCGAATATTGCCTTAGAGATACAGTGCAAACATATTCAAGTACCATTGTATTAATCAAATGCTTTTTTATATCATGACTTGCAGTCTGAAAGACCTTCAGCATTGTGGATTTATGTTTCTTGCATCCATTTCTGTATACCTACCAAAAATTGTGAAAATTTTTTATTGCTCAAATTTAAGCAACAAATCTTCTGAATTCTGAGTTAACAATAGAGGAATCAGTAGGGCCTTGTGGAAGAAACGTTTCAATACCCTCTGGGAAAAAAATTGAAAAATGCCAAATGAAAACATTTCACCTTGAAGACCTATGGAAATTATGTCTGTGGAGTTGGATACAACTAGAGACAGACATCACCTTACATCCCAGTAACCACTTTTCAAGAGAACTCATGCAGTAACAAACACCAAAACCGGATAAAAGAAATACTTGATATTATTGTCATCATCGTCATCATCATTATTTAAATGAAATCAGCATATAACCTACAGTAAGTTTTAAAACAAAACATAAGATTGGCACAATGCAACATAAGTAGACCAATTCTGAAGCTGAAATAATAGTAAAGTCATGATTTCAATCAAAAATGCAACTTTTATCTGTGATGTTGCTATTTTGTTTAGCTAAAAATATATAGATATGTTCTTTGGTTCCAAGATTATTGTTCTGCGCATTGAATTCCATGAAGCTACCCAAAGATGAATTTTGGCACAAAACATTAAAAATTGGTTTCATGTTTATGCATCTAGTATTAAACAAAAATATTTGCTTTAAGACGCTGGTCTTGTATTTCTTACATTTTTCTTGAGTTCAGTTTTTATCTATATCATCACCTTTGAAGAGCTACTAGGAATAAATTATCTGCTAGCTATCAGAGTATGCTGGAAATGTTCGCCCATGTCTCTAAAAGTATTAATAGATGTCTGGCCTCAAATGATTTAATACTGAGTGGCTCCAGCTTTTGACTTACTGATGGCAAAAATTGTACTTCATCATAGAGAATACAAGCCTTCTGACAAGCATAGTCATGATGTGAACACACTGCTTTATTGATACATTTAGTACAAATTCCAGTCTGCTGACAACATGATTCATATTCTTGATCCTCTGCTGACAAGACTGATGCAATCTCAAGTTCTGAGATGGTTTGTGTTCAGTTGTAACTGCCTGTTCACAAAAAAAAAAAAATGTTAGCAAAACCTCAAGAAATAAATCCTTATTTTCTTCTCAGCACCTGGGTATCTTGGAGTTTTATGCATTTGCTATGAAGAAGAGATTAAAAATTCCACTGTAGTATTTGGGTTTGATTTGTGTTTCTTTTTACACCGAGGAGTAATCCTGGGTTGTATGATGCTGACATGTAGACTGTATTAAAGGTATGATATCATGGAAAATCAAACACTTTTTGCTTCAGAGGCACCTGAATGTCAGTGTGCACGTGCTTAATACAGCGCTTCATGATGTGGAGCTGCCATGGGGCTGCTCTGCTGCTGCTCCTGCAGATCCTGGATGGAGCATGCCCAGCGTATGCACTGTCCTTGGGAAATTCTCCTGCCCAAGTCTCCCTGATGAGGACGTGGAAGATCAGATAGGAGTGAGATGTCATGTAAAACCTCCCTCAAAGTGCACTAAGAGTGCACAAACACTAAAGGTGCACAGTGGATGGCTAAAGCATTTTGTGTTTATTTAGGTTGTGATCAGTGATTAAAACAGATTACCAGAACTGGACCACATGTATCATTAACAAGGCTGTCTGCCCATGGACATATGCACACAAACAGACAGAGTGTTTAGGAGGTATCTCAGGTGATGTCCATGTTGGAAGCACTGGCACTTAGCTAATTCTTTTACTTTTTTGTGATGAAACAGTGCGTTGAATATCCAATTGGGCATGAACACGGTAAAGCAAGTGACTAGTGTGTGAAAGTTGACATAACTGCTTAGCGCATACAGATGACTATGCAGGCAAGTCCTACCAGGGTGCCATTGGCTATTTTGGGAGCCCAGAGGGGAGAGGTGCTCTGCCCAACACTCCCTCCACTTCCACCCCTTCCTCGTTTCATGGGGCTAAAAGGAGGAAATGACATGTGATTACATCTCTGCAACATAATATGTAGACATATAAACGTCTTTATCTTTTGACTCCTTTTCCCCGCAAGGTCACCTTAGTCTGATACTTCTGGTAGAAACTCCCTAATGGTTTTGCAAGAAAAGAGGGTTACCCTACGCTAGAGGGTTTGTTCTGCTGAGAATGAGACAGTTAAGCTCATCTTGTAATTTAAGCAAGGACTGTCTCTAAGCCACAAAGTGTTGAACTTTGTTTTTAATTACCTGGTGACATTATAAAAAATACATTTTCAGTAACTGAAATGCAAGAACTAGATGGCCTGAATACCGGACTTATGTATTAATTCAGTAGGTTCAGGTTTTCCTTTAATAAAGATTCTTTTCCATAAATCAAAGCAGATGAGAGGAATATAATAAATGTAAAATTAGGCTAATCCTATTGAATTTTAACCTGTATCGAGGCTGCAAGATAAAATTAATTCACTGATATAAGACAAAGAGTTAACTCGAGACTTTGATCAAAAGAAATATAGTATTTTATATGAATTATCTGTAAAATATCTCAAGGCACAAAAAGACTGTCCTTAGAATGCTGTTGAATACTGTTGTATAAATGAATTTCTAAAGTAAATCATTATTTATTTTGTAATAGAAACATCCATGTCAGAAATAAATATGTTTATATGTTAAAATTTAATCTTGTGATTTGATATGAACTGGATAAGTTGTAATACTCTGTTTTTTCTATACTGTTCTCAAAAGCTGAAATATTTCCTCTACTGTCAGGTTAAGAAATCAATCAATTACAAGTTTCTATATGCATTTGTGTCCTGGAGGGAAATGTGGAGTTGATTCAGACAAAAGTCTCAGAACTCAACTGCATCCAATTGTTCGTCAACCTCCTGCATCCTTAAGGGAAAGAAATTGTGCAAACAGTATTATTTTTCCTGGAAATGTCAACATTTCTGTTAACGCTGAACATTATGAAAATATATTGTGAGTATACTATGTAGCTAGAAAGTGTCACAATATAGTAGTGTAGAAATAGAATTTATTTACTTTCAAACTTAATATTTTAGCACTGTATAATTTCACATCACTATCAAATGATGATTTACCTTGTAATAATGAGAATGGGAAAATAAGAATGGAAATACTTCTTCAAATTCTACCCTGAAAATTCTTTTACATTTTACTTCTTTAGATTCTACTCTTCACGGAATGCCCCCACATTCTAAAAATTAATAAGTTAGTTTTATTAATTTGAGTTATTTCAGAATGTCTCACCCCTCCAGTGTAAAAGCTAATGCAGATGATTTAGATGAGTGCTCATCAGTGGCACAAACTTTTACACTTCATTGTGCTCTCCCAAGAGTGCTGCACACTGAGAATCTGTATGATCAACCAGAGATGAAAGAGCCTAATGTATCACATGTAATGAACAAGATCAATCAGAAATCTGGCTTGCTTGAAAGAAACAAAAGCTTACCTGAACCATAACACGAAACTAGGAGGAATGGCTGACACGCCAGAAGGCTGTGCTGCCATCCAGCGAGACCTGGACAGGCTAGAGAGTTGGGTAGGGAAAAACTTAATGAAATTTAACAAGGGCAAGTGTAGAGTCTTGCATCTGGGCAGAAACAAGCCCAGGTTCCAGTGTAAGTTGGAGAACGACCTGTTGGAGAGCAGAGTA
>VWYH01003944.1:0-106231 GCA_013399365.1 Pampusana beccarii | reverse complement strand
AGGATGGAGCCAGGCTCTTCTCGGTGACAACCAATGATAGGACAAGGGGCAATGGGTACAAACTGGAACACAGGAGGTTCCACTTAAGTTTGAGAAGAAACTTCTTCACAGTGAGGGTGACAGAACACTGGAACAGGCTGCGCAGGGGGGTTGTGGAGTCTCCTTCTCTGGAGACATTTAAAACCCACCTGTACACCTTCCTGTGTAACCTCATCTGGGTGTTCCTGCTCCAGCAGGGGGATTGGACTGGATGATATTTCGAGGTCCCTTCCAGTCCCTAACATTCTGTGATTCTGTGAACCAAAGTTTGAAATCAAGTGCATACACACCTTCAGACATACAAACAAATTCTGCATTTAACATAAAAACAAGTCAGAGGAGAAGGTACTTAAAAAGCTTCTTTATGTCCTAGGCTATTTAGGACTAGACTGCTTATTACAAAAATAAAAATACAGTGAAGTGCAGGCATGATTATTGCCCAGTCCTACAATATCCCTATGAACAACAAGTTTATCACATCTTTTGTGGTTTGGAAAAAGACTGTATCATGTGAAAATCTGTGGTTTCCTTTGTGGTCTCTGGAGAAAATGGGACTGTTTCTCCCTGGGCAGTCTTTAAGACAATATTGTCAAACACCTTAATGTGTCACATGCAGAACTATGTTTATGAGCCATGTCCATGCTATGCACTGTTAACCCAATGTCATGTGTGTTGCCAGTTGTTTGGTTGCTGTGTAATTGGGTGGCACATTTGCAGCCTGGCTCAATACCAAGCAAATACATTTAAGGAAGCATAGAGTACAGAAAACAGGCAGTTACTAACCAAGCTGTATGCAGCACATATGCTATGGAACAGCAAATGATAGCAGAGAGATGAAAATATAGGTTTGAAGATCTGTGAACAATGTCAATTTGTATGACACAAATACAGAACCATTTGTGCTAATTTCTTCCTACCCCCCTGAGAACATCTACAGACTACGTAACAACCATTAAAGTTTGCAATTTGTCCCTTGGCAGATGAACAGTTCAAATTATAAGTTGCTTATATGACCTTTTTTTTTTTTTTTTTAAATGCCTGTTGTTTGAAATTCACTACTGCTTGAACAATCTGGCACCTCTTTTTTCCCGAGCCTTGTTTTTTTTCCTGAAGTTTAAGAGTGTTCAGTTCCAAATTAAATTCGCAATGACTGAATCACTCTCAAAGCCAGTGAGTATCTCGTGGGTGACAACAACCTGCCACCTTTTGGGCTTCCTGATCTTAGGTCTGGCTGAAGGCATCAGGATTCGAGGTAATGCGAGGTCCGGAATAACCCTTGCAAATTGTCCTTGGGGTCTGCTCCCATCCCTAGCACACTCTACATGATATCTGGAGGAAGGGGTGATATACATCTTATTCTTATACAAGGGGAATGTGGCTATATAAGTGGATTTCTGGTTCTCATCAATTTGTTTGTGAGACAGGGAGAGAATATTAAATAAACCAGCTACTCTCTTCGTTATTCACTTATCACCTATGCTATGAAAAAGACCTTTAAAACAGTCTTTTAAAGATTATTATACTGGATGCTATATAAACAGACAGATAAACACTATTCCTTCCATAAAATATTCGCTTATTTAAAACTAAATGCAACATTATCAGGTGGCCAAAGATAGAAATTTTGAATTCTTTTCAGTGAGACAATAATCTGAAATTGTGAATATTTTCCTAACATAGTTTGTTTTATTTTCACTCTATACATCAGCTGTCGAACAGAGAGGCTTCCAGTCTGTCCCACCCTTCAGCAGTCTCAGCCCCAATGACGAAATATGGCTCTCAAAGAGCAACACTGCACTGAGAATTAACACTTGCAAGTAAATGAGAGTGCGTGTCTTTCTGCCTTCATCAGCTACCTATGGTACAAACACTGTTGTGAAGGTTTCCTAGATCTTCAAGTCACAATGCAGTGTGATACACAATGTGTATTTTAGATACCCATAGTTGTGTAGTTAAAGAAAGAGGCCGAGATATGTTCAGTCTTAGCAAAATGCAGCCTTTGAAGTGTAAACCTTTAAAAGAACAGCTTGTTTATTGAAAAACAGAGATTAATTTCAAGTATAATTTTGAATAAAAATCAGTTACGCTATATTCTCATTCTTAGAGCTGCTTGTGTTTTTCTTCCTGATATATGAGAATAACGGGCCTGAAATGTGTAAGAAAATAAATATATGAGATGGGGGGAAAGGAGTGAGAGCCTGAAAAGTTGGTTTGAGTAAAGATGGGAATACAGTGATCAGGGAGAATAAACAGAAATGGTACTGAGATATCGTTGAATGCACTTCCTCAGAAGTTCAACTGAGCTTAATAGTTTCAGGTACAAGCTTTCTTGTAAATCTCATTATTCTCATACACGCCTATTTGGAAAAGCATATTGGTGGGTTATTCTGAGAAATTTCTCATCTGGCAACAACATTAATTATTTTATAAAGTGTTGTTAAATATGAACTATAGCAAGTTTTATGTGTAAAACTTGTAAGGGTGTCTCAGTTCTATTTTAAACATTCTAACAAGCCAGCCTACATCAAAGCAACTGAGTGTTAAATAAAAGTGCCAATACATCATCCCTATTTTTATTAAGCATACCAGGCTTATCTTATTGAATGTTAATTACATGAAGAGGGGCTTCTCAAACTAATAAGAATCCAATTACACATTGAAGACTTGTCTCTGATCTTTGTTTGAAGAAAGTGAACTGTGAAAAGTAGTTTTATCCCTGAATTTGATCGTAAATTGCTTCTGGTAGCAACGTGATAGATTGCTAGTGGTCTTTGCCTCAGTTCAACTGCTGAGGAGAACTCCAAAGAGGCAGAAGGTCCAGTGTTGGAAATCAGAAGCCAGCTCAGGCACTGGGTGCTGTGGAGACAGACACTGGGGCTTGGCTGCAGATGAAGTCAGGAGGATGGGTCCAAACAAAACCCACAGCAGGACTGAATGTTTGCGGTGGATTTGTGGTGAAGCGTGTGATTACTTGAGGAAAACGGGCAGACTTGAGTAAGCATTCGTGAGGCGAGAGCAGCTGTCTTCCATCCTCTATACTGTCTTAGTCCTCACCTTTGAGATAAGAATTGCTTTTAACTTTCCTTTAACATTGCCAGAAAAATGTATATAAAGTATTTAATTTTTTTTTTTTTTTTTTTTTTTNTTTTTTTTTTTTTTTAGTTTGTAGCTATCATAATGAAGGAATTTATGAGAGTTCCTGGGAATCCTTCATCTGACACTCTAGGAGAAGATGAGTATGAGATTTGTTGGTTTTGCTTGAGGGTATCAAATCAATTGGAGGATTTGGTTCAAGTTGGGTGAAAGGTTTCAGATAAAAAAGCATAAGAAAAAAATTGCAAAATTTCAAAATGATCAGGTTTTCATTTAAAGACTGACTGGTTATAAAAAGTAAGTAGGGATTCATCTGCAAAATGAAACAAGATGATTTGTTTTCAATTTTCTGTTTCAATAAATTAGTGGAATCTCTCAGTTTTGAATTGATCTCAATTTAATATTGTTGTCGATGTCCTAGCTTAAAAAATACCCATTATTTAAACAGCTTTGACTCTGGGAGAACAGTTGGCCCAATGTGCTACCAAATACAAAAGGACTGGGTATGCCACAGCTTTCATAAGAATGCTCTGAGATCATTGGTCTGAATAGTCACCACTCAGCCCTCATACCATGTCTTGAAATGACCACAGAGATGAGTGGAGACTCAGAAAACATACATAGTGTTATAACCCCTCTATAACTATATGTCTATGTCAGTTTTGAGTCTTCTTTATGCTGTTATAGACAACTAAGCTTCTGGAGGATATTTCTGCTAGATATACCATTCTTCTGGATAACTGTTAAAACCTTTATTACATGAAAAAAGAATTATGTGCTAAAACTTCTTGAACTCAGATGCAAATGAACAGGAAGATAATAACCAGACAACATGATTGTCGAATCACAAATCACTCATGGAGTAATAATATGAAAAAACCTCCATGTATAAAGAATGCCTTTATGTTTTGAAATTTTTCACACCAAGTAGCACACTAGCAATATGAACCTAGGGTTCCAGCAATTTTGGGCACATGGGGACTTCACAGTATAGTAAAGAAAACGACCTGATAGTCTTTGTACAGGAAATGCATCCTACAGGAGATGCTATAGTTCATTGAAAAGGCGCCTCACTGGGAGGTAAGTCCCACATTGCTACATTTCACCATTTCCTCTAGAAATTTGTTCAGGTATTGCATTTGATGCTGTTTCTTTAGGAAGAACATGCCCATCAAAAATGGAAAATTTGTACTGACTTATAGTAGGATTAACTTTAAATGAAAAAGGTGTAAATATTGTATCATAAAATCATACTATTATTTAGGTTAGAAAGGACCTCCGGAGGAGACAGACTCCAACCCCCTGCTCCAAACAGGTGTAATTACTTCAGGGTGCTCAGTGACATGTCCAGCAAAGAATGCTGCATAGATTATAAACTTCATCAGTTCTATTTTTGTCTTAAAGACCTGTGTGTGTAACTAGGCAAGATCTACTGAGGGTGAGTTTAAAGAAACTAATTTATTCTATTTTTTGCAGTCAATTTTCTAAGAACGTAATACTTGTATATTATATTTGCCAAGCATACTGGAGTTATGCCAATACACAAATCACCAAGAAGTTGGCTCCTGTTCTGGATTTTATCATGGTTTAATCTTTACTTTCGCATCTAGAGTTATGTGATGTATTTTTGGAATACTGCAAAATTTTGACAATATAGTGGGAAACATTTTAAGAACCCTTCAGTGATATTGATTTTGTTGTTGTTCTCAGATTGCAATTTATGCTATTACTATTTATTTCTAATTTTTATCAGCAGGGATTTTAACAGGATGGGAGGATTCGTCTGTATGCATTCTCAGAGCTAGTTCACCATTAGTGCTCACCTGCCACTAGCACACTGCTAGAATGGAGGTTTAGTGAATCAAGTGATAACAATTGCTCAGCTCTCTGGAGTCACTCTTTGTGTTTAGTTGTCTGAACCTGGCCCACACAAGTTCATACTGCCTGGCTCTTGGTATGCGTTTTTGAAACCAGCATCTAATTTAGGCCATGGATCTACTCTTGAACCTGGGTGTGCTTGTCTTTCGTTTCATTCTTTGGTTCAAGTATGAGCCCAGCCAGATCTGACTATGGCAGTGGGAGGTGGACACCATACTCTCTTCACCCTTCCTGCCTCCACACTAGTGTCCTTCTGTCCATAAGTAAGAGAAGTGACCACGCTGCCCTCCAGTGCTTTCTCAGCCTGGATAGCTGGAGGATGAGGCTGGTGAGAGTGCACCAGCCCTATGACAGAAATGACACAGATGCCCCAGCTGGGAGGTTTCATATGTAGTTGCAGGGAGGGCAGGTCAGAGCAGGAGCCTGTTTTGAATGTTTGGAGATCAACTCTAGAGAAATCACTCTTCTATTAACTATTCGGACAGCCTGCGCTGCTTAGCTGACTAATCTAGTTATCCAAAGCTACCCTGTATTATTTCTCTGCTCTACAAACATGGAGGAATATTATTTTTTGAAAAGGAGTCTCAATAATGTCCAAATTTACAAGGTGGGTAAGGGATTAGCAGGCATGGCACCTTGAGAGGTCCACATAAGCCCTGAGTGGGAAAAGTTAATATGTTGTGTGCTAAAATTGAGCTTTGGATAGCGGGACATTCTTGTTTGGATAAGACTAGATGTTAAGTGAGAAAGGTCATGACAGAACACTTTTTTTCTTTAGTGTGGGGAAGACAGCATTAGAAGGTGAACCATTTATCACTAATTGTGTGACAAGTAGGCTAGATTTTTACAAATAGAGTAAGATGGCTAACATCCTTGTGACAACCAAGTGATAGATTATTTCTTGTTCTTGTCCTTGTTTCTTTAAGATAGATTCGTGAACAAAGGAAGTGTGATAAATATTTTAAACTTTCGCCTCACTTAAACAGTAAATATTAATGGGGTTGGTGATTTATATGTGAAGATCTTGCCATTTTAAACCATTTCCTTTTCCTGGTACTTTGAGGAAATGAAAGGACGATTATAACTTTAGGGACTCTTTAGGTGAAAAATACTCAAGGAACTTTTAGAACTTCTTATTTTGACAGTGATGTGCCAACAATAATTTCAAACTACCTCTCAATTTATTTGTGGTATTTCTACTGTACTTGCTACGTAAACCAGCAAGGACTGGTAATAAAATAACTTTCTGATGTATTTGAAAGAGACAGCACAATAAACTTGGCAGCTGACCTTTGCACATATCTCAACAGTGGGCAAGCAGAGACCGCTGGGTTTCTTTTGTGTTTATTACTTGAAAGAAGCTGGTGGAAGTAGCTCTGCAGATGTAGCTGGTAGCTCTGTCTTCTTTATTCAGAGTCAAGTCTCTGGGGATCTGTGTGATGAAGGATTCAGCCAGACACCCTGTGGACTATACCAGCACCCCGATGTTTTAACTAACATTGTGGAGCGCTGCTTTGCCTGCATCTGGGGCTCAGTTTCCACAGAGGATGTGAAGTATATTCTCACAGATTTTACTGACTTCTTCACAGAAGTTTCCCTGAGACTGATTATAAGGCACTTATATGCCCATCGAGTATGATCTGGCAGCTCAGGTACTGTGTCAGCAGCACTTGCAGGGCTGCCTGCACAGCCCACCCTTGGCAGGAGGGTCTGAACAACAACTGCTGTGGGATGAGAGCGTGAGTGTACATGGGATGTGCAAATAAGATACCCCAAACTGTATCAGAGGGTGTCTGCCCACCTGACAGTGCTAAAGAGGAGGATAACTTTTGGCCAGATGAAAAAAAACCTGGGAATTATGAAGAGACTTTTGAGACAAAGGAGTCAGCTTGAGAAGCACTATAAGCATGAACATTTTCAAGAGTGGGAAGAGACCTTGAAGTGGGATTGGAGCAGTAGTGTAAAATCTGGTTTGACAGTGTCATAAGCTGCCTCACCAGCATTGTGAGCTCTGCCTCATGGCACATCTTCCCCTTCGGATGTAATGAGCAGCCTGCGTCCAACAGCTGGAGTGATGGTGTGGGCCTGTCCTAGGGCATGCTTATGTGTCCTTGTGGGGTGATCTCTCACCAGCTTTGAATTAGTGGCATTTAGGGAGCAGCATGGGATGTGGAGCACTCACATCTGCAACAGGAGGTGTGTGCAAGTGAGGGAATCCTCACTCCCAGGAGAGTCTGTTGCATGTAACCCACAGGGTGAGGGCACACGGCATGTGTGTGCAGACAAGTGTGTTTGGGTGCTGGTGTGTGTTGGGGGGAGCAGAACTTTTTAGAGTTAGTCATAGAGGGGTGTTTAGAAAATTGTAAGTGTATGTTAACATTTTGTAAGTGTTGGATGTTGTGATATATCTGCTGTATTGCTGGTATAGATTCTGAGTGGTATTGCTCCAGAGCTCACTGGCTGGAAATTAATTATGTGTAGCTAATAAACCGATGAACTGCTTTGATTTTGATTTTATTTCAAGTATGTGAATTGAACATCATTTCCCCATGACAGGTGTCTGTAAAGTTATGACCTGTTCACTGTATAATAGCTGAGCAGTGTTCAGAGGTGATGCGATTTCAGTAGGGTTCCTATAGAAAGTTGAGGGTGCCTGTTTTCAGATAATGTTGTATTACTCGTGCCTCCTTGGTGAGGCTGGGAAGGGAAAACTATGTGACAGCTTCCTGCAGGGCTGTGATATCCGGCTCGGGGCTCCCCCTCAGTCAGCTATTGTTTCTTTAGGATAAGGAGGCTGATCTGCTTCTTGTTTTCCCTTGTTCCTTCCACTCACAGTTTCTTTGATTTATTAGGTTAAAGTCAACCTGGTGACAATCAGGTGTGGCATTTGCCTTTTTCCAGTCGTCAGTCCAGTCATTATCTAGCTCAGTTAGGAATTTAGGAGTTTCTTGTTTAACCAAGCTGGCCTTCTGCTCTGCCTGCCCATTTTCTCATAAAATGGCATGAATTGTTCTTACACACAATGTAGTTTGTCCTTGGAGATCAGCCAGCTCCCATGGATACTTTTGCCTGTGAGAACAGCATCCCAGGAGGACCAGTTTAACGGTTCCCTGAACAAACCTAGCTCCACTGTCCCAAAGTCTAGGGTCTTTAGTCACAGTTTTTAGAATAATTTAGGTTGGAAGGGACCTCTGAAGATCACCTGCTCCAGTCCCGTTCCCAAGGTAGGTCCAGTCTAACTCAGGTTGCTCAGGACCAAGGACAGAGGTTCCACACATTTTCTGGGCCACCTCTTCTGGTGTTTGGTTATCGTCAGGGTTAAAAAAAAAAAAAAAAATCTTTCTACTCAGAACTTGCCTTGTTTTAACTTGTGGCCCTTAACTCTCGTCCTGTCACTGAGCACCTTCAAGAAGAGTTTGACTTCATTTTCCCCATACCCTCACAATAGATACTCAGCTACTTAACTTTCTCACTTCCCTCTGGGTCCGCATCATGGTCATTGCAGACAAAGATGCCATTGACTTTCATATGCCCAACCAGGTCTTCCTTGTTTTTGTGTGCCTTCCATGGACAGCAGATGTGAAAAAATCCTCCTCAAAGCATTACATTAACATCTCCGTTGCATAGGTAATGAATAGCTGAAAAAGTTCATTTCTTATGTTTAACTAGAAACCGAATGACTAAAGCCTGACTAAGTTTCTAGCTTGGACAAGGCAATAAACACCCTAAAAGTACACTATTTCTTAGCCCATGGCACTGACATGAACAAAATAGATATGACGTGTAATTTGTCAGAATTTAAGAGCAATTTAAGAGCTCCAGTTATAATCTGAAAACATTTCCTATCTGATAGGTATTGACATGGTGAATACTGAAGTCCATTTTTGTGAAGGATTGACCATCCTTATTAGGAGGATCTTGTTAGAAGCTATTGACCGTACAAGTAAGATACCATGGAAGTAGATTTTTTATACGTCATGAAAGTTGGTCTCTAAAAGGGCAGAGGGACCTACTTGTATAATCACAGTTCTGTAGTCAATCATTTAAAGCAATAACAATAATTGTATTACCAACTATCATTATTGTTGTTAGATTGTCCCACAGAATTTAAAATCATTATGAAAACCACCTACTGATGGTTTTTAAAGTGTTCACAGAGATTTCAGTTTATTTTAGATGATTTGCTGTTTAGCTGGTTAATTAGGATACAGGATATCAGATGAAATGCAAGGCTTCATCTCTTCCTGTAACACGTGGATGTGCATCGTTGTAGACTGATCTTGCTTTCTCACCAGTCCTTAGTGAGGCTGTGTATGGGAGTTATCTCTCATTACAAGCTCTGCAGGAAAGCAGTGCAGTCAAATACAGCTCTCTGGCAATCTTTCAATACTCATGTCTATTTTTAATAATTTCCTAACTAAAGTGCAGTGGGAAATACGGACAAAAGTATCTTCGGATATATTTAGCCAAGAGATTTAAAAATGTTAGGAAACTCCAAACAGTACACAATGTGACCATGTGTTCCTCAGCAACACAGGCTACTATGGACACTTCTGATCTGCATTTAACTATTTACACTAGCTTGCCACAGCTAAGCTCAGGGTTTCAGTTATTATATAATTATGTTTGAAATTCTAAGTCCAGGTAATCTGAAATATCATCAAAAGCTTGGGGATAAAAAGATCTTTCCCTTTTTATATGCTATGGGATAGAAAATAGTGTGTTGTATGTTTTATAGTTACAGATTTCTGTATAAGGATAAATAATGTGAAAAATCATATGATGTGCAACTCAAACTAGGCTCTGAAAATCAGTGTTTATTTATAGCCTTGTTCTGCTTGTGCTTCAGCTCCACATCTGTAACATAGGGTTCATAACATCTACTATCTCGACAGGATGCTGTGAAATGCATTTATATGTGTGCAATGCTCAGATATTGCATAGACAAATAGTATAGAGGAAATCAATAAAGAATTCCCATTCGCAAAGCAAAGTCTGATTGGCATTCAACACCTAAAGCATTACGTTGATCATTAAGCCATAGAAGAAATTTTTTGAGCTCTATTTGCCTATGTACTGAATCATACAAGCATCTCAGAAAAAAATAACAGCAATCAGGCATTAAATTTAATCCCTACTACAGGCAAAGGAAAGATAACGGCTTCCACACTGTCTATCAATACATAAGATGTGGTGTGCTTTATGGTTATCCAGGTTAGCACACGGTTTATGCAAGTCCATTTAACCATTTGATTTTGAAGCCGTAACATTCTTGTAGTCTAATGTTCATATGTGTGTGTATGTGTATAGGGGAATAAAATTCAGGTCATTGTACGCTAATGACTATATGCAGATGGAATGTTCTTTCACATTTTCACAGCTTGCCTCAAGATTATCCTCATCATTACCAGAATCCCTGGACAAATGTGGCTTAATCTTCATATGACAATATTCACAGTCTGATATTTTTCTGCCTCTAGTAATGCTTGTATTTTATTTTTTTTTAATGTGTTCTGTTATCAGCTATGGATCTTTCGTATATGTTTCATCTGATTATTATTGCTGTAGCAAAGATTTTAATAAGATATTTCCGTCTCCCTAGATTAAAAAAATTGTCAGATCATGAATATGAAGATATTACTTATTGTAGCCTTTTTGGAGATATTCTTTCCAGTCGAACATGGGCACTGAGACTGGAGTGGCCATTCTCAGATAGCACAGAGGGAGTTATCAGTATTCACTGATACTGACAGTACACAAGTATTTGAATTTATGTGCTTGTTTTTAAAAAATATCTTCTACAGGTGGGGGGAATTAAATAATGAAACTGGAACTTAAGATCTGTAACAAAGTTGTGATATGCCTCACTGTTTGATTGTGTTTCTTCTCACATTCATGCCTGTCAAGAACGGAGCAGTATTTTCTTGGTTTTCTGACACAGCATCTGCCAATACCCGACATATTACTTTGCTTCTGTCACTGTGCCGTTAATACAATCATTGATCCATCTGGGTGTCAATGCATTAGGTGCTATTTGCTGAAGACCTTGAAAAGGTAGAGTGGTATTACATTTCTTTTTCAAGTATTTCAGTTGTACCATTTATAGGGAAACAAATCAATCCCATCTGTCTAAAACTACTGCAATTACAATCCATATTTTCTACCATCTGTTTGTGGAGAAAAAAAAATTAATTATACTCATATCTCTTAGTTGCACATTTGTTCTGGATTGGATCCGCTTCTGGGTTTTTTGTTTGTTTCTGGTTTTGTTTGTTTGTTTGTTTGTTTTTTATATTTAAGGAATTGTTCATGGTCTCTCAGAAACAAAATAAATTGAATTATTTTTGCTTGAGATCTCTCTGAAGGAAACAACAACATTATTGAAGTAGTTCTTGTAACATTAATCTATTTAATTTGGCTTCTGCTTGACTCTAGCTCTGAACACAATACAATTCAAGAAGAGCCCTGTATTATTCCTCTCAGACATGAGTCTTAATAGTGTTTGTCATTGCATGAAGAGGTATGAGAAATTTGCTCTAACCTCCTTGGCAGTATTCTCTCTTTCTGGACCCAGCTGTGTGCTGTCGGGAGAGCCTGAGGTCTGCCTCTGGAGAGGGGATATGCTGAGGGCAAAACACAGCTACAGAGCAAAGTGAGAACTACGGTCCTTTGACAGAAACATGGTTGCCCGAAGCAGACAGTATGAGCACGGTGTATGTAAACTTGTAAGGCAGGAAAAATGTCAGGCTGTATAAAAGCATGTTTTTGTCAATGTTCTTATGTTTCCAAGTTGAAAAGCCTATGCATGACTTGCAACTTGTTATTGTTATGACATGTTTAATGGAAATAACAGTTTTGTATAGTACAAGTGGTAGCCTTTGTGCTGGTTTGACTGAAAGCAGGTTAATTTTCTTCATGCAGTTAGAAACTTTCCTTTTTTTGTAGCTAGCACAGTCATCTGAATTTAGTTCAAGAGTAATGAGATAGCACCCTGGGACAGAATTAATGTTTTGCTTCAAGTAACTTTCCAGTGTTTTCGAGTTGAAATGAAGAGAATGTAGGAACTTACTGTTATCTTAGCCATTTTCTGGGAGACCAAGATCTTCCTGGGCTCTCTATCTGCAGGTATGAGGCAGCTAGGAAGGGGGGAATTGATGGTACAGACCTTGACTGACATCCGGACTGACCAAAGAGAATATTCCGTGCCCTTAGTGTTGTGCTTCATATTTAATGAGAGTCGGGTTTTTCGTCTGGGGAGACCTATTCCAGTTCTGCTCTATTCAGGTTGAATTCCATTCGGGAGTTCCTTTAGTTCAGCCTTTTGCCATTCTGCTGGTTTGCAGTTGGCCTCTGGGCCTTTCTGCCTTTTTGGACTTTTTCTCTCTCTCCCCAGGATCGGTTGTTCAGGACCAGGGTGCTCCCTTCCCACGACTGGCTGCTTGGAGCTGATGGAGTTCGTGAGGAATTGTGTTGAGTATCTTTTATCTTATATTCTATTTCCATTTTAGATATATTATCGTTAGTAGTAGTATACTAGTATTATTTTGTTATTTTATTAAACTGTTTTTATCGCAATCCATGAGCTTGTCCCTTCCCTTTCGATTTTCTCCCCTATTTGTGGAGGAGGGGGGTGGAGTGAGTGAGTGGCTATCATGGTTCTGATTGCTATCTGGGATTAAACTGTGACAGCCTTTTACACAAAACTGAATTTCTTATGAATAAAAGGGCCCCTGAGACTCAAGTGTAGTAACACATTAGCATGGACACGCTGCTGTAAGCAACTAGAGGGAGTGACCCCTTTTCAGCTTTGGTGTTGGCTGCTTTCCTTTGTTGCTCTTTTACAGACTTCTACACCAGAACATTTTCTTTCTGCTGCATTTCACACAGCAAAAGCTTTTAGGCACTTTCAGTTTATGAAACTTCTAGACATAACATTACTGCATGGAGTAATTTATAGAGGGGAATATTCCCTCTGCTGCTTATCTTGTGGGAATCTGATCTGACCACTTATTGACTGTGTCTGTAACAAGAAGCAGTTCTGTAGGAAAGATGGAACATATTTTTACATTTTTGTTCCTGCCAGAGTAATTTTTTCTTTTGAAAGTTTTATCTGTGGACTCATTTTGACTGTATTTTAGTTGAACTTCTGGATATATTTTTCAGGATTGACTGAAGATTTCCAGTACTGATTTCCCAAGTCACCCACACCTGTCAGATCTCAGTGCAATGGTTTATTTTTAAAATGTCATCTTTCAGTGTAGGGATACTGGAACTATGGAGGAACATATTACAAGACCTTCAGTAAATTGATACGTTTTGCTTTCATATGCAAACTTGTCATTCTTACAAGCCTAACTTGTTTTATCGCTAGTCTGAAATTTTCCCAAGATTGCCTTCATGCTTTGGCAGCTGCTGTGATTCTTTATAAATATTAACGATTGCTTCTCATAGCCACTATTTAATCTGCCTCACTCCAGAGATTTATGTCAGTCAGTTCATTTATTATTACTTCTTCTTTTTTATTTCATTTTTTTTCCCCATCAGAAAAGACTTGATTCATGTTTGCTTACTTTATGCTTGTGTTCCAGGGTTGCGATGATGCTATGAGGTGAGACTTTTTCACAGGAGAAACTGGAAAGCATTTTGTCTTTGCTAATACTGTTCTACTTTTAAGGAGATGGTCAGTTTTCACAGCACTGTCATATAGTGCCCTAGGTGCCTCGTTATGTCAGCCTTACTGATGCAATCTCTCCCACAAGGTTCTGTGGCACTGCTTCTCCAGAGTCTCTGTGGCAGTATTTTCCCCATGTGTTATTCTGCTGACTTTGGTCTCATGACTTTGTGCCTGCAAACCTCGAGATTGCTTATAGAGTGCGTTCTCCTGGGAACCAGGAGAGAATCCTGGAGAGATTCTCTGAACCAGCCTGAGAATCGCACCCTTTCACACCTCTTTCCTTCACCTCTTGCTTTGCAGATTTTAGCTTATAGCAGAGAAAAAGCAAACACAGAGCACAGCAAATTGCAGTCATTTAAATACGGGACAAATATTACCCAATAATACTTGCACACAGGAACTTAACAGCCAATGGATATGCGGTGATTACACTTAATTAGCGTATTCCAATCAGTGCTAACAGCAACATAAGCTGGAACAAGTACCAGGGACTTAGAGGAAATCACAATGGAAAGTCCTGAGGGGAAAAGCATAATGGAAATAATCTTCCTTGACACCTTCCGTGCTGCTACGTTCTGTACCAGAGAGCACATCCAGAGGAGGACTGTTGCTGCTCTTCTTCGCTGGCTACAGACACCAGCTTTTCCCTCTCTCCGCCTCTTTCTCCCTCTCTCCATTCTGTCCCTTTATCCTTCCCCTTCCCTTTCTGTCTCTCTTTTAGTTTTCATTTTGTCTGAGCAGTTACTTGTACTCTTATAACTGATGTGTGCCACTAGCTCTGAACCACCCTAATAAATCTTTGTGCATATGGAACTGTCTTGACATCATTTGTGCAGTAGCACAGTTCAGTGATAAGGTGCTCCTTAAATATGCATCTCCATAGTTTCAAACTAGAATTTGATGTGCATTACAACAGTAAAGGCATGATCACTTTGCAAACAGCTGTAGGATTTGAAAATGTTACATCTTTCTCCCAAACTCTACCTGTTTATCACTGAGAGGTACTGGGGAGAATGAGTACCTGGGAGTGCTGCTCATCATATGCTCTTCTGAGTGCAGTTTACACCCTCCAAGTGATGTTACAGGGCTGTGTGACTGTCAGGCTTCAGTTGCACCCGTTGTAGCAGCTTTTGGCTCCAGGAATAGTCACTTTCAGCTGAAAAGTATTTCCCAGCTAACACAAGACCTTATTAGAGACAACAACAACACACCTTGTCTGTTCCAGTGAAGTTAAGTCCCTGCTGAAAGTGGTGCAAATTAAACGTCCACATTTCAGTGAGTGTGCACTAACGTGGATCCACCCTCCATCCCAGCAGCCTTCTGTAGGGGCTGTAATCTCTAGTCCAAAGAGAAATTAGTGTCTGGGGACATCTGCTCCTTAGACTGCTGTAATTTAATTGAAAGAGCTCCTGTGACCCAACCTTTAAACTTTTACAAGTTAGTTGTGGCGGTTGCTACATGTGAGATGTTTGATCCTCCAGAGCATAGTACAAAGCCCACTAGTACCAGAGCTTTCACACAGTCCTGAAAGACTAGCTGATTTAGGGAAGCAATTCAGAAAATCCAAGCGTTGATCCAGGAACTGATCCAGCCTGCTAATGAAAGTTGGTTAGACACAAGATAACATGTGAAATGCTGCAACTCCATAGGAACATTCTCCCCCTCCTTCCAAAACTTATTTACACCATCAGAGAGAGACTCAGTGTCATTGGAATTACTATGTTTAAATAGTACTACTTAGCTTTCTAAAAAATTTGTCCCTTTGGAGGACTTCTTTTAGGAAATTACTAGGATTTTGGTAATGTGCTGTGTTGTATGTCCTCAACCAAAGCAGCTCTGGACAATTGTACAGGGCTGAACCTCAGACGCAGGCAACCAGGCAATATTTAGACAAAGAAGATGCCAATCATCAAGGGGTCTGTTTTAAGTATGGACACATTCCTCTTCCCTGTGCTTAAGGCTGTGAAATGTAGACTCCAATTTGGGCATCTAAAACTCAGAAGATATTGTACCAGATTCCCTTTAGCCTCACTTGCAGTCAGCGGGCAACTCCAAAAGACAGTTAATCTCACCCTTAAGTACGTGTCCATGATGGGTTGTGCAGAGCCCTCTTTGGAAGTTTCAGTTATTCTAAAGCGATTATAAAGTAAGCCTAGGATGACCAGTTCAGACTTACACATGTAGAGATGGGCTGAGATAAATCCCAGAGACCAGAGTTTTTAATCCTTATTTATTTATTTATTTTCATGCAACTTTTTTTTCTATTGCACCTTAAATCTGTCTTTGAACATTCTTCTGAGCAGGTATTATAAGGTATGCCAGCATTGACCATGATTTGTGGAAAGCAGCAATGAAAGAAAATTAAATACTTATGAGAGGTTGTTCTTCAGAGATTTGCACTTCAAATAGTCTTCAGCTAAATTATTTCCACAGTACTCTGCACACATACAAGTGATTTTGGAGACATAGCCAATGGTGAACCATGCTGCTGTTAATTTACAGATTCAAAATGAACAATAATTGCTTTTATTTGCAGCAGCTGTTCCTGATGCCCCAGCTCTGGGGCATTTTAATTTTAGCTCTAAAAATTAGATATAGAAAAGTTAACATTAAGATTTTAGCTACCCAAAGTTGAAGTGCTTTATCCAAGATTTTGCTTCTGGGCTACCACTAATTTACATTGTCGTAAGTTTTCCTGTAAGTTCTTTCTATCACATTCTGTGTACATACTATTATTTGAATGCCTATTGCCTTAAACTAATTTCTGCAAGGCAAAAAAATATTCGGGAAATATGTAAAAAGAATTATTTTGTAAATTAATTTATTATTATAGTAGTTGTTGAAAAGCTGAGACTGCTGGTTTCTTTACAGCTTTGACAAACTTGGTCTATTACCACCAATTGCTAAGTTCTTCTAAAATTTGTTATACTGTTATGACAACTCAGATAAGCATTAAATTAGGGGGAATTTTGTTGTTTCGAAAGAAAAATAATGTAACCGCTATGAGTACAAAGGATCAATGACAAAGGCTAAGCCATCTAAGTTATTTTGAATGTACCTTTGTGGGCATGTAGTGCTGCTCAGTGCACTCAGAATATCTTTGACATATATGGTTTCTTCTCCTTGATGAGAATTGTACAAGGCACCACCAACACCTTTTGAAGCAGTATTTTGCCCTACCTCACCATCTAGGTCATGACTACATTGTAAAACAGGAAGCATTGTTTTAGCTGCTTATTATTACAGTTTTGATTTGTGCAGAGGAACATACTTACAATCAATAAGCCACAAATGCAGTCAAATGTGACAGATTAAATATTCCTGTTACAAATAAAGCGATATCTTTCAGTAACAATAGCAGCATCAATGTGTCATGGGACAAAAGTTTTCTTGAGTATGTCAAACACATGTATAGATGGCATTCTGCTCCCTTCTCTCTTTGGTCACTCTACTTCTGCAGTCCACCAAATGAGTTGGCAAAATTCTTTCTCTGAGAAAGAAATTTGTTCAGCTACAATACCTTTCCTGCTTGAGGCCATGCTGGCCCAAAGAACGTATGTATATTCTTCTTCAGCACGGTTCCTAATCTGATGTTTGATTATTTCTGTTGAAATAAATGAAGGACACTCCAGTCTCTTGGCTGAGTTAGACTGAATCATGGTCGAATGAAACCTCAGAGGTGACACCATCCTTTTTGTTGTATGTGCAAACACACAGCTAAAGGCTGCATTTCATATCTGTCTTCAGCCAAATAACAGGAGGAATTCTAATACAAACTTATGTTTTCCTAGAATCATAAATCATAGTATTGTAGGACAGCCCATCTTGGAAGGGACCTCGAAAGACAGATTCAGTTGTTGTTACTGAATTAATTACTATATCAGTTGTCTTGGAAGAGGATTTAGACAAGAGCACTTTGGAGAATATATAGAAGAAACACAAAATTTCGTTTCTTTTCAGCGCTTCTGTTTCTGCCACCTCTAGTAATCACTATCTTGTAGGAGGGTTCTGCTTTTGTAGTAAAATACAGGCAGATTTCTAGCTCACATATCTGCATGAAGAGCAATTAGTTAACAAACAGAAGAGACTTTGCTTAGTTAGGGATTATGCTGCTTTCTGCCTTGGAAACAGTTGTATGAAAGTACAAGCACTGAGAAGACGATGAGATTTGAACTATGCTAAGACTGAAGAGATCACTGCTTTGAGGTTTTTACATCTTTTTTTTTTGTTATTTTCTTAGAAGATCTGTCTTTTATGAGTGGAAACCCCAATTAATCCTGAATCCTTTCTGGCGTAGATTCCATCCAGCCTTTATTAAAAGGAAACAAACAAACAAACAAGCAAACAAAGCCAACAGTAAGTGACGTCAAAGGACTGTTCACCTCTTCAAATCTTCCAACACATTGGTTTCTTTTGTGGTATTCTCTGGTCCTCTCTCGGGTTTTCTGCTACGGAGCTTCCTATATGAGCTCTCTCTTTTATAATTTTCCATGGCAGGGCAGACAGTCTGCCAAGAGCTAGACCGTGCCATTTTCTTGGCAGTTTGCTTTTTTAATAAGGACATTTTAGATGTGTTCTGAGGCTGTGGTTGCCATTCGCACTTTTAAAATGTCATACCATTTCATCGTGACATTTTCGAAATACTGTTTATTGTTTAGTTCCTCAACATTGACCTCATTTTGGAGGCCTTCCTGATCAGATCATGTGAACTCTGTCTGTCATGCAAATAACTTTTGGCTGGCCAAATGTGAAAGCAGGATATGGTCTTCCATGTTTCATGAAGGTCAGTAGCTTGACAGAGGAGAGAGACATTTGGTGGCCTGCGGAAAGTCTGTGGAAAATCCATGCCCAAGATCACCCTTAAGATACAAACCTATAAAGTACCAGACCTCGTTGATACCACTGCTTATGTACTTTTGGCTTCATTTTCCAATCTTTTTCATTTCAGCAGCTAGACCAAAATACCCATTATTTACTCGAAATACATTATTCACAGTGACAGTGTTAGAAATCCATCACGTGTCCTGCACATGTCATTTTGAAGGAGGTTCTTCCAGTTCCTCAACACGACAGGGAAAATCTACTCTGCTTACTTCTACAGGACTACAGGACCCCATCCACTATCCACTTCCTTCATCAAAGACTCAGTCCTCCAGCCTGTAACAGCCAAGGCTTTGACTTTGTAAGGAATTAAGTGTATGCTCACTTGGGAACATAAGGCTGTATGTAAGTTTTAAGTATAGCCTCCATGTTGACTGCCCTTAGTAGTCCCTCCGACTTATATCAGATCTCTTCTATGATGTTTATTTCCACCAGGAAGAGAAGAAACCAGATATAGAAATCTCAATGTATGGAAGTTTCCCATTTTAAAGTGTTTTAGAGACCTGCATCTCAGTCTGAAACAGGAGCAGCAGCTGCCTTTATTCTATTTATTGGAAATAACTGTCTTTTTGTAGTCTGAAAAAGGCCTGGTACCTGATTTTGCTGTTGCTGGCTATGATTTTTTCAATCTGTCTAGTCAGACAACGCCCATGATCTACATTTCATAAAAGTAATAATGAATTTAAAGAGTAGTGAGGAAGTTTTAGGTTGGAGATTGGGGAAATACCTTTTAGTGGGGATATTTAAGCATGGGATTAGGTTGCCTAGGAAGGTCAGACAATCTCCATCACTAGAAACTTTCAGACTCTTGTTTGACAAATGTCTGCCAGGAGTTATTTAGTTGATTCTGCCTTATATAGATAGATAAGCAATATGACCTTTAAAGTCCTTTTCAGCTCTGTTTCATATGATTGCCAAGAAGTAACAGCACATATGAATTAGGAAACAGGAGCACTCATGTCTCATCTCAGGTTCTGTAACAATCTTAACAACAGGGCTGTATAACAGGAAATAAAACATCTTCCCGAAGCCTCAAGGTGCTCTGCAATAGTAACGTGTGCTTTAGAATACAGAGGAAATATCATCATTAAACGCAGAAGTTAAATGTATTTTTAGACATATAAAAGGACATGTTGTTAGTAGCCTAGCAACAGGCTTGTCATCCAATATTGTAGTGCATTTAGAAACACAGATGTGCTTGACTTTAAAAATAGAAAAAGTGAAAATAAGCTGGAAGCTCTCCTGCTTCCTCATCATCAGCAGTATCAATTACAAAAACTTTCTGTAGGGTGTGTTCTTCTTTTTGTGTCAGCCGGGGAACCTTGATGATTTCTGTGCATACTCAGACGTGGCAGGATAATGTCCTTAATGAGGATACTGTGGAACAGCTGAAAAAATGAGTTCTGATAAATGAGATCCTGAAGCTAAAGCCTGCAAGGATTCATTTAGTCCCTTAATTGAGTAGATGGATTTTCCCAAGCGGTCAGCACAAAGCAACTAATATATATATTTTTTTTCATTTTTGAAAATCTGATTGTTGCAGTTCAAAGAGAGAGGAGAAAAAAGGAAAAGGAAAGAAAGAAAAGAAAAAGGTACCCTCACACAGAATCTTGGCAGGAATAAACCTCTTTGTTATTAATGAACAATGACATACAGTGAGGTTCAGATCATTCTCAAATAGCTGTGTCCAGTGTGCAGTAATTAGGAGCAGGAATAAGAATAAGCTTGTTTCGCTGTGGAAGACTACAGCAATGAATTTGAACAAAGCTTTGTAGCAGGTCTGAGGATGGGGTGTATAATTTTTACATCACCTTTTGTGTAAAATAAATCATCTTGGAGAAGTTAATGCTAGAGGTGAACACATGGAAAGAATGTAGCCTTTTGAGTCTGGAGGATTTCTAAAGGATTTTAAAAGCTTATGTCTAGAGGAGCTGAACCAAGAAACAAATAACCACTTCCTTCTTTACCACTTCTTCTAACATGAAATTAAGGAAAGTAAAAGAACATTAAAGTATCTGTGACAAATGCAAGATAACCTCCCACGACATGAATGAAACCAAAATGCAGGTAATCATCAGATTAATGACCTTCCTAGCCTTAACCTTTCTAGCCAGAGAGAGGAAAGGGATACAGATACTGAACAGAAGGCATATTATTCTTCCCTTTGGTCACTGTGCAGTATGTGTGCATCCATAGTCAAGACATAACCTGCTGCATTTACAAAGCAGGCTTAAAGAAGGCTGCCAGGGGGCAGGACTGACGGGAGCCATTGCAATGTGCTTGAAATGGGGTCATACCTTTAGGCATTGAAGAAAATGCTGCTTTAGGTGTTACGCCCACCTCATTTGACAACAGCTCAACACATAGCCTGACTACAGTGTTAGCTGGAAGCTTTGTTGGCAACATTTTATTGTGTAATGATAGCTGGTAAGCCCAAAGTGGCGAAACTCTCCTTACGGATTTAGTTTTGAAACTGTACTCAGATTAGTGCTGGAACCCTTTTAATACAGGGCAGAACATCTGTATTCTGAGTTTAGCTCTCCCTTGCTTGGGATAGCTGCCAGAGCCAATTTGATTGCTTACTTATATGGACTGGCATTAGAGAAGCTGATCTTAAAAAGCCAGTAGTCTGTCTCACATGTAGGAGGTGGTTTAAAAGAACAAAGAAAATAGGATATTTATCCTTCATTTGTTATACCACCAGGCTAATCCTCACAGTGAACAGATAGTTACTACAAGGCACTAGGGTTATCTTTTGCTGCTTTAGTACAAATGAGTTTATGAAGGAGTTGCTAACCGTGCATCTATGTGGGATCAATGAAGCTGGAAAGTGTTTTCATAGGGCTGAGGTACACACCTTGCTGTACATGGTAGTAGGTTGTACTGGTTTAGGAATGTTGTGGTTTAACCCAAGCTAGCAATTCAACCATGATAGCCGCTCACCCACCCCCTAGACCCCCCAAGTAGGGGAGAGAATCAAAAGGGAAGGGAGAACCTTGGATTGAGATAAACACAGTTTAATAAAATAACAAAATACTAATACACTATTAGTAAATATATACGTAAAGTAGAAATACAATATAAAATAAAAGATACTCAAGGCAATTCCCCACGACCTCCATTCACATCGAGCTGCCAGTCCCAGAAAGCAACACCTGGTCCTGAACAGCTGATCCTGGAGATAAAAAAAAAAAAGAGGAAAAATGCAGAAAGGCACAGAGGCCTCTGCAAAATGGCAAAAGGCCAAATTAAATGTCCCAAACAGAACGCCCCCAAACAGGTCTCTGAGAGCAAAGAGAAGAGCCAGAGAGATCCCGACTCTCCTTAAATATGATACATGATGCTAATGGGATGGAATACTGTTATTGATCAGCCTGGTTGTCAGTCAAGCTCTGCCTCATCTATGCCCTCGTTCCCAGCTGCCTCACACCTGTGGGCAGGGCTCAGAGGCCTTGGCTCTCAGACCAGAGCAATTAAAAACATTAACTCTGTCCCAGGGTGTTATCTCTTGTTCTCAAACTAAGTCCAAATAATGACCATGCTGGCTATGAAAAAGAAAAGTTTCTAGCTGCATGAAGAAAATTAAATTATTTTCAGTCAAACCAGCACAGGAAACAGGTATATTCACAATTATATATAAAACAATACAGCCAAGGACATATGCCCTTTAGTGTAGCTAAAGGTATACCAGAAAAAAAATTCTATGAAAATAAGTAAACTATAGCACAGCTTGATTTTTGTTTCCAGCTACTTTCCTTCGCAGCTTCTGCTATGTATGTGTGTAAATGGCATACTGGAAGAGCTGTCTGACAACAATAAAACTATTTTTTACTTTATATTCAGTCTGGGTGAGGGTAATTTATAGAAATTGCCCATGGGTGCAATAGGAGAATGTGGGACAGACCAACAAGTCTTGCATGCCTTGGAGGCAAGATCTCAAGGTCTTCTTGTGGCTTTCCACACAGACCAGCTGAACAGAGAGTGGGCAGTAGTTTGGCAAGTATAGGCAGCATAGACTTTCCAATGATACGCGTCGACTTTGCAATGCATGTGCAGAGACTAGTGAAAATGAACTAATACAGTCTCACTTTTAACTCCTGGAGCAATTTCAAATACGACACATTTTATTTCTGAGGTATATCTTCCTTCCATTATGTAGAACTAAAATGTCATCTCTGACTGTGTCGTATATTTCATTAGATTAAGAATCCTGCTTGTCATCACTAGCATATTATTTTATTAGTTTATAGCTTTGTTTACAGAAAATTTAACCTACATGTATCTCCTTTGCTGAGAAATCCCATGTGCAGTCCTTGAAGAAATATTGAGTCCTTCTAGAAGAGATGCAGTGGCATGATGATATTTGATAGGACAGATGATATACAGGGATGTAAATGTAGTCTTTCCCATTTGAATGATCTGGTTAGATGTATTAGGGACTTGCAGACTGAAGCTAATGTGTACACTCAGCAGCACTCCTTGGGAGCTGCCAAGTGTTTTCTTGTATTTCAGAAGAGGGTGACATCTGCCCCATCACCCCGCTGGTAAGCATAAGTATACTTCTGGTCACTCTTCGATCAGCAAAAGATGTGATGACAGATAAGTTCAGATTTGGAAACAAGCTCAAGACAGGTCTAGAAATGCAGTGGAGATCCTGCCCTGTACTGGAGTGCACCCAAGGAACAGTGATTCATTTGAATTTGTTCCTCTTGTTTCTCAGGATGGATAAAAAGATGTGACTTCAGGTCACAGGTACCAATGGATTTGAACTGCTCAATGTACGTAATTTTTTTTCACGTTTGCTTCAGCTCTTTGTAAACTTTGGTGCCGTTCTGACAACAACTGTCTCATAGTTAGGTCTTTTAGTATCCATTAGATGGCAATTGCTCTTATCTAAAAAGGTTTTCGTCACCTAGACCAGATGGTATAATTCATTTCTGTTATGAATGCTTTCAAATATGGACAGTGTAAAGACAGGACAAATATACACAGGGATGGCTGGAAGAAGTCATATATAGCTAAATGGTTCCAGGAAGATCAGTATGTCATTTCTATACTTTATGTCAGTAGGGATTACTGCAATTTCATTGTCTAGTTGTTTTTTTATGGCTGTATAAATGTGCCAGAGTTAGCGAGCTGAATATACAAAAAAGAGCACTCATTTTAATGAGTTAGGAAGTAAGCGCAAGATCCATCGAGGGACTTTGCAGATGTTGCCGTGAGTTAGGTGGTTGGAAGAAGCCTCGACCCTAGACCACTGGTATGAGGTGCCTACACAAGTAGGCAGGTAGACTGCAAAGGACAGGTGTCAATCCCCACATGAGCCACAAGCAAATACTCAAGAAATAAGCAAACCTAAAATTCTCCTGTTCTTTGATTTTGTCTCCAAAGAGGCTGGTTTATCTGGTGGGCAATTAGTGGTGTCTGGTTCTGAAATGATAGTCTAATGGTGAGAATACTTGTCCAGGAAAGGGGGCACTTAGGTTCAATTTTCTGCTCAGATTGTGAGGCTTCAAACTCATGAATCACACAGCTTTGAAAAGTGACTCTGTGCACAGTGGAGTCCACTTATTTCTGCTGGAAGTTTTAGTGAATTTACTCAAAATTCTCCTGCAGTGTTCAGCAATGTAAGTAGGAGGTCCACAAAGGTCTGCTTGCACACCGCATGACCCTGTCCCAAAGGTATGACAAGATTGAAAATCTTCTATAATATTCTTCATAAATAATGAGGAGCCAAACATTGGCTTTGATGTTTCCTTCTCCCCTACTTTGCAAGCCTGAGGAGGGTGCTAGCTCTATTCAGGACTTAGTGGCTCACTACAAAAAAACACATTTGTAGCATACTACCAGGGGGGGCTCCTTTAATTATGTTTTGCTACTGAGTTTCTTCACTGTTTGTAGAGGTGTAGCACTCATAATGCTGCCAAATTAAAACGTGAACATAGGTTCTTCTATAGTAATGAACTGTAATTTTAAATTAAAATATTGTCAAATAATATATGTTGAGGGGCGGAGTTGTTTGGCTATTATTTAAATATTTAGTGCATGCTTGAACCATTTCATCGTGCTTTTTGCTGAAAATATGAGAACTAGAAACATACCTGGGGCTTTCACGTGATGTTTTAAATAGAGCAGCCTGGGCTCTAGTAGGTTGTTTTCTGCTAGACTTTCAAGAAAGTTGCAGAGATTGGAAATAACATTTTTGTAGAGGTATTTTCCATATGTATGCTGAAATGAGGGTAAAAAAGAAGAATGCCAAAGGAAGGTCAGAATGTCATACTTCATATGTGGAAGCGTGGAGTAGGTTTCTGAAAATCCAGAAATGGGAATTTCAGGGTCAACTATTCTAGCATTCCTCCTCATCTGCCTCACCTTCACCTCAAATCCTGCCACCTTTAATGTTTCCAAAGCAAACAATGTACTCCTTGGAAGTATATTGACACATTTAGGGATAAAACCTTTCCCCGCCCCCCAAGTGAAATTGACAGCCCTGACTATTCCCTGGTGAGTGGTTTGATGCCTGGAGCTCACACCTATAATTATCCATCTTCTGTTTTCTTGCCTTGGCTCTCGGAATAAAAATGAAAATGTCTTCTTGTCTCCCAAAGAAAATTTGAGGGGAAAAAACCAGCATCCATATGCATGTCACTTCTCTTATTTTTGTGAGGAGGCTTAAGGGAAAGTATTTTCTAAAGCACCTTAATAACTGCCATAGAAGCCCTACAGATACACTGCCAAATAAGAAGGGGAAACTAATTACGTTGACAGAAAGAATCTGTAACGAAGGAAGGAAACACAGCTGATTGATAGAGATACACCTAAGCAGAGTGGAAAGAACTGAAACAGAAGAACACAATAGTAGGAAATAAATTTTTTTATGAAGCACAGTGGATCTTATTAGTTAAATAACTACTGTAGCTTATTTAACTAAACAACTATTTTTACTTTCTCTCCTTTGTTTGGTAAATTCAGCCATCAGGATAGATAGCCAAATGGGGGAGTTGAACATTCATGCTAAGCACTAACAGCTGGTAAGTCAATCAATTGAGTCAATGTTTCTGGTAAAGATGTCCCTACATATGCATTAGCTATCTATAAATATATATAACAGGAGAGCAAGTTTCACTGGTTGGGAGAGGTGGCAAGTGAAAATTTGAAGTAGTATTTCTAATCTATTGGTTCCAAGTAGAAAAAATATCTAAAGTAGCTTTAAAATAGTAGCCTGCAGCTGAGAAGGGATTCTTGTCCCATTAAAGCTGATGGAAGATATCAGAAAGGGGGATTGGATTTTGCTCTTGGGATCTTCAAGAAAAATGGCACTGCCGTGTCACCCATTAAGAAGGTGAATTGTGCACTTTTTTTTTTAAATTGAGCCCTCTCTGCTAGCTTTTGTTAATATTCCCAACGTCTATTAATAGAATACAGTGACCCATGAGCAATGGCTCAATGACATTTTTGTGCATATTAACCATCAGTGATATTAAGGAAGGAGATAGGTGAGTTGATTGTGTTACATGTGTGTTCATTGGGTCACAAAAGAAGGATAAAGAGACAATTTATATAGAAAATTTATTTCTGTCTTCTTACTTAAAGGCTGATCCAAATCCTGCTAAAGCCAGTGGAAATACTTCTGACTAGAGAACTTAAATGGAAGTATCTGAGAAGATTGGCTTGGAAGACAGTACAGAAATCAACTCACATTCAGGAACAAGATCTGAGGTATATTTGAAAAGGGCCTTCATAAAAATCAAGACATTTTTCTATTACAGTTCTGTACAAAACTAGTAGGTGATGACAAAGAAAAGTGTTACACCTTGAAGGATTGAAAGAAAATAAAGTTGTTAAAAATCAGATTCCTATAATTAAATGCTAAAAGGCCTTAATTGCAATCAGAGCTATTGTGGGACAATAAGGCATGTGTATGAGTGAATAATTTGTATTTTAACAGCTTACTATAAATTCTACAGCTCCTGTTTTACAATTTTTATCTGGGATTATAAGTATGGATTAAACCTAAATGAATTATACCTGAATAATTGCAATGGACAAATGTTTGCAAATAGCAAAAGTATGCACTGTTAGATTACATTGTGAATATTAATGCATATTAGTTCAAGAGGGAAGCAAAAAGATAAATAGATTCTCAGTGCTTTAAAGACACATTCTTCCTATCCTTCATGAGTTCATTTTCATGTGAATTGAAGTGGATTTGTTGTCACTGAAGTTTGTTTTTATAAAAAGTTTCTACAAGTTAACGTTTTTCAATATAAAAAATATCTTCCTAGGGAGCTTACAGTTGAAAGCACATAAGCACAAGAGAAAAAAAAGGCTGAAAACATGCAGAAGCACTGCATTGCTCCTTCTCAGGTATTTTGAAATTCTAATAGGCTCAAATGCACATTCACCAGCCCCAGACAAGAGGATTCAAGCTGCTGGCTGCCAGCTACATGGCTCCCTGCACCTTCCTTTAAAAATGTGATAATGGAAGGTCTTTGAGACAGGCTGTTAATCTGAGTGGGTTTATCTGCTCCCCACAAATAAGGCAGTGATTGTATTTCAGACTTAGCTGTGGGGTGAGCATCCTCCCCCTCACTTTCTCTAGGCAGGAGGTACAGGAGGTGGACCATGCTTCATCCTGGGGCCGTTCACACCGTCTCTGCCCCAGAGCCTCTGTATGGGGTGACCTGGGCAACTTCATCTCTGCCTCCCTTTCCAGACCCACATGTCCAGGCAATGTCTCCTCCTCTGGCGCTGGCTGGTGTCCTGAAGGCTGTACCAATGCAATGGGATTAAACTGAGGATCTGTCTTTCATAGGTCATTTGTCTAAGGCTGGAGACATTATAGGCTTTGTGCACATTAGAACATTAACAGGACTGGGGCTGAGCTCTGGCATGTGCTCACCATCTGCTAAAATGTTTGCACAGACTTTAGCCCAGTTCTGGCCTCAGTAAGTTGGTGCTTCCCAGACAGTCTCTGGGCTTGAGGTGGTTACAAGCCCAGAGACCATTCCCACAGAGCCAGAGTAATATATTTTATGCATAATGTTAGCACATTAATTTGCCATATAAAATATATTTAATAAGTAAAATGTATTTATATAATGTATTAATATTAAGGTATTAGCTTAACAGATAATATTATAATAGATTACTATTATTAATAACTACCAAATAGATAGTATATATTCTATATAAATATGTGTTATTATTAATTGAAATACAATGATATATTAATGTATTAATATTAATTTTAGATTTAATATATTAATATTACTCTCTATGTAAAGCTAATACAGCTGCTTTGTTTAGGGGGATCAGATGTTTTATCTGGTTTATATGCCTGCTCTATGCTGCACTGTTTGTCCCAGAACCAAGGAGCACCTCCTGCTCCATTTTACTAAGACAGATGTGACCACAAAGTCCAGCAACTGGTCTGGAAGCAGAGCAGTGGTTTCGAAACTGCTGTGGGTTATATTAACTTCCAAAGGCATCTGCCTCAAACTGGATCCTGAAGCTAGAGATAGCTGTGGTCAGCTCATGACCAAGATATTATTACTGCCGTCATGCACTTGCAGCCAGTGGCAGGTTTTGGGGTCACTGGGGGTCCCAGGAGCTTGCGCTCACCTTGGTATTTCTTTTATATTGAGATGCTTTTTCAGTTGGCTTGTGCTTTGTTTATATCATCATTGACTTCTTTAGGAGTGCAAATAATAGGCAACATTTCCATGTACAGAAAAGAAATGTGCAGCCTCATCAGTGACTCTGCAGTGGCCAGAATTCACGTGTGTGTGCAACACTGCTAAAATCACACCCAGATCTTCCTCAGACCTGTAATCCACAAGAAAAGCAGGGCTAGAGGCTGGTAAAACAATACCTGTTCTGTTGGCTTTCCTAAAGCACACTTTAATCGCTTTCCTTTATCAGGCCTATGCAGACCTCATTTGCTAAGAGAAATTAGCTGCAACTAATTTACAAGCAATGAGGCAATTTATCTAGAAGCTTACAACTGTTGCCTGGATACAAATCTGTTCAAATGCTTTTATATATAAAATGCTTTTAGGGTATTTGCTGCAATTTGTTTTGATGACAAATTGTCAAACAGAAAGCCAAGGTACATGACGTTTCTACGTTAACCTCCCGTGTGACTCAAAGAACTGTCCCTATGCCACCACTGAAGAGGTACAATAAGGAACAATATCTTGTTGGGCCCCATTTGGTCAGAGAACCTATGCAGCCTCTAAATATGGTTCTTGATTTGCCTCTAGAGGATTAGAGACCTGAGAGTTCAAGGAGAAGCATTTAATTTAAACAGCTGACTCCGTTTGTTGGCAACTGCTATTGTTTTCCAAGGTAAAACGTTGGAGAAAACTTTTATTGAAAAAAAAAGAACGAACATCAAAATACACTGAGTTAATTAAGGGCATTCACTGTATCTCTTAAAAGTTGAACTGTTAGAACTGATTGCAAGTATGTCAAAAATCTGTGAGTGGGAACAAAAAATTGCAAAACAGATTATTGTGCCACCTGCAGAGGTGCTTTGAACCAGCTATTTTTCTCCTTCTGATATGTGCATTTATGCTTCCAAAATTAGCCTGTGTCTAGATATGTGCAAATCAAATACTGAAATTCCCAAGGCTAAGCTGCATCCACATGTGCAGCCACTGAACTGTGTCCCAGAAACACAAGATTCTGGTGGGAAACAAGAACGTCTCCTTTGTGGAGATTTGCTGCTCTCTTCAATTAGACCCACACTCTACTTTTGGTAGAAAGAGTAGTCTGATGTAACTGTAACATACCAGGTTATGAGCTAGAAGATCTATACTTTTTTGTCAGTAAAAGAAAATGAAGTGGAAAGTGAAAGAAGTAACTCAGCCATGAGGACAGCTGTGAAGCTTCTGTTGCATTTTCCCCTCTTGATTTATCCTCTATATTTTTGAGCTGCATCAAAGAAAGGACACCAGCATGTCCTTTAGGAATCTAGGAACTCTGGACAAGAAACTTACTTTTGGTAATTTATAATGTTCCTCGGATTCCCTTTCATTAGCAGCTTCCCATGCAGAGCAGGGGAAGATGGGGTATAAGAGCTTGTTCTCATGCCTGCAATCTTCTGCATACTACTGTAGTTAAAGATAGTTCATGGCAGTTTATCAAGATTTTTTTTTTATTTTAGAAGTTTCTATTAATCGAGACATTCCTTACTAAAAACCTTACATAACATTTTTACAAATGTTAAGCAAGCAAGCAAACAAATGCATGAGTTAAAGTAATTTTTACCCACTGTATTAGATTGCTTCCCTCTGTCATCTTTGGCCTTTGTCTGCTTGGTGTACTCTTCCTCTAGGTCTAAAAGATCTGAATGCTCACATTGTTAAGAGAATCACTACAAAATCACTTTCTCCATAGCTCTGTAAAAACAGAAATTAAAATGTGGGTCAGGCATATGTTGTACTCCCAATTCTTTGAATTATCATTTGAATTTTTATATGTAATTTTCCAGCTGGTGTTTGCAGGTATATTATGTAGAATATTATCATCAGCAGATCAAGTTAAAATGGCACTTCTGTATTATTTTAAATATACTCTTATTCTGTTGGGGTGTTCTGGGGAGGAAAATGACTATGCGGTAAAAATCAATACAGCCTTGTAAAAACTGTCTGGCTGCTTCCTGACAGACAAAACAAACTTTTTTGATGGTGTTTAGAATAATAGTCCCAGTGGTCCCTCTTCTTGCAAAATGCAGTTAGCTCTGCGCAACTGATGAAAGCACTGCCATTTGCCATAAAATATTCAGGGCCTTGCTAGTAAGGTTTTTCTTGGAAGAGAAATTTTTGAAAGATTCAAGCATTTCTTCAGCCCAACCCTCTTCATCAACAGAAATGCAGCCAGCAGTGCATTTCCCTCAATTCAGCCTGGAGGAGCAGCAGGAGGCAGTTTTCTATGGTGTGGTTTTTTTTCGTTTCTTTGTTTGTTTTTTAATTGATCCCATAGAAACTTCTTTACCTGCTTGCCTCATCTTCTATTTCACCAAATAAAGCTAGTTAGTCAATCATTTGAGTGGTAGCTGGTACTGTTTAATTACTGAACAAAGAGTAACTTTCTTATTTCAACTTGAATAAGATGTGGCTGTTGTGCCACCCTTCGAGGATCGTAGATCAAAGGCATCACCTTCTTAGCACTTGTCATCAGTTCAGAGCATCAAAGAAAGTGTTCATCGAAACTATTAATACAACTTCTGGCCATATCTCTTTAAGGTACAGTATGGTTTCCACAGCTTGAAACGAAGACTCACCTCAAAGCTGAAAAATACTAATCCAGACGTCAAAACAGGAGAACACACGACATTTTATTAAAAGATTACATGTTATTGCCAAAGTAAATTATTCAAAAATTATCTCCAAGATCACTTAATGTTGTATAAAGATGAGATATGAAGATGCAAAGCAAAAGCCCAACCTTTCCCTGCAAATGGCAAAAACTGCTAGTGAGCAATCAGACAGGAAAATAAAGAGAACGATACATTGAGAAAAAGCATTACTGCTTTGTTTTTTGTTGGTTTTGTTTGGTTGGTTTTGATTTGTTTTTGTTTCGTCCTTTTTGTCTTTTTTTTTTCTTGGCTCCAATTTTGTAAGGCCCTTTAAAAAGTGATATCTAAAGTAAAGAATGAAGAAAAACGTTTAACCGTGTATGGGAGAGACACAAACCGGAGACGAGAAGCCCTGAGGGTTAAAACGCAGACATCTTGGAGGCTCTGCTGGAGGTTCTGCTGCCTTTAGGCTGTGCTGCCCAAAGCTGTTCTGCCTCCCTGTGCCGTGTCCTTCAGCTGATGGACGTGTGAAGAGACCCAGGGGCTTGAGGGAGCAGGGCCATTTGCTGATGAGAGATGGGGGGAGCAGGGTTATTTTTTGATGAGAGATAGTGAAGGTTGTGCCGAGGTGATGAAGCCCTTCAGGAACAGAGAAAGGGTCAGGAGGAAGTCAGCGACTGCCAGTCACCTTCATGCCCAGCATAGCTGGCTATGGTGGGAGATGGGTGGTCAAGTGATGCTCATTTGTGATGGTGCAAACTTCTCTGGTTGTTTTTTGTGGGTTGGAGTTGAAGGTAAAAGAAGGTGATAGTCCCATTCTTATGAGAATCATTTCAGTTTCTTTATGTCTGTAACTGATAGCTTCAAGATTATTGCCAGTATAAAATGAACATCAGGAAAGGGAATCAGCTAACGCAGATTTTAGGAGCTACGTTCTTCTCTGAGAATGACTAATTCATGGTCTGTGTTAGCACTGTTTCACATTTGGGAAGAAAGTGGAGATTGAATTTTATCATAAAAATAGTTTTGATTACATAATACTCTTTAATATCTTCCAGCCTCATGACAGACTGTATCGGGAAAAGGGAGAAAAATACCACAACTTGGAATTTACAAGGCACTACAGGAAACCTAAAGTGATACTTCAGTTCACTGAGTTTGTTTCCTGAAAGCAAAATATAAATGGAAAATTGACAAGTGTGTACCTTTTGGGAGGCAGAAAATCTTAATCCCAGTGAATGCACATTGTTTACAGTTACATGTGAAGTGCTGAAGCAGACTACATAGATACGAGTTTATTAATGTTTAGTTTCATGGCATCATTTTTTTTCTCTGCCTGTAGTTTGATTCAATTTCAAGAGATATTTGTTTTGAGAGTTTGAAGAGACTTTTTGACAGTACAATGTGTTTAGTTTTGTGCACACAAACCTCTCTTCTCTCTTCTCATGTTCGAAAACATGCTAGATCAAGACCAAATTTTTATTTCTGCAAAAAAGAAAGCTGTGGCTCCTTAGCAAAGCAGCTTCAAAATCACAGCTACCATGCACACTGATAAAGCTGTGTTATTTTTTTTTCTCATTAAAAAGCATGGAAGACATGGCGAATGTCCAAAAGTTTTGTCCTTCTAATATTCTTTCAGTGTTTGTAGGTATTGTCATGGGTGGTCCTATTGAAGTCATCCTTAGATGTAATTAACCATGTGTTATTAATAATTATTAGTATCAATATATGCAAAGTCCTTTCGGATGCCTTGCATTTAAATAATAATTAAAAAGTTACCGTAATAATTATCATAAATTAATGTCAGAACATCAGATGATTGTAGCAGCCCAGACCAAAGGTCCACTTAACCTGGCGTGCTGTCTCCAACAGCGGTCATAAGTGCAAGAACATGGCAAACGTACATGACACTTCTGTCCTACTCTCCTGGATGTATTTTGCTCACTTGGTGAGTCTGAGTAGTAGAAATGTGGCCAGCAGGTGTCTTTCCAGTTCATCATTACACTCCTCTTGAGCCAAGTAGACAAATTGCGTCCGCAGTGTCCTCTGGCCAACTTTCGTAAAACTCCCTGTTCTAAAAAGGTTCTACCCCCTTCTGATTAGTTCAAGCATTTGTGAGGTATGAAAAGGAACGCTTGCTCGACAGAAGATTTAATAAAAAATGTCAGTAATCTCCTGTTTTCCTCTGTAGTATGTGTCTATATATTTTGTTGTTGTAATCTGTTTTGATACCATGACACCCGTAAGATTGAAACCTGCCATACACTCAGATCTGTCAGTCAATCCCATATATATCTCCATGGCCAACACAATATCTGAACAGTTCCTGCTTTTTAGAAGGAGAAACAAATGGTCCAGGTTAAACTCAAGAGCAAGGCTTGGTCCATGTGGAAATAAACACCACCTGGAGCAGGTCTCCATTGGTGGTCTTCTGCCCTCCTTGTGCAGATGACAAGGGCTGGATCCTTCTCTGGCTTCTGCCTTGCAGGTGCTGCTGCCAGCAAGTGCTGTGGTTTTTCAGGGGTGGAGAAAACTTTGGTGCTTGAATTAACAGAAAAACTTATAAAATGCTACAAAACACCCTCTTTCTAGGTGGGTAGCACTGTAGATCTACAAATTCTCATTTCAGAATGTTGTTATTCTTCAGCTGTGAGATTCAGACATGAGAGGAAGGACTCGGCAGCCTGTGGAGCTGTACTGGGAAATTACAAAGCAAGCAGCAGACATCCTGGCACACACATGCTCTTCTGAAGGTGGCAGCTGCTCTAGGCTGATTAGCAGCCATGAAACTGTTTGGTTGTAAGCCAGACTGATAAATAAACTAACTCTTTCAATACCAAATCTGCCTTTAGATACGAGAATGAAAATATATTAAATAAACTGTTTTCTAGTCCTACAGCACGTCTTGCCCTAAAATAGGAGTAAGGCTCCATAATGCTGAAAAGTGCTATCTGAATGTAGTGGATTTGTCAGGAACTCTGAGACAAATAAGTAAATTAGTTCAGACTGTTCAGAATGACCTCAGTCCAGTTAGTCAAAAGGGATCCCCGTTTCCCCTCACTTCTGAAAAATATTGATGGCTGTCAGCAGTGTCCAAAACTGTTTTCATTTTTGCCTTTCCAGCTAAGCTGGGCTGCTGAACAGCATGTTTGATCCCCAGACCAGAATTAACACGATTCCAGCTACAGTGGTTAGCTACGAGTATCTAGGTTGCCTATAGGAGCTGCAAAAGCTGAGCATGCTAAAGAGTGGCTCCCCTAAGCTTTGGCACACAAAGAATTTTATGAAGGGATAACACTGACTTCAAAGATAAGCAAGTTGCTAAAAAAATTAAATCCCATTGAGTACGACAACAGCTGGGGAAACCAAATAAGAAGATTAGTCGAAAATGTAGTAGTCATAAGATTTAGCAAGTCGGCAACTCCTATTTGATCCTGGAAAGCATTTTTGAGATGGTGGAGAAAATAGCATCCCAAGGCTATTCCCTAGGTACCCTCCATCGTGATATAAACTTGATTTACACTTAAATATCAGTGGCAAAGAATAGATGAAAACACTAGAAAAGAAGTGGAAGTTTACATAAGGGGTCAAAACATCTTCAAGGAAATTTTTTCTCAGGGAAAATTCAAACCAAAAGAGATCATATAAGAAGTGCCCACTGAAACACCATTTCCCAGGGGTTTGCAAATCATCAAAAGCTAAACCCTAGCCACATCAACCTGGTACAGATCCCTTAGTCTGCTGGAGGTGGTAAGCTCCTCTCTGCTGATTATGCTTCAGTATTACTGTGTCTTGTTGATGAGCTTGGCAGCTGCTCCCATGGAAATCATGTTGTGCTGCTGGTGGTGATGCTGGAGGAGAGCTGCTCAAGCACAAAGCCTCTTTGTGTGGAAAATAGTGTCTATTTGCAGCCTACCAGAGTTCGTAAGGGTAGCTCAGGCTGTCAAACAAGACAGCTTGCACATTATAATAACCATGCTGCTAAAACCAGAGGTTTCCTTTAAAATAAAATGTTCAAAGTTATTAATAGTTGTGGGTGTGTGACCCAATGAAATAATTGGAATGGCATATGGGAAATGAGAGGATTTATCAATTACAAGAGCTTCCTCTCTCTTTCCATCATTTAAGTTCTCTGCTACGTTTCAGTCATTTCTGGGCAAATCTTGTGCTAATTAGTTTCAATTTCCCTGGTGAAAGGATCTGACTTCCGCCCCCCCCCGCCCCGCAAACATGTTTTCACACTTTTAATCAGAATATGCTGAGACTGCCTCAAATCAAAGGGGTATGTCAAAATGCATAATAAATCCTGGAAAGTGGTAGTGTCAGGATGGCTTTTTTTTTGTTTGTTTCACATTTCTTGGCATTTTCACCTTTGAGGAAACAAACTTCCACTTCTACACAAATATGTGTACAGATATACTTACAAATCGTTGGTGGAGGTTTTGGTGATTGACTTCTCAGACTGAATGAAGAAACTGGCAGAAAAAAAAGCAGGGTTCAGAGGCAACTGGCAGCCCTAAGGAATTCTATCAGAATTAGGCATGACACTGTTCACTCTAAAGAACATAAACTAATATTTAGGCCCCTTTTTACTCCCCCATTGATATTTCCCACACAGGATCAGCAGCACAAGCTCAAAACAAAGCAGGGCTTAGTGTCAGAGGATTATGCTGTTCCACTGCTGCTGATTCAAATGGATCTTCCCTTTATCATACCGGTATGTTGCTAATGCCATTGTAACTTCAAAGTCTGCAGGAGATTCTGCTGCCCCCTTGTTCTCTAGCTTTTCACCTATTTTTCGTTCTTTTTCTTGCTAAATATGATTACAAAGGAATTGTAAAAAAAAATATAAAACAATAAGTATCTCTGTGTTAGCAAAAATAAACTGCTAGTGCCAAAGTATTTGTATTAATCCTGAGAAGCTGTGTTGAAGAACAGAGCACATTTTCTCTTTGCATTTCCCCTTAACTGGAGCAGGTATAGGACAGTTCATGAGAGACTTTCCATGGATTCTGACGTGTTTTGCATCATCGTGATGCTCTCCTCACCCAGCAGAGGCAGAGCTTTGCATACCATCTTAAAATCTAAATTGCTTTTTTTGCAGCCTTAAAGTAGTAAAGCTGATATGTGGATGGAAACCATTGTCATTCTTTCTCCATGTTATTTTCTTTTTCTCTGATGACAAATTCTCGCCAGCAGCAAAACCAAAGGACATTAAAAAAAAAACAAAAAAGGTTTTTAAAAGGCTTCCACCAAAAAATAATGATTGTCTGGCCTATACACTCTTGTGTGAACAAAAGCGTTGTCTTTTTGCTAGTATTCGGAACTTATAACCAGGAACACCTGCCTTTTGTTTCATGCAGGGTTTGTCTGTCAAACAGAGAGAGTTTTGGTGTGGTACTGGGTGCCATTCCAGCACCCGGGGCCTCGGTCCTCTCTCTGCTCCTGATGGGGACCTGCCCAGCTCCGAGAGCCCCGTCGTGTCAGGGCTGCAGAGGAGGAGGGCTAGGCCTGCTTTGAGAGCGAGCTCCCATCAAGCGACTTCCAGAAGCCTGGTAAAACCAATAATTCGGGGGTTTTTTGTGGTTTCATGATTTGTGACTGGCATTTGGAAGCTCTGGAGTATTTTCTGAACTTTCCCAAGGGGGTCTGCCTCCTTGTTTGGCTCTAGATCTATAGAATAAGGGTGGTAAACAATATTTCTCTTACTTGCTATTTGATTCTTCTGTTAGTTTCATTACTGGGTATGTTTGCATGGCCCATCACCCCTGAGACATATGTTCCCTTCATAATAGTCACGGGAATGAAGCCAGCGGGCAGTTATGCTGCAGTTGTGATGGGTCATGGGAGATGGAATTTGGAGTTTGATGTTTTGGGTTACTTTGGCCCTCACTCTCTCTTATACCACTTGCAAAGTATTTTTATAGCAAGTTTTATAGTCCCTTCAGGATCACAAGTTAGTTCCTCTTCTCTTACATTTTTCATATTAGATTCATATTTTGGCTCAAGTCTTAAATAAATGTTTTCAGTTATAATACAATGCTTTTCCTCAGTTTTAAGAGTGTTGTTTCCCTTTGCATAAAACATTTAGAACAGGAATGTGATACGCATGAAATTAAATCATTTGAATATTTATTATTAATGACTACATGGAGAAGGAAAACATTACCCATTTAGTTTTTAAAAAAGACAAAGTGTAATGCCACACACATGTTGTAGACAGGTTTTTGTGGAGCTGCTCTGAAGGCAAGCAGTTGACTATAATGGAATAACATAGCTTAAGGGTGGTGCAAAACTTGCAGGTTATCTTTGCCAGAATTCCTGTTCTTAAAGAGATGCATTTTGCGTATGGTATTGATGGTAGGTTACTGTTCCCACTTTTCAAATGAATAAAATGTTTTCGCTCTGGAAGGGAAGGTTTGCATTTCTTCCTTTAGCAGCTACTTTACTGTGTCTTCTTTTCAGCAGCAGATGTGACACCAAACTGCAGAGTGCAAATATTTGCCCTTCGCTGGGGTCGCTTTGAAACCCTTTGCAGCAAGCACAGATCACAGTCAGCCGGGAGGCAGCTTCTGGTGCATTGTGACTTCTCCACGAATTTTGCTTCATAGGGGAATGCAGGCTCTGATGTGTTTGCGAGGAGAAGAGGAACTAGCCTATTTCAGAGGAAGCACAGAATATATTGAGGCCAGTTCTCTTGTTATTTCAGATCTATATAGGACTTTCATGACTATAACGCTTGAGTGCTTTGATACTACATTATGTCAGATGACAAAGGTACTGTCTCTCTCTTCTAGCGCTTGCAGCATCTTCCCAGCCCCGAGGCTGTATCAATGGTGTTACCTTCTCTCAGCAGCTCTTCGGGGGCAGGTTGCAGGGGCAGGTGTGCCTGGGGTGGCCGCTTTGGCCCCAGGCCACCGGCACAGACCATCGGCCTTGGCGCAGCGCTCCCTGCCTCCGGCCTAGCGGCTCGGATCTGCTGAGCATAACAAAGATTAGCTGCCAGATTTGTAAAGGTAGCGTGATGTGCTACACCCGGATATCTTCAAAAACAAAACCTTTAGTCTTTAGCTGCTTCTTAAGAAATAGAAATCTGGGGAAAGGGCAACAGTATGGAAAACTGTATGTTTGGCATCACCTACATCTTATTCTATGCAAAGGGGCTGGGGGAAAGGGCAGCAGAATTTTGTAGTCCTTATTTTGTGTAAGGGAGATGTTACAGGGCCGTGCATGAGGGACAGCAGTGATAAGTTTCATACATCCTACTTGGTCTCCAGTGCATCTTGGCATTGTTTGCGGGATTTAACACAAGGCTGCCTACCTGGGCCTGGCTCAGAGAATTTATTTTGTAAGAGAAATGGACTTTTGCTGTAAAGGACAGGAAATAGTCTGTGAGGTGAACAAAGAATATCACGGTTGACTTAAACTTTAAAAATTCATGACTCTACTTTTGTTTATAGTCTTCACTAAGATACCTTGGAAATCACAAATCTGCTGGGAAGAAAATAAAAATGAACAGGCACTTAATGCTTCTAATGCCTCTACAGTTCTTAAATATTATTGACTTCCGCTTTTTCTCTAGAGAGCGGCAGAAACATGGACTGCGTGCAGGTGCCAGTATTCGCCTCAAATTAGCCATTTGCAGCTATAGCTTGTCTGAAAGATAACTTGTTTCTGTTTCAAAACCCATCAGTTTGCTCAGTAGAATGCAGTAAGGGGAATTTCCCAGGAGGCTATTGATCCTGTCAAATTTTGAGGCAATGTAAAATAGTGATTTTAAACATTGCACACTGTTAGAGGCAGTCCTGCAAGGAAAAGCAGGATACATTATTCTGTCATGTAACATTCTATTCCTGCTTTATGTTCCATTGCTGAAAATTGTTGCAGAAAGAATAAAATGCATGTTTACCATAAACGTTGTGAAACAAGAATATTTTGTTTTTAATGCTTGGCCGGTGAAGGTTATAATACATCTGGGATGTGTTCTAGCAGCATTATTTCAAATGTGTTTAAGGCAAGTACAGTATTTTGCGTGTTTTGTGGGTGTATATGTGTGTGAAAGAGAATAAAAGTCCTTTGCCTCCCTATCAGTTCACATCACTTCTGGCTTGTGTTCATATCGATGCATGGAACTCGCTGCATCGCTTCATCTGCACTGAAACTTATGTTGTACATTCATATTTTTAATTGTTCTTAAACATACTTATTTTAAACCCATGTAAAAATTTTTCTGGCTGGCTTAGGAATCATTCAGGAAGCTTACCATATTTCTTTACTTGTCAGACAAATTTTTCCTGTAGTATGTAACTGTTAACTAGAAAATTAAACAAACCTGCAGGTGTTTAGAACAGGCAGTTCTCACAGTTACTCCCAAAAGCTTTCCAGCTTTTATGTCTCTTATGCTGGGGACTAGATCAATGATTTACACTATTATATGTGCAGCTGTTGGTGGTGAAGGGAAATATGTCAATTTTCAAAAATCTGTATTTGTTGAAGAAATTTATAAAATAATAAGAAAAGATCCATACTTGTGTTTTTATTTTTCATTCTTTGCCTTTTATTCTGCTATTCCCGTATATTACCTGCCAGTTGTGAATGCCTCATCCCTGAAAGTGTGAAAGATGTAAAATACAATTTCATTTAAATTTATTACTGTTCTCATTGTGCGGAGTTATATGTTTAGAAATTGTGAAATTATCTCAAATACAACTGTGGCTGAGCTCATGTTTCTGTAGCAATTCTCAGATAGTGTCAGTCTCTAATATATTTTTAATTAAAAATCTAATTGGGATTTGTTATTGCTTCTAATTAATCTCCATAAATGAAATGTAGTTTTGGGCTCATTATCTGCATCCTTTTCTTCTTGCAGCATTTCCCACCTCAGCAAGTCTCATGAGCTCGGTTTATTAGTCCCTCTTTCACTACACTGAGGGGAAGGAAAACCCGGATAAAAGCCAACATCAGTCCACGTTTTGCTTCTTCATTGAGTCCCTGCTGGAGGCTTGAGCTATGATTCAGTTCAAAGTTGATGTCCTCTGTGCCAGCCAAACATTGAATATTTGCTCTACCCACGGAGGGAAAAGTCAGTGTTTCCGTAGCAGGTGGGGTGCTGAGCCCTTTGGGGATAAATCCCCCCCTTTTTAAGGGTCTACACAGATAACTGAGTTGTGGAGCAGGGCTGCTGCATTGCTAGTGAGATATGGATGCCTTTCTACAGACATTGGTTGGGGTTCAGTCTTGAAAAGAGAGCCTGCTCTTCTATTCACTCTTATCTAGCAGCAGCAGAACATCCGCGCTTTCCTGAAAACACCTGGTCAGTCTGCTGGAGACAGCTCTGGGGAGGCTAATTCAGTGTTGTGAGAGCATTCACAATCTGTCTGTAGGCACTGAGGAAATATGGGGTCTTTGCTCTATGATTGCCCCTTTGCCAAAGCCAGCTTTACATGGTACTGGATTTCTCATCACATAAAACACTGAATATTATTTTTTTTAATGTAAGTTTAATAACATCTGCTGTGAAGTATGAGATCTAAAGGGCTTGATGTATTTTGCATGCTGTGAAATTCTCTACCTCACGTCTTTATTATCCCCCATCTCCACACAGTAGCTATTCTGGTCATTGAAAGCTCCTGAAGCCTATTCTTATGTGGCCTCATAGCCTATGAACTCAGACCAAAGGTCAGTCTGCTGGTATTTATGATCTATAATATGCTTACCCAAGCAGACGTGGCTGAAAAGGACCTTGTCACGGTGTTTGCTACTGCTCCAGAGTGAAGCTGTAGCAGCCACAAGGTTGTTTTCAGTCCCAAGGGGCTATCAGCAGTCAAATGTGTCTGACTACAGCCAATTTATGCTTTTCATGAAGCAGTGCAGAGCTCTCATGTCTGACGTGTTCCTTGTGAGGATGTTCTGCAGCACAGAGAATTGTGCCTCCCAGGTACACACGGCACATGGCCTAAGCCAGGCCCCTGGTGAGTCACTTTTCCTACTTGTGTAAACTTTTTACAGAGATAGAAGTGTCTTTCAAAATCTATAGTAAAAGAGGCTGTAACTATGTAAATGAAATATTTGAGCAGAATCCCCTCTAGAAGCTTTGAGAGATCTTGTTGCTGGCTGTATGGGAAAATTAAAGCACCATTTGGAATTCTGCTGTGCCAAGCTCCTTCAAATTAGCATTTACTCTTCTTAACTTGTCCCTGTCTGAGAATTAGAAGTGATTTACCTGTCGAAACACAAGATTCATTTTAGGTAACTTCAGGTATTTGTAACATACATTGTCTAAATCTGAAATATCAGTCTAGAGCACCTTCCTGGTGATAGTCAGTAGATAAATAGGCATTTCCTCAGTTTATTTCTTCTTCTTCATGTCAAATATTGCTTAATGGAGGTGCACTTCACGATGGAGACATCCAGAGTCAGGTGAGATGGCTTCTTTCAGGAGGCGGTGGTGGAGTGGCCGAACACCACTATCTGTGTACCCAGAGAAGCCGCAACACCTGGGCCCACCAGCCTGAGGCTCAGTTATGCCTCCGAAGCCAGGGTTTACCTTGACATAGCTCTCTTCACCATCTGGTTTTGCGATGCCACTGCTTCACAGCCCTGTTCCATTCATTCAGAAAATCACATGGATACTTCTAACCTGCACTAACACCCTCTTGTCTGTTGTATTCTGAAAGTAACACTGGAATCAGCAAGAACAAACTTTCTTGAATGTGCAGGACCAACATTCCCCAGTTCCAACGTTGTTTGTGTCATCTGAAGTTGTGTATTCTCAGAGCAAAATTTGTCCCACGACACTTTAAGAGAGGAATTATGCCACGCATAAAGCTGTTGTGCACACATCTTCGTAGTTTCAAAAACATGGCTGCAGCACTTGAGTAGCAAACCAGACACCCTTGATGAAGGGTGTGATTAAACACTCACACTATTACCCTGATTAATATGCAAATAAGCAATGCTATACTGTTTATGGGATTCAAACTTTAATCACTGACCCACTTCAACAAATGAGGAGTGCAATCAGGCACCACCTAAGGACAGTGAATACATCTTCTTTTGCCACTCACTTGAGCAGAAGGCTCTCGAATTTCATGTTTTATGCTCAGAATATAAATTAGTTTCCTCTTATCTGGGGCTTTATTTCTGCAAGATTTAAGACAACCAGTCATATTGTTTCGTTCAGATTCTACCCTTCTTTATTAAAGATACATTTGAAATATAAGGAAGGAAAGAAAACACCCTGAATAATTAAGCTGTTTGCATGTGTTTCAACAATAACAGAATAAAAATAAAACGCAGGTCTTAGTCTGACTTCTACAGCGCGATCCAGTAGCACCACCTGCTGTTTATAGGGAGCACCGCTGTTTTATCTGTATGCAATATATGACTTTTTAAATAAAAAGATACACAGGGTGTTTCAAAAAGATGGACCCAATATGTTACAATTACACAAAAATTTACAGACGGTTTAATGATTTATCAAATTTTAGTAACCTTTTTATAATGCTTTATGTTCCCTGCACCTGCCATATGGACAACATCAAGAAGATAGTTGATGGTTTGTAGTTGCAGAGATACAGTGATTTCTGATTGGGTCCATCTTTTTGAAATGCCCTGTATATTCCAAAAGCATCTATACAGTTCAACCTTTTTGAATGGATGTGACACAGGCATTTAAATTGCTTTTATGCTTTCAGAAATGACATTCTAAGTGCCCTTTGCAGGAAAGGCAGATATTTAAACAGTGATAGACTTTCATCAATGTACCTTGTAATATTTAATAATGCCAAGAGGTGCATTTACTGGAAAAAGTCTGTTTCAAGGCCTTATTCTTATGGTTTTATTTCCGGAAAATATTTTGGCAGAAACTCTTCTCTGCAGCAGTAAATGGTCTGGTAAATTAGAAAGCTGTTACACTGACTTCAGTGAAGGAGAAAATAATGCAGTGATCCACCTGAGGCTGCAGAAATGTAGATCAGCTTGTGTCATAAAATTCTGTGGCAGATGAGAAAAGAAAAATACATTTTTTTATCCAAATCTAAGTCCATTTCTAGAAGTTGTTCCTTTCTCTTCCTTGTGTTTCTCTTGCCTCTTGTCTTAGTGCTGCTGTTTCATGTCTTTCCTGTGCATTACTGGATTTCCCCATAGCTTTGAGCTGTTCCTGGCACATGGGACCCCAAAGCAGGGGCAGAACCTGCTGCAGCTGATGCATCATCAGCACTGGAAAGAGATGCACCACAGGAAGGCACTTTCTCCAGGCAACAGCCCTAAATGCCCAAAGCCACTTGTCCTCCCCAGCCCCACGCACGATACTGAGCACCTCTCACAGGGCTCCGTGCGCAGATGCCATTTCCCCTCCAGCCCTACGACATGGCGTGAGGATTCCTGCTTGTGGAGAGGAAAAGGTCTAAGCCACTCAACACTAACCTGCGTCTTTTGCCTTTCCTCAAGGCTGGATGTGGACTTCATCTAGTTCTGCCTGGGTGGTTAAAAAATTGTCATCCTGCTGCTCTCACTGTCTCCTGGGTCTGCCCAGAAAGCAGTTGGGTCTTTCCTGGTGTGTCTTAGGCAGACACAATGTCACACAAAAGCAGGCTCTGGGTTTCACTGCCCCACTGGTCTTACAAAGTTCAAAACATCTAAGAATAAAGGAATTTCAGCACTTACCTCAATGAGTTTAGAAATAACACATCCTCCCAAGGAGAGCTACCACTGTCATTGACACAATCAACTGATTACGGCTGTGGGAACCCACAGTGCACAGGCAGGCCCCATCAGCATGAGGCCTCACCTCGCGACATGATGGGGTCCACAGGTGTTGCTCCATCTCACTGCGACATGGAGGGGCTGTACTAGGCTGAGCCTAGTGCTTTGCTATGGCAGCACTGGGGACAGGCTGCAGTGCAGGGGTGCGGATTTACACATATGGCATTAACCTGCAGTTACACAGCATTAGAAAGTGAGAGGAGGCATCAAGTTGTCCACAAGGCAGTTCAGACCAAAGTGTGGTTAGGCGTTAAGGAAATCAGTCTATTACGGAAGTTAGGAGGTGGACGGATTTTTAAAAATGCAACATGTAGCTTCAAGTTTACTGATGAGAAGACAGCATCTGGCATGACTTTATGAAATGTGCCCTCAGTGCCCAAGAACGCTGCAGTCCAAGGGCGGCCCTTCACAGGAGGCAGAGTTGGTGACTGCCCCATGGCCAAGGTGAGCACAGCTGGACCCCTCAGCACCAGCCCAGAGCATCCCTCCTCATAGACTAGCTTGGGCAAAACAGACCAAGACAGAAAATGAATCGCAAAGATAGCATTTTGAGTGAGCCCACATCTGCTGCGGGATTTTCTAATGTAGGAGCCTAGTCTCACATCAGGAGAGGATTTAAGTGGAAGGGATGAATAATCACAACATCACTACAGTAGAGTAAAAAGATATCAAAGACATCTAATGAGACATCTAGACAGACTTCTAATGAATGCTTGTGAAGAATGCATGAGTGCAATCAGTATTTGTATCATGGATGCAAGAAAGTACAGAAGTCCCAGATGCTTCTTAGCCTGAGAGAAAGTAAAAAATCCCCTGTAGCTGGCACTGCATTCAGGATGAGTTAAATAAAAAGTCACACTCCACCTTGTAAAGACAATGGAAAACCAGGGGATATGGGTACCAGTTTATTCCAGGTGCAACTACACTGCTTGTAGTTTAATAAAATTGGTGGAATTTAAACGAAGATCTAGGAGAAAGTCAAATGCCAAATTCCTGCAGCAGCCAGTGGGCAGTGGAAAAGAAATACAGCTTAACCTTTCAAGAGGTGAATTAAGATAACAGCCCATATCTGTTAAATCTGTAAAATGTTGAAGTAATTAATTACATCAGTGGAAACAGACAGTCAAAAGTTAAAAAAAATGTTGATGCAAATGCAAAATTATTGAAAAGACAAGAACACTTTACTTGGATGAGGACAAGCCTGATACATTACAGAAGGAATGATGATGCAGCACTACTTTGATGCTGGGCTGCGGTCGCACAAAAGCAGTTTCCATTGGATCTCAGGGAATCATATAGCACCTTTGAGAGTCCACAAAGTTTAGTGAAATAAAATTGCGTGCAAAGGCTGTATAGCTTTATGATTAGGAAGCACTAATAACAACACACACCTGTAGCATCTAATTAAGTGAGGTGTGGCAATTTCCAACAAGGTATTTCTCCTTCCTCGTAATGATTAACCTGAGTAATTTGGTGTCAGCATATCATTGATTCAAAGCACCTAGTTGTATTTTCCTGTAAGCAACAATAGCCAGCCACAGTACTAAATATTCCAAAATGAATACAAAAGGTCTCTGCCCGAATTTTTTTGGTGGAGTCAATTTGCAAGAGTCACCTACAAAAACCAACATTGATTCTGGTCTACCTTCAAACTGCTTTGTGGAGTTTCAACGTCTTCAATGCTACAAACTAGTCCTGAGAAAAACTATATAGAAAATCATCTTGTTTTCAGGCAATCTCTGGGTTTGTTTTTTTTTTCAAGTTGGTGATGTTTTTCTGCTGCAGAAACCACGAACCTGGATGGGATGGTGTCCTGGTTTCAGCTGAGATAAGGTTAATTTTCTTCCTAGTAGCTGGTATAGTACTGTGTTTTGGATTTTGTAGGAGAACAACGTTGATAATACACTGATGTTTTAGTTGTTGTTAAGCAGTCAAGGGCTTTTCAGCTTCTCACCCACTGCCAGGTGCACAAGAAGCTGGTAGAGCACACAGCTGGGACAGCTGATCCTGACTGACCAGAGGGATATCCCATACCATATGAGTCATGCTCAGTATAAAAGCTGGGGGAAAAGGAGGTGGGAAGGGGACTTTGAGAGTGATGGTGTTTGTCTTCCCAAGTAACTGTTATGTGTGATGGAGCCCTGCTGTCCTGGTGATTGCTGAACACTTGCCTGCCTGTAGGAAGTAGTGAATGAATTTGTTGGTTTGCTTTGCTTCTTTGTGTGGCTTTTGCTTTACCTGTTAAACTGTCTCTATCTCAACCAAAGATTTTTCTCACTTTCACTTTTCTGATTCTCTTCCCCCATTCCACTGAGGGGAATGATTGAGTGGTTGCATGGGGCCTAGTTGCCGGCTGGGTTAAACCACAAAAGTGCTTTTCTGGTGCCCAGCATGGGGCTCAAAGGGTTTGAGATAACAACAAATTTGATTAGAACATGCTAGATCAAATTTATAACTGTCATTGCCGTTTAGCTATTAATTTGCAGGCTCCTGTGCTTGCCATGGGGCTTGCTTGCCTTACTTTAAATTAGTCTTGTGCTTGTTAGTGGCTCTTTCTTGCTTGGGCTGCTTGCTGTACTGCTTATCATCTTACTCTGCTGTGCCTGTGAACACTTTGATAACAGCAGTGGGTGCCTGGGCTGGCAGACACCCAGGGCATTGCTGCTGTTCCTGCGCTAATGAACTGGACAGGCTGCAACTCCAGTGTGAACTCGAAACAACAGGTACAAAGGCCAGGGAAGAAGGGGCAGGAGGTGCTCTGGGTGCTGGAGCAGAGATTCCCCTGCCGCCTGTGGTGCAGACCACGGTGAGGCCAGCTGTCCTCCTGCAGCCCATGGAAGTCCACAGTGCAGAAGATAACCACCTGCAGCTTGTGGAGGATTCCATGGTGGAGCAGCTGGATGTTTGGAGGAGGCTGTGACGCCGTGGGAAGCCCATACTGCATGAAGAACTACAGCCTGTGGGAAGGACTCATGGAGTTTATGGAGGACTGTCTCCTGCGGGAGGGACCCCACACTGGAGCAGGAGGAGTGTGAGGAGTCCTCCCCATGAGGAAAATGGAGTGGCAGAAACAATGGGTGATGAACTGACCACAACCGCCATTCCCTGCCCCCTGTGTCATTCAGGGCTGGGAAGGTGGAGAAATCAGGAGAAAAGTTTAACCTGGGATTTGAGTTGCATGTTGTGAGAATTACTATAGTGGAACCACCTTGTTGCTCGTCAGGCTAGGAACAAGCGGAGGAGTTCATTGCAATGTTAAACCCTATAACCTGCCCTAAAGGGACCAGGGGTGAAGGTTGTAATGCAAATACCTTTAAATTGTTTTAACCCATTATTTGAGTTCCATGTTACTATAGCAGGAACCCTGCAAACCAAAGGAGGAGAAGTCTTACAAGAAGTCATGCAAGTGCAGCAGTGACTCACCCAAGTTGGCTTTGGGGCTCAGCAACTCCACACAACACAGCGCGTCTTCCGTCCTGAGGGACGACCGTAACAGATGAAGCCCGGAGTCATGGTGAACTCCATGGACATTTTGTGGACGTTTTTGATATTTCACAGGGGTGGTCCACAGACCAAGGGAATGATATCTGTGTATTGTACCAACGGATGGGAAGTGATGGGTAATGAGAATGTATTGGACAGTGCGAGACATAGCATGACGTAAATGGTATAGAATAAGTGGTGGATATCGTCCTGATTTTGGCCAGGGTACAGTTAATCTTCTTCCTAGTAGCTGGTATAGTGCTGTTTTGGATTTAATATGAAAATAACATTGACGATACATTCATGTTTTAGTTGTTGCTGAGCAGGCAAGGACTTTTCAGCTTCTCACCCACTGCCAGGTGCACAAGAAGCCAGGAGGGGACACAGCTGGGACAGCTGACCCTGACTGACCAAAGGGATATTCCATATGATGTCACGCTGGGTACAAAAGCTGGTTATACCAAGATTGGCACACTATGATCTGACACACTGAGAGCAATCACATGTTAAATTCAGAATTAAGGAAAACCAGCAAATTTAAACCCAGAGCTATAAAGCTCTACTTAAAAACACTAAGTTAATAAACCGTGATATTATTTAACATCTCTTGTTAGACATGTTTGCTTAATAGGTGTAATATCCTGTTTAGTAAGAGAGTAGGAGTTACTTTAGGCAGCAGTTAGATAATAGGTGTGGGTGAGAACAGTTAATTGGTGACCTTAATAATGACTTAACTGGCACAAAAAAGCTGTGTGTAAAGATGAAAGGCAGAGGGTCTGTTACATCCACCATAGGTGCATTGGCTCAAATCTCCCTATAGCTGGGAAATTCATGGACTTGGTGATATGCTTGTAGCATTACTGACTTTTCTGTTACAGTTCCAAGTAACTCCATTAAAAAAAAAAATTGCCAAATCATTTAGCAATTTCATATAGCATTTTGTAAGTCTCTTTGAAACATCTCTTACTTTATAAAAAAAATTACAAAAGGTGCAGTTCAGAGAGGCCACCTGGGTAAAGTTCACAAGATGGGAGCCTGCATAGCAGCAATGATTCGAGGATACAGGACACCCCTTGTGATTTCAGAGCACACAAGGCAGAACAGGCATGTTGTTACAGGGACAGCCCTCTGTAATAAGAGGGGAAAAAAATGAATGGGTCAGAGTCCTGGTAAATAATTCATCATAACTGACCTTTATCTTTAGGAATTTTCCCAAGCATATCCTGTACTTAGAACCTGAAAGAAGTAAACAAGGACAGTGATTACTGATACAGACTAACCTCTTACAGCACTGTGCTTTAGCAGACCAACTTTATGCAGCTATGCTGTGAGTTCAAAAATTTTTCTGAGATTTGACTAGTTTGCATCTTATCTAGTTGGAGACCAACTTTGTAATTAGGGTTGCTTGATCCTCATTTCCTATTGAAAAAATTTCCAGAACAGTTTAGGATGTGTCTGACAGAAAACATAGGTAATGAGACTGGAAAGGATTTTCCTCCAGTCCTAGGCTGGACTGGTGGTAGTGATGGGATGACACTTTTGAATAAAGGAAAATACATTCAAGTCCCTCAAATAATCTAATCACTGTAGAATAGAGTAGTTCAGTTGGAAGGGACCCGTTATGACAATCTAATGCAAGTGTGATGTGCACTTGAGACAAGATGATCTAGTATTAGTTCACTGTACTAGATTGTACAGTGAACTGTAGATCTAAGGGGTGGCAAGTGAACAGAATAAGCAGGAAATATTTAAGCAAATTAACTTCCCTCAAAATTAATTGTCAGTATCTTTCTACGGTAGTAGAAACATTTAATAAAATTAATACAGGTGAGAGGATTTTTAGTTTTGCAATTCTATTTCTTGAAGAGTAAGATGCAGAAAAATAATGAGCCGGAATCTGGTACTTTGACTAACACTTCGCTCTGCAAAGCATTGTTTTCTTCAGGGTATTATTAAGGGTATGCACATTAGACTGTACGAGGAGAAATGCTGAGCAGATACCACTCACTGAACAGCCAGAGCTTTCCCTTTCACTAACTAGCAAAAATACCATTTTTAAGATGGTTCTTTCTATTTGAGCTGAATGACAAGAAAAAAGTGATAGTTCACTGTAACACTATCTTAAAGAATTTTTGTTTCTAGAACTAAATGAAACACCTTTTATTCCAGAAACAATTTTAATAAGGTAAAAGTGTACAAAAGAACTATGAGAAAAAATGTCACATGAAAAAATTACAGAGTAATTGTGCCCTTACTGGACAATGTGTATTACACATCTCATTAGTCTTTTGAAAGAGAATTGGGATGCCTTTAAAAAAAAAAAAATAAAAAAACCCAAACAATAAACCAAAAAAACCCCAAGAAAACAACAACAAACCCCCAGTTTTATAATTGTCCATCCTACATGGCTATTCTGTCCATTCTACTTCTACCCCAGATACAGCTGTTGCATGTTTCAGAGGCGCCAGCATCTTAAAAACGTTTAACTTATCTTTATTGATTCAATCCATGTACTTTCTAACAAAACATTTACAGGTTTTATTTTCTCTAAAAGCTTACTTGCAAGCCACATTTTACAGGCAATATTCTACCATTGGTAGAGGTTGATGTAACATTTTTAAGAATATTTACTCTTCACACAATTTGCATTAGACATTTAAAATGGCATGACTGAAACAAAAGTTAATTTGTCCAAAAGAACAAAGAAGCTAAAAAGGTATTTTAGAACAACCATCGAAGGCCTTTATGGTATCATAGTCACTTCAAGTGTGGTAAAGCAGTTCTCTACAATCTTGAGCTTTTCTTCAGAGAGCAGGTTTTCTTGCTTCAGTTGTCCAATAAGAGCTTCCAAGGACCTGAGTCTCCCCAAAGTTTTTCTCTCCTGCATTTCAAGTAGAGTTATCTTAGAGTGGAGCTTTGAAATTTTCTGCCAAAGGTGATCTCTGTCTATGTCTTGTTTGCAGTACGAATGCTCAGTTTGTAATACATCACTTCCACCATATGCATTCATATACATAGATTTATCTGTTTCTGTCTCCTCTGTGTCAAGAAACTCTTGCGTAATAGGCAGGAAAGAACTATTTACTATTTCAGGCTCTTCTGGACTTGCAGCTGGCACAATGATAGCAATGACAGATTCTTCACTTCCACTGAACTGTTCAATAGCTTGTGTGACTGTACTCAGTAAAACTGCATTTTCACTTGTTGGCTGTACTTCAACAGAACAACCTACAACATGAGAGCTGGGATCTTCAATTGCATAGTCAGTAATTGAACCTAAAGCATTTTTCAGTTTCAGAGATGAATTCAAGTAGTCAGGGTCTGTAAAATGCAAGACTGTAGCTGTACAGCCTACTGGATCGTCTACAGAAGTATGAACACTGGTAGCTTCCATGCTCTGGACTGCTGCTGCCATTAAAACAGGACTGGGTGGATGTACATGTTGCTTAGAGGAATTATCAAGGTTGACAATGTCTGCCTGAAAGCCTTCTCCATTTTGAAGCAGTAGTTCTTGAGTTTTTAAAGGTTCACTCAATGTAGGTGAGCAAACTACTTCTGCTTTTTCTTCTACATTTTCTGTAATTACAGGATTTTTCTTTGGTGTACAAGGTTCAAATGACACAGATGCTTTCTCTGACAGTACACTTGTATTTGTTTCTTCCGGGTCTTTTCTCTTTGTCTCTTGTGGGTTGTTCTCAGAAGAACCTTTTTCCTGGAGCAAAAAACAAAAACAACAGAAAAAAACAAAGACAACCAGCTTGTAACTAGGAGCACACATAAAAATTGGGCAAATCTCATTCTACAGCATGATACTGCATAAGGAATAATTTAGATGAGCACTCTTTAAAAATCACACCAGAGACCTGAAAATTCATCTACCCGTCTTCCATAACTTTGCTTCAGGTCCTAAATGTTAAAATACTATTTTAAAGCTCTAAAGGCAATAATACATTTATTTTTCAAACTCTAAGGAACATTACAGATTTCCATGAGTCATAATTTTAAAACCAGTTAAAGAGAAGTGGCTTCACAAATCTGTCTGACAAAGCGTGGCTAGCATTTCCTACTACCACCTGAAGCATATTAAGTATATGTATATTAAATATACACAGTAAAAGATTTTTGCATTAAAGATGCAACAAAGTTGTTTTAAAAAGATAAAGCAAATTTTTAGTCATGCAGTCTACCCTAAACAGAATTTAACAACAACAAAAAAAGATGATGAACACAGGCTTGCAGAATAACGAAACATATTCATGCACACACAGGCTGATTTATAGATAAGCAATTCAATTCTGATAACTGAACTTCACAATTCATAAAAATCGATAATTTTTTTTTTATGGGTAGAAAGCTTAGCAGATGGATACAATTTTAATAGGAGTTTAAACAGAAGTTATTACTGAAAAAGGGACAATTTGAAGCTTATCTTTATTCAGCCACCTTCTTTTCCCCTCCTCCACATAAACTACATCACCACATGATCAGATTTAAGATCAGTATCCAAACAAGCTTTTTAGTATGTCAGTCAGTAAAACAAAAATACGCCAATAGTGTGTTTTTTCTAGGAGGCTCGATTATGAAGAGACCAATCTGTAGAACTTGCACTCATGTTAGGCCTATGAACTAAAAGAAAACCAAAACCACACAGAACAAACAAATGGAACAAGATGTAAGTTTAACTTTGCTAAATAAACCTATACCAGGCAAACCAAACAAACAAACAATGGGGGGGAAAGGGGGGGAGGGAAGAAGAAAGAGGGAGGGGAATAGGGGAAAGGCCAGGTTGAAAAATCAGTTTATGATGTTTTTGATAAAAGATAATTTTAAAGTATATGTTCATTAAAATGTGTACATAGTCTGAAGTATCATAAATAAATTAAGCTTTGTAATTCAATTTTACATGAAATTTCAGTCTTAAAATGACTGAAAAATGTATACAAAAATAATATTCATTTGGTTACCTTTGTCTTTTCAAAGGTGGTACCTAACATCACATCAATCCTATGGATTTTGAGAGAATTAAGTACTTCCCTTTCTCTGTTCTGCCAGCAGCTGAAAAAAGCCTTCTCAGACAAAGTCTTTTAACTAGACAGATCTCTTATGAAATACATCAGAGAAACGTCCCCCAAATCCTTGCCAATCAGAACTGCCACTAAAGCTGAAGCAAAGGCACCAAAACACCTCTCAGGATAGAGCTGCTTTACTTTCATTGAAAAGATTTCTTGTCCATCAGTCCCTGCCCTCACACTCTCGTGAGAGTCTTCGAAAGAAAAATCCTTGCCAATTAATGTAGAATGGTTCCCAAACTGAAATGCAGGCAACTAATACTGCTCTTGAGGACACAAACATTCTTTATTTAGGAGAAGAAATAATACGAAATGTTTCCCAAAGAACCACAAAGCATTTCTGGGAAGATATCCTTCACTTGCTCCATAATACATAAAGCAAGGTGGTGGTGAACAATATGCAAATATTCCAACTCTTTGCTCTCCATCTTCCAAACCAAGGGTTTATAGACAGCTGTTGAATGGCAGCTGGGGACTGTGTCTTCTTGTTCCTCTACACTAACTCAGGAACACACTAACAAGGGATTCTCCCCCAGAATAAGGAGAGCACTTTCCCGTGTCTTTGTGAATATTCAGTCTACGTAGAAAATTCACGTTTGGGGTAACTATAGAACCAATGGCCAAGTCAACAGATATTGTTGACTTGCTGACGTGGTCATGGACAGGGTATGACTTTATGTTTAGAAAAGTGCAGTCAGAAGCATGAGACTAAAAAAATAATGTCAGAGAGAGAAGTGAGACCACAGGAAAGCAAGTTCACGGTATCACAGATGTGAAGATCTGGCATCTCTCTTCTTTTGATAACGGGGAAGTGATGGATACATTGAAAGGAAGCACAGAATATTCCTTTTCCAAACTGGATAAATCTCTATTCATTTGTTCCCAGATACATATGTAGCTGAGGCAAAAATAATTCAGAGAAGCCATTGGTATGTTCTTGGCAACACCACTGCATAAAATTTTGTTACCTTTGTTACCTGTCCATCTTTGTAAGTATACTATGACTGGTCTACACTGGTCTATGACTGGGAAACAAAAGAGAAGGAAGAGAAGGGGAAGAGCTGACTTTTCTTTGGCAGGAAATAACATAGTTAATCTGTAATTGCACAGAAGCACAGGGCAGTAAAGTCCAGCTCTAAAGACAGTGCTCCATGTTGCAGTAACAGCACAGGGAAGTGAAGGATACATTGAAGCCAGGTGGGAGGGTTGGAAGGAAAGTTTTTTATTGCTAAGTCACTACTGCCATAAATAGCAAAATTTTGTATTTTTATATTTGAGAGATTTATCAAGATTGATTTTCACTCTACATAGTCAAAAGCAGTGCACGCAACACTTGCAGCTATCAAAGAAGACACAGAACTGAACGACTCAAAATAAATTGTTTTGTAAAACTAATTGACTGCACATGTCAGTTTCAGCAATTTAGCCTTAACTCCAGTCCTTACACTTCTCCCACTGCCAACATGATGATCCAGAGGAAGACAGTTATCTGCCAGAAAATAATTAATATAGCTTTGATCAAGATTAGGTGCTTGGGTAGCACAGTATTTTTGTGTAATCAATAGTACAACTCTGTAAAAGACAAGATAGAATAGTCTTTGTGGGATATCTTTAGCAGGCTACCCTCCTGAGTTCTCAGATGTTAGAGAGATTAGGGACAGGAAAGAAAAATGTGTAGTTTGAAACTAACACATTCCAAAGCCAGTATTCATGTGCAGTTAATAAAAGACCTTAAAAGAACATTAAAATATTAAGAGTAATTGCACAGGAAAACTATTTAGAATCACAATGTTCTCATAGGAAATTCATTTTCCTATGGGAAATTACCTATGCTTCTGCAAGTTTCAGTTAAAAAAAGACATTGAACTGCCAGTCAAAGTCTGGGAAGTTGTTCTTCCTTTAAACTACTTAATCACATACTCGTTTTGTGTCAGTCCTGCAGACAAAACATTTTGATGGACTGGAATTCTATTTTAAAAATAAAATACAAATATATTGCAGATAGTTAGAACATATGTATTACATAAATAGTTGGTTAGCTTTGTACAAAACAAAAGATAGAAATACATTACCTCATCACCGGGGGAAGAGAAAATTGTTGGTACAGCAGTATGTTTCAAGTATCGTATACCCCATCGCACATCAAGGGAATCGGGGGTAAAATGATCACTGCACAGAAGCTGGTGCTTACTTGGAGTCCATGCATCTCGTTTCATATTTCGCAGCCATTTCTCAAGTCTCTCTTTATCATGAAGCGGAAATCTTTTTCAAAGCAGTTGAAAAAACAAACAAACAAACAACAACAACAAAAAAAGCATAGTATTTTCTCTTTCTTCTTTTCAAATAAATAATATCTCATTGCTCCTTACAAGGTAGTCTTGCCTTACAAAAATATTAAAATATTCATTTTTAAAAATTAAGTATGAAATGCTCATCAGGATGTTACTTACACATTAATCCAATAACTATAAAAATTATTTCTAGTTGGATATTTGCTCCAGAGTTCAGCAGCAGAATTTCTGTTTACTTCTGATAGCCAAACAGTTCAGAACCTGTTGCCAAGATGTTTTAAAAGGCTTTATCCTGCAACACCTGCTAAGAAAGTAGTTCTGCTGAACTCAGACAAAATACTCTGACTTTATTTTAAAAAGTTAGCTCTGGTCTTCCCTTCAGAAATGGTATTTGTGGAGCTTTTTTGTCTTACTAGAAACAATTAGTAACAAAACTTTTTGCTACTATTTTTGCCTAACAGAGTACCTCTTAATTTATGCCATACTTTGGATTATCTGATAACTTGGAAAAGTGAATATTTCCAGTGCATGATTTAAATTCTGTTCAAAAAGTAAATACATGCAAATGCAAAGCACTTCTATATTTTGTGTTTCAGCAATTAAGCTTTCTTACAACACTGAGAGCCCCCACAATATTATGTAAACTGTAACTAGCTTTTGAACCATCTAACCTACTTGAAAAGGAAGATGAAGAGTGTACACGTTCATAGAAAAAAATTCAGTCAATTTTGAAAATATGTGGAAATAGCCAGAAAAATTACATGGAAAAGAGAACTAAATTAAAAGAAAGTGGTCAAAGATACATAGTTTACTTAATGAATCACGATACACAAATTAAAGGGAAATTAAAGGCCCATTATTATGCACGTACAGTCAAGCAGTTATGGTAATGGCAACAGGAACATTCAGACCACTCTTTGCTCTCATCTCTTACCAGACAGATATTGTGCTTGCAGATTTCTCTAGTGCATATCAAGTTTCCTTTGACTCTAGCATACAACCACATACGATACATAAACTGTAACTTGAATTCCGAACGCTGTCAAATTACTACAGTTAAGAAAACAATATTCCTTAGAAACATGAGCAATAATAATAATAATAAAAATAATCTGCTTTTGGGTACATGAAACTGTAAGAAAGAGATTTGTGTGGTCATTAAACCTGACCTGGTCATAACTGTAGGACATAAAAACTATCAGCTGTTGGTAGCATGATGGACAACAGAAACATCCAGACATGAGCAAGTGCCCACAATTTACAAGAGTGATTTTGTTGTGCTCCATAAATAGAAATGGAGCATTCCTAACTCCATTTCTCTTCCCTCAGCTCTTTTTTCCTTTTAATTATCAATCAGTTCTTTTGATAATGTTTATTATAATACCATCTGTTAATTGAACTTAAATGCACAAAAATTTGGTTCTGCAGTGAGGTATTCACACACAACAGAAGCTGGGGAGAGAACCTGGAGTGCCTGGTGTCACCCAAATGCTACAAAAGGCACCAGTCAGCTAGGCAACTTCTTGGCAAACCCTAGATCTCACCCTCAAACCACTGAAGCTGCACGTTTCCTCCAAAAGCCACACATAGCAATGACTCGCTCACGTAGGCTGTGTTCCAAAACTGCAAACTTAGCTAATTTTTAGAGCCAGATACCTGAGATTCACAGGGTAAATATCCATGTCTCCCCTGCTTCCCCAATATTTTGAATTTGTTGCCATTTAAGTTTTGATGTTACCAAGGAAACAGAGCAAGGTTTTGGTCCATCTGGCTCTGAGTGTCTGCAGGAGCACAAGGAATAATGCTAGCACAAACACAATAACCTCTCAAGTACAGGGTAGAGGTTCAGCCTTTTCAAATCCTGCCTACTCAGATTGTGTACACCCAATAGCAGCATTACATATATTATACAGCACATCCCATAAGCAGCAGAGCTCAGCCTGGGAAGTTACTACATAGGTCCAGAGAAGACTCTCAATAAGAGGATGGTGTCTTTCAACTGAAGGTCCTGTCACCAATCACACTCTCCGAGAAGGGTGTGAGAACATTTGCTTTCATTGCCACTACTTTTGCAACACAGCACTCACCACCTTCCCCACAGTCAGCCTGTCTGTGCTGGTGTTGGCTGGGATAGTGTTAATCTTCCTCATACTACGGGGCCATGTTTTGGATTTGTGCTGAAAACAGTGTTGATAACACAGGCATGTTTTTGTTATTGCTGAGCAGTGCTCACACAGAGTCAAGGCCTTTTCTGCTTCTCACACCATCCCAGCAGTGAGGAGGCTGGGGGTGCACAAGAATTTGGGAGAGGACACAGCCAGGACAGCTGACCCCAACTGACCAAAGGGATATTCCACATCACGTGACATCATGCTCAGTATATATTTTGGGGGAAGAGGAAGGATGGGGGGACGTTTGGAGTGATCGCGTTTGTCTTCCCAAGTAACCATTATACATGATGGAGCCCTGCTGTCCAGGAGACAGCTGAACACCTGCCTGCCCATGGGAAGCAGCGAATGAATTTCTTGTTTTGCTTTGCTTGTGTGCACAGCTTTTGCTTTACCTATTACGTCTTTATCTCAGCCTACAAGTTTTCTCACTTTCAGTCTTCCAATTCTCTCCCCCATCACACCAGGGAAGGGTGGGCAAGCAGCTGGGGTTAAACCATGACACTGCCTCAGATGGGAAATGAAATCTGTAGTGAGAGATAATGTTTGATATAAAAATTTATTGTTTTAGTGTAAGGGCAACTTTGCTAAAACCTACTCCTGCTTCAGTACCCCCGTACTCATCAACAGAATCTGTTCTTTGGTGTAAACGAGACACAAAAAAAGAGGAAAATTGAAAGAGGAATTAGACAGAATTTATTCAGGAGCTGCCACTGCTGCACAAGTCAGAGAGGTGAAGAAATAAAACAAAAGCAGGCAGTTCAGCCAGCTGAGATTAGGTCATAGTTACAAAGTTCAGAAGGAGCTCAAACCCAAACCCACAGAGCAGCAGAGGACTTCTCTGGGGTGCTTACAGACAAGGGAATAAAACTGGCAGTTCACATCAGTAGTAGTTGCTAATGTAGGGCAAAAGATGTCTATAAATCAAATCTCAGCACACCTTCTACAGGACCATGATACTCAAAATGCAGCACAAAAAAATGGCTAGATAAAACAGCTGTGTTTTTGCAATTATCTTTATACTGATGCCATACATTTGAATATAAATATCTATCAGCACTCAAACTTGTTTTGATCATTCACGTGGCACTTAAATTCTCTAAAGAAATATTAAAAGTTTATTTCCCCTCATTTTCATGGTTGTTTTATGATGAATCACATATTAAGAGGCATGCCAGGAAAAGGAGCTTTCCTTCAATCTAAACTAAAATCCCTTCCAAAGCAGTCTTTCTGTGGGTCTCCCTACCTAGCCTTCCGGATCTCGGAATTATAATGACTACTCAGCAACTGAAACAAACCAACAACTTAGCTTGAGCTATAAATTTTACCAAAACAGATTTTGAAGCTAGTTGTGACATTTATTCTTCAAGTTTTTCCTAAATGCTACAAAATTATCTCTGTTGACAAATGCTTACCAGTGTTATTCAACAAAAATACATTAATATTTAGTCACTTGCACTGTGCTCCTCTCAGGGTTGAGAAATGCTGTTTTAAACTTGCCATTCTGGGAATGTACAGCCATGTAACCACAACAGTACGGAGGTTGCTCCAGGCCTGGGATGGTGACTAATCAGTCAGGTGGCTGGATAGTACTATGCATCCACCATAAACTGGTTTTTTTTGGCACGAGAGCCAGTCAGCTTCCAACTAGCTCAGCTGCCTCCAAACAAACCAGGAATGCCTTTGTTTGCAGTGTAAGCAACATAAAAATTCTAGTGGCAATATTTAATTTTAAAGAACCGATATATGTTTACCTTTCTACTCTGACAGGCCCTCCACTTAGCTCGCAGGCTGGCAGATCCAGGACATTTAGCTCCTTCACCATGAAGCCAATGCCTCCGCTCAGCCTGCCCTGCTGGGACGGCCCTTCCACAAAGGCGGCGACGCCTCAGGAAAGCGGGGTAACCGGTGCCACTGACAGCCAAACAGCCTCGTGGTTACAAGCACAAATTGTATTTTTTAGACAGATCGCTTTGGCTTACACTTCATGAATCCTCTGCACCTATTCAGGAGCTGCTGTCCCGCCTTCGCGGGGGGGGTCAATCAATACTCAGCCCGACGACCCTTTTTCCCCTCTCTCTCCTCCCGCCCCCGCCTGGAAATGATAGCTTTCTTTCGCTCCCTTCGCTCGGGACCAGGCAAGGCTCAGAGGCGGCTCCCAGCCCCTGCAATGAGCTTCTCAGCCATTTACCCTCCCACCCGGCTCCTGAGGGGCCGCTGTGGGCCTCGCCTCACCCGGGGTGGGCCGCTCTGGCGTTCGCCGTCCCTGGGGCCAGCCCTCGCGCAGGCCCTTCCCCCTCCCCAGCCACTCACGGGTAGAAGCTCAGTTTGCGCTGGTCCCTGGCGGTCTGGCCGCCCCGGTTCTTGCAGCAGGACGCGGCGCAGTACCGCGGCATGGCGGCGCGGCCCGGGCGCGGCCCGGAACCATCCACGCGGCGGCGGGGGCACGGGGGGGGCGGGAGTCACGGGGACAACGGCCCCTCCCGCTCCCGGCAGTGGCAGCAGGGCCGTCCGCGCGCGCGGCGTCACGTGGGGCCGGACGGCCAATGGCGCAGCGCTTCGTGTAGGAATCGCCGTTGCGGCGCTGGGGGGGCCGGGTCCGCGCGAGCGCTGGCGGCGGTTGGGCGGCAGCGGCGCGCGGTGCTGGCGGCGGAGAGCGGGGGCCGAGGTGAGGGGAGCGGCGGGACCGGGCCTGCCCTCGGCGGGGAGAGGGTGGCAGTGGAGGGCTTGGGGAAGGCGAAGGGTTGTTGAGGTGGCCTGAGGGACGGCGGTCGCAGAGGGGCCGGAGAGGTTAAGAGGCGCTCGGGTGGCTGGGGAAGGGGAGGACTGGGAAAAGGTGGGCGCTGGGGCGTCAGTCTAGTGGATTTATTTGTCCTTTGGGCTCTTATTTCTCACTAGGCCCATCTGCTATGGTGTTCCCAAGCCTGGCCCACTTGTAGGTGGGACAGCGTCCCTTAGTGTCGCTGGTACCATCTTCCGAGCTCTGGCTCGGCCTTGCGTTGTGGTACGGCTGCAGCGAGGGTCATTGGGGTCTGGTAGGGACGATGGTGCCAGGCGAAGCTCTATCTCTTTTCCCTGTCCTCCAGAGCAAGATTCAGGAGCCTTCTCCTGTATTTGCTTTCTGGTCAGTATAGCAGAGGCCAAGCAAAGTACAAGCCCTGGACTTTGACGGACTTCTCTGTGGCTGCTTGTGGATTAGGAGACTTGCTAACTCATTGGGTTAGTTGTGATATGAGAACCAATGAAAAACTTCAGTAACTTTCTTACTACTAATAAATAGTTTGCAAAACTAGTTATGTGACAGCAGAATTCCACTGGATGGTGCATTGCAGTTTAGGTAATCAGAGCAGTAGTGACGCTGTGGATTTGCTGAGTATGTGACACTTTGTGACTGTAAGCATTTACCTAAGATCTTTGCTAATTTCTTTCAAATAGGGATGGAATAGTGTATTTGCAAGACAGAAGTAGCTCCTTATGTTCTGTATGTGACAGATTTTATTGCAGGTACATCATCCTTGAACATAATTTCATCTTGCAGCTATTGATAAATGTTGATAAACTGATTAAAAAGCTGATTGAGTGTTACAATCTCTATAATACTTTTGATAAATATGAGACATTATACTTCTTATACCAAAATTAATAGTTGTTGAGATCTGTAGCTACTTATCCAACAGACTTAAATAATTAAACTGTGTTAATAAAATCTCTTAACTTTATTGCTACATGTACCTAAATAAAATGTAGTTTTCCGTAATTGTTAGGAGGGACTGTTTTGTGGCATGAGCTTAATGTCAGGGAATATACAGACCTTTAATGAGTTCCGGAATGTGTTTTAAGTAACTACCACGTTTAGCTGGGAAAGTAAAACTTATCTGCCCCTTTTTGATTCAGAAACTGAGGGAGAAGAGACATAAGCAGAGTAAGTACTTAAAAGAGACTTTATTTTGAAAGTGATTGTGAAAAACAGTTAGGGATGACAGGGTGGAGGTCAAGCATTTAACATCTTAGTTAACAGTAGCAGCACTAAGATGCTGACAGCATATAAAATAGGTATTTTCTAAAAAGTGAGTTTAGTAATTGATTATAGTGTCTAAATATAAGACTTACTATGTCTTTGTGATAACCTTATAAGTTTAAAATGCTGCTTATATTGGAGTTTCATTTGTATTTGATTTTCATTTACATTTCATTTTATTCTTATATTTGAGTTTCGTTGAGTTGTTCAAGGGCAGCATTAAATCTGTCTACATTATTTTAAAAAACTCTAAAACCTAAGTACTGTTTTTCTTTTTGAAAAATGCTTTAGAAATCCAGATAAACCTAGGGGAAGTATAGCATAGAACCACGTTAAAGAAATCCTAGAATAAAAATGTAGAAAAAGGAAAACTTATGTGTAATTCATTATCAAGAATAAGTGAAGTTGAAAAGGTTAGGCAGAGCAGAAGCAGAGCAGAAGGGAGTAACTTGATGTTTTCAGGCTCTAATGAACATTGGGAATTATAAAAGAGGGTTTGACTCTTAATGAAGGACATAAACTGCTCTTTTTAGCTCTTTTCAGTGTTAATAGTAGAAGCCGGGAGGTTAGCCTCAGGAGAATGCAGCAGGTGATTATATAAGCAAAATGCAGGTACAAGGAAATAAAGTAAAATAAAAACAATTTCATATGTGAGATGAAGACAAGAATCTGTACCGAAGTGTGGAACAATGTACATGTGTGTAGTTCTTAGTCCCCAAGTGGCAAAGTTTCATGTTAGTGAACTGGTGAGAGAAAGATATGTAGAAAAGCTTTGGAAGGGCTTGTACTAAACATATGTCTGGTATCATGCACAAAGAATACTGAAAAGAACTGTCCATTTGGTATCTAAGTACACGGATCAAAATACAATTTGTTTCAACTGCTGCACCCTAACACTTGATATCGTGCAGGCTGCTAGCCAAATAAATGCTTAAGAGGGCATTGACACATTAATCATATGAGGATTTTGCTCTTGCCTCACAACATTCATTTTAGTCCCTCAACTTGCGTATTAGTTTTTTTTTGTTTGGTTCTTTTGTTTTTTTGGGTTTTTTTTCTCCAGTTTTTGGTGCTTGAGTCTTAATTTTCTTTAGTGCATATGGACTTTCTGTTAAAGGCTTAATTATCTTAATTGTCTTTTGGACTATACATGGCAAGTGTTTGGGCCACCTACTGTCTAAAAGCATTCTAACTTTAATGATACTCACACTGCGAGGTTAGTTTATTCAACTTTCAGGAAAGTACTGCCTTTCATCTCCTTGAGTTGTACTTACAGTACACTCAAATCAGTGTGATCTGATGAGGGGAACATGTTACTTTGGGCATGTTCAATGCTTTGTTGTATATCCTGCTGGTTAGGTGACAGCCAGCATTCTGTCTTTGAACATTCGTGTTTCTGTATTCTGTGTTTTTAATATAATATGCACAGGCCTTGGAAAACCATTTGATCTCTCCTTCTAGTAGGAAGAGCTCACTTTCTCCTTCATAAAAATTGTGAAAGATCATGTGGCTACATGGAACTGATTTTTTGTTATGACTTATTTATGCCACAGCTTTTTCCAGTTCTAGCATTCTAGTGTCCAGCTTTTTCACAGTTCTAGCATCAGTTTGTTTTAAAGTATAACTTTTTGACACATGTTGCTTTAAAAAAGTTAGAGCTTTTAATTATTGTTGAAACTGCTTGTCTTATATAAAGACTTCTTTTTTTGAGTTCAGTTCACACACTGAGAGTTTCAGATGCAAGCCCTTATGAAGTGATATTTATCAGATGAATATTTTGATATCAAATATATGGTAGGTGTTTTTATTTAGAGTGCAATCTAATATGAAAGTAAGCTAAGCCCAGCCCATTGTAAAGGAAAATGTGTCCTACTAGACTGAACTCTGTACTATAAATGAGTGTTTTACTCTTTATCATGTTCACCTTAGGTCAGTTAAATAACCTTCTGAAGCTGAGCATGAGTGTCTAACAGTCTTGTCTTCCCACACCTCAGTCAATCTCTAGGCCAGTTGCGTTTTCAGGCTCTTACTATTGCATGAGCTAATCACTGAATTGGTCTTCCAGTACTGAGTGAGTTTTGCAACCTGTGCTTAATTTAGACCTGCTGTGTTTGTGGTCCTGGAACTCAAGGAGTTCAGCTATGCCAGCATGAACTGTTTGATACAGTGAAATGTATTGTGTATTTACTTCAACAGCGCTGTGGGAAACATGCATTTAAGGATAGGTGGAAAAGATGAACACCGAAGCATGTTTGTATATGAAATGTGAATTTGTAGTATTTTAATTTACATATTCTGTGACTATGAAGCTAGGGGAACAGAGTTTGACAGTTGTGAAAAAACATGCTTACATGTCTGTCACTGAGTGACTCCTGAAACATACAGGTCTTCCTCTTTTAGCTCATAGTTGTACCTTAAGTTGTGGAACCTGAAATAAATTGTTCTTCAAGTATATTTCTTTTTCTTTCTAGGAGCTAGAGAAATGGCAACTACACAATCTGTCTTCACGTTTGCTCTCTGCATTTTAATGATAATAGAATTAATACTGGCTACAGAGAGCTATTATGATATCTTAGGAGTTCCAAAAAATGCATCTGACCGCCAGATCAAGAAGGCATTTCACAAGCTGGCTATGAAATACCACCCAGACAAAAATAAGAGTCCCGGTGCAGAAGCAAAATTCAGAGAAATTGCTGAAGGTAATGTATGCTAACCTAAGTCTTAATAATGTGACACATGGCTTATATATCTGTGGACAAATGTGGTAACTTAAGTATACCCTGTTTTCACTGAATAAGAGGGAAATTTTTTTTTTCTTAATTCTATTTCTGTGATGTCAAATGTCCAGTATCAATATCTGACTTGTTTCTGTGTCCTAGAACATTGGCAAGCCATTTACACAGTTTATGCATTCCTGCTTATTAGGCTTTTTGGCTTATGCCTCTTGCTCTTACTTGGCAGCAGGACAACTTGAGCCCTAGGAGATTAATTCTTGTTTTTTGATCTGTCTATTAAGATCCAACTCAGGATTACTAGGGCTTCAGGGTGACCTAACAGCAACCTCCCAGTAACTATGAGGAGATTATAAAACCCCCCACCACGTAGCAAGGTGCTTCAGTGATTCATGGTGGGAGTACAAGGAACAACAGGTGAAAGAGGTTATAAGGAAAAAGCTTTCACCTTGAGGACAGGCTAGTGTTGGAACAGGTTGCTTAGAGAGGTTGTCCAGTCTCCAACCTTGGAGATTTTTCAGTAGTTGGTAGATAAACCCTGAGTAACCTAGTCTAATCTCATAACTGACCCTACTTTAAGCAGGAGTTTATAGTAGAGACCTTCTGCAGTCACTTCCGACCTGAATTATCCTGTGATAATAAACCATTCATAAGAGTTTTGTGATAAATATAGTGGTGGAAGCAAATAATCGAGGATAGCAAAAGGCTTGCAGAAAAAAATAAGGTGTTACCACTTCTGAAAACGTGAAAGGGAGGGGACAGTCTTGTTAGATATGTACGGCAGTTGTTAGCTCCTATTACAGGAGGAACTGGGAACTCTTAAGTGTTGAAGTATATAGAATAGTTGCAAGCTTTGGAAAGATAAGAAAACAGAAGCATTTAAAATACTTAATTTTATCAGAATGGTTATGTTATCTGTCTGAGTTTCTGCCTTGGAACACCTGTAGCTGTGGTTCTGGACCAAAGAGCAGATTGAAACCTAATTCCATTTCAGGTATATCCAAACACAAAATCTAGATTTATTGTTGAACTTCTGAAAAATCAAGAATTTGGACACAGAGGAAATTAATTCCCTTGATTTTATCTCTTTGATATTTGTCTTGTCACTTAGTTGTAACTGTGGTGTTGCTAGAACTTGCTGGCTGGCAAGTATTTATGCAAACATTGCACTCTGTTTCCGTGATAGGAATGCAGCAGACAGTTCATTTTGTTAGGTAGAGCTCCTAATTCATCCTCTCTCTTTCACAGTCTTTCTGATTGCTGTATGTCATTGCTATTTTCTTTCAAATATGAACACTAACCTGTATTGCTAATTAAACTATGTTGTATTTTGTGAATTTAAAATTTTGAGAATAAAATCTGTCCGCATAGTATAGCTGTATTTATTATTATAAATAAATAACTATTTATTATGCAATGGCTTGATTTGGATTGGAAAAAGTTAAACAAATGTTGAGCTTGATTAGTCTTGCACGATGAATGGAAGTCTTGCTTGAAATTTGTCCTGTTGAGAGACTGGGAGAAAGCTGCTGTTCTTTGTGTATGGTTTCCTTTCCCTCCCCCCCCTTTTTTAAAATGAAAATGTAAATACACTTATTAAACTTTTTTTTTTTTTAATGGAAATAGCATATGAAACATTATCAGATGAGAATAAACGAAGAGAGTATGATCAGTTTGGCCGTCATGGAGGACAAGGAAATAATGGAAGCCCATTCCATCAGTCATTTAATTTCGACTTTGATGATCTCTTCAAAGACTTTGACCTCTTTAGTCAGAACTCACGGTCCAAAAAGCACTTTGAAAATCACTTCCGAAGTCATCGGGAAGCTCACAATCGGCAAAGACGTTCTTTCCAAGAGTTCTCATTTGGAGGTGGACTGTTTGATGATGTGTTTGAAAATATGGAAAAAATGTTTTCTTTTAGTGACTTTGAAAATGCACACCGACATGCGGTGCGAACTGATGCCAGGTTTCACGGATCCAGCAAGCACTGTAGGACTGTCACTCAGAGACGAGGAAATATGGTTACCACGTATACAGACTGTTCCGGACAATAGTGTTTCCTTTCTTTTCATTTTCCTTTTTCTTTCAACATCTTCATAATCTTTCTTGGTTTTGTGCTAACATGGAAAAAAAAAATCTTTGAACTGGTTGTTCTAAAAAACACTTAACTGCTGTAAGGAAATTGTAGATGAAAGTAATCTTCAGAATAGGAGCAACATGCATTTGGGAAGTAGATGTCTCAGTAACTACTTAGAATGGGAAAGAAATAATGTCATGTGACAAAAGAAATTATATGTATTTCAGTTTAGTAAACACTTTATAAATTTGAACTTAAAGACAAGATATATATTTTTAATTTCAGAAATGTAATATAATTTTTTCATATATGCCAATTTATGACTGTTTGAGTTACTGGTGTATGGTTTGCAACAGAGGAGATACTTTAATTATGAAGTGCTGCTTTTATCACATCTTTCAAAGTTTTCACTTGCTGTTTTTACTGGATACAGACTTATTGGGCAAATTAGATAATTCACACAAAATAGCAGCAGAAATATGACTTAACCTGGGTCTTTGTTACTCTGTCCAGCATTGCAAACTTTTAAAAGTTGGAAAATAACAGGAAGGAATATGTGAAGATTGTACTTCACCTGAGAGAGTGATGTAGGAATTACTTTTATTTCCAGATGGCCTTTCAGTCGCCTGAAAAGGTTTTAGGATTTGAGTTACCCGTGACTTATTTAAGGGATATTCATGTAAGTTTGTGTGCACACAAGGTCTTATTTTTTCTTCCAAAATACAAATATCTCTCTAACAAGGTTTGGAAGAGCATACTGAAAACACTCTTGTTTTATACTTATGTTACCATGTGTGCAATGTAGTTTCCATAGCTCAGTTTATTGAACTTAAATACTCCTCTGTGCTCTTGTGAACTTAAACAAGATAAACTTGCCTGCAGATTCTAGTGTTTCTGGAATGGTCTAAATGAAAAATACATTTTGTTTAGGTTGACAGATTTATTACCTGTCAGCAGGAATTTTTCAGTGTTGTGATTTGAAAGGTAAATTCTTAGCATAAACATAGTAAAATTGAAAATTACAATTGTTGTATTAATGTAATGCCTTGTGGTGCTGGAATCTGATAATAAGGGCAGTACTGATGGGTATCAGTTTTGGCACCATGGAAATCCATAACTGGTCTAAACTATTTAAAACTAAAAAAAAGAAAACAAACAAAAAATCTCTGAATATTTTAGCCAATGTCAATCCAAAAGTTCTGTTTTATTATTTAACTAGTACTACAGGTTTAGTATATTACATTGGTTCCCCTTAATAAGATCGCTCTCACCCACATACTGCTGTCCCTCTAGGACTGTGAGATAAGAATTTACCTTTCAGATTAATTGCATGAGCGAAATCACCGTTTGGACAGCAGTGTTCTAATAGGCTTTGAGTTTGTAAAATCTTTCTCAAAAGAGATTTAACCCTTCACTTCTCAGATTGATATTGAAAGCTGCCTGTTTGCTAAGTAACTTTAATCTTCCCCTCGAGGGTACGTATTATTGCTTGTTCAGTTTTCATTCACTAAATACTTGGAGTAGATTGTTGCATTATATTAAGTGCTTTTCCTTTTCCATGTTCTTTATTTATTAATAGACTAATACCTCATATTATGGTCTTTTTATAAAAAGCCAGTAATTTGTGCAACATTATTGGAATGTGCAATAGTCTTATAGTAGGACAAGTGCTGGAGTGAGTGTGTTTGTGTTATTTCCACCCTTTTTCTGTGTAAGTAGAGTTTAGTTTCTTCTTTATAATTAAGATATGATTCAACCAAAAGTTGTCATTCATGCAGATTTCTGCTTTTTTTTTCTTTAATATACTCTATCAGTCCTGTGCATGAATCAAATGATCTGCCTGACTCTCATCATATGGGCATCCCAGTGAACAGATTTTTAATTTCAAGTTTTGAATTACTTGCACAAATTTAAAGTTTTTTTAGGGGGCATTTCTGTTTGCATTTGAGGAGAATTGTTAACGCTGATAAGACTTTGGAAGGATGTGGCCTTTATTATTAAACATAAGGGAGTATTAGTGAATGTCCTTTAGGGATGATGACTTCTGGAACTTAAAGGTGAGAAGCAACTCTAGAAGAAGGATGCAAAGGGAAAACGTTAATGCCTTAGTCTTGTGAATATTTTCTTCATTAAAAAAAAAAAAATCTTAAGTGTGGGAGAAGGAATATTTAAAGTTTCTACTAGAACCAAACCACTGAATTCTCCAAAGGTAGTCTTCTCTAGTTGTGAACTTGGCTCCATTCCCTAATCTTGAATTAGAGGAATAAAAGCTGAACAGAGCACTGTACATTTTAGGAAATGCAGCCACCCCCAAAACTGAAGTCTTTTTCAAGTGACTGTATGAGTTCACTGTCTTTCAGGATAAGCTTTTAGGTAAAAATCAAGGGTCATTGGCTTCTTCTAAGTTAGCTGTCCCTGTTTGAGGATGCTCCAAACTTTATTTGTACTAAGTGTACTTGTTTTCTTTAACTCTTTAAAGTCAAAGTATGAAAAGGACAATAAAATTATAGGGTTGCTAGTTTTCTAGCTGATAGTACCTTAAAAACACCTCTGCCTAGTCTATTTTTATCTGCTTCCATATTAGTTCTCTTAATTACTTGTCTTCAGAAAACCAACAGATACTTTCTATTATTCCTTTGTTTTTTTCTAAGTGGCCTTTCTGCTTGTTTTGGTTGGTGATCCAAGGTAAAGTCCAAAGGAGAGCTCGCTGTTGGTATCTAAGAGTCTGGGTATGCTTTGAATAGACTTTAGCTGAAGAAAGGCAGGCAGACTTTCCTCAGTCAGCCGTCTTCAGTTCCATGGCTGTCAGAACACAAGCCTGCAAAACATGTTGTGCTTCTCACTTCTTCAGAGCTCTTGCACATTCTTTGCCTATTTATAGTGTTTGCTTCATGACAGGCTCCCCAGCGGAAGTCCTGGTATAACCTTCTGACGCCCCTGACTTCAGAAGTTTGCCATCTTTGATCTTCATATCTTGTGAAAAGACACAGCAAAATCTGGTGGTTTTTTGTTGCGTGAGAGTGAAAAGTACAATTCTTTACAAATTTTGAAAGACATTTATGCATATGCAACTCCAAATGGTTGAGTTTCTAAAACTTTACAAAATAATAGTGTTTTTTCATGTTTATTTTTTCCCATTATACTTTTGAAACACAGTATCTAGTGGAGATGAAAGTACTGTAAACTTAATTAGGGTGCCATTACATTAAACATGTGAAAACTCTTTGTGTGTGACATCTTTTTTTTTTCCTCCCCCCCGGCTCTGTTCTTCAAGATGTAGATGGAAGCGAGATTCAAGTGGGTTGTGTGGCACTTGTGTTTTATGGAACATTTTGACCACTCCATTTTCTCTGAATGGGATGACAGGTTTGGCAGAGAGAAGGGTGTGGGGCTGGAAGAAATTGGCTTAATTTTACCTAGTCTGTTTTTCTTAGAGATGTTGGGAGTTGTGAGGAGTCAGGCACTATGCCTGTAAACCAAGCAGATGACAAGGCCTGTGCAAAAGGGCCTTTTTCTGAGAGGCGGAAGGCCTCTGCCTTGAGAAATGATGGGTCTCTGCACACAGCCTGTGCTCCTACCACCCTGCTGGGTTGCGCGAGGGCACTAGGACTAGCACTAATTGGCCTGGATTGTGACTGAAAAGTGATGATTCTGAAGACAGGGTTAGGATGCTGTCATGCTGGTTTGAAAGTTGACTGCAAGGCTGTGCCTGCAAGTTCTTGTTTTCTGGGTCTACTCCTTAGCAGGTGGAAGGTATGAAATTTTTGGGATTCGATATGTCTCATCAGGCAATTTATCGTCAGAACCAGCTTCCCAGGAACCTAAACAAATCTGCCACCTTAACAAGACAAACCCAAATTTTGAATACTAAATGTGTTGGACACAATGGGACATCTGTGTAATCTTTTTATGCTGAAGGGTGTGGGGGTTTTAAAATTTATAGATTTAAAAATCCCATCGGGAGTTTCTGTTGGACTTGGAACAAAAGCTGTGTGTAGAGTACCTTGACTGTGCTGTGTATGGGAAGGTCATTTGCTCTGGTGGCTGACGTGGTTGGAACAGTGATTCATACAGCCGTGCTGCTGACTTCTGTAGTGTGGGCACCTGTTCCTTCAGGGGCTGGACAGAGACCAGCTTTGTAGAGACCACTTAGCAGTTGTGATATCAACTGACTGTCAGTCCTAGCGTAAGTCTGAATCAGATCCAGGTTAAGGCTGTGACTCATCCTTGATTCCAGTTTGGTAAAAAAAGAAAAAACACACAAAACCCCCTGCTTTGAAGTGATATACTCCAAAGGTTAAGCACAGTGGAAAACAGTGTTTTACATGGGGAGCATTACCTATTGAGCAGTGGTGTTTGATTCAATAGCATTTAAGAACTGTGGTAACGCTGAAATGGTTACTGGTTGTGTCATTCATACTGTGGTTGCAGTCACACCAAAAGGTGCTGCGGAGGAGCTCAGGACACCAGGGAGGGCTGCAGTATTCTACCACGACTTCGAGACACCAGCTGGACATGGTGGACCATCTTTTCCAAGCAGTTCTTCTGGGGCAGTCCACTGAGGAATGAATGTATGTCTGGTATCAACATAGATATAGTCCTTGTTCTTCTGGGGGACAAAGGGCTGGGGTTTTTATTTATTTTGGCTTGTGTTGTAGGTCTATTTGAAGTCTGAGTTGTGTGTTTCTCTAGGGTGGCAAAAAACGATGCACTTCTCAAAGGTATCCGTGAGGAGAATGAGGGAGGTGCCTGACCCACCTTTGCTCTGCCTGACATCTGTTCTCCAGCCATAGGCAGGTAGCAAGGGGTGCTGTCAGAAATCCTGATTGATCATGTCTGGCTGCTTTGGGGGTGCAAACCTGACCTCAGAGCTCTCTATGCTAGTAGAGACCCCTGGGGCCTTCCCATTGTATGGGCCTGATGCTTGGCCTTTGCAAATACTGCCTCAGGATCTCCTGACTTGCAGGTGCAAGTGAGACTAAGCTGAGGAATATTCAGGGAAGTATATCATCTTGTGCTTTGTGAGGTTTTTTTGGGTGGTTGGGGTTGGTTTGTTTTTTAAACTACATGGAGTACTTTGACAAGGAAACCAGAGTGGAGAGAAGGAAATGAGGAAACCAGTAAACCAGTGCTGTCTGAATTAAGGTGGAGAGGACCTCTGTCAATAGGTCATTTCATGAGCATGTTGTTGTGGGGTGTAGTGTCCCAAGTCCTAAGCTGAAGAATTGTAGCTAGCATACATCTGGAAGCCAGAAACACACAGAGACAGTCACAGGCTGGATGCAGAGGAACAAGAGGAAATAATGTTTGCAGTGACTGCTCTGGTGCTATGGTTCGACCAACTCCTTATGCCTTGCAGCACCACTCACTGCATGAGGATGGCAACCTCCACCCTGGGACTTCTTCAGGAAGTAGTCAGGATGAAAATAAGTGTTTCCGTTTGAATTGCTGGCCACGACCTACCGGAAGTATTAATGTCATCCTCTTTTCTCCAGGTATGGCTGCCTGACTGGGGAGTGTGTGGTGGTGAGAAATTGGCCGGGTTCCAGAGAAAGACCAGGAATTGTGGAAGATCTAGGTGACATAAGCACTGGTGGTGTAGCTTGTCTTCCCAACGTAAATCTCCTGCAATGCAAAATGCAGCATGGTTTTAATAATATGAACTGTGGGCCAGACAGTGAGTGGAGACGTGAGTCCTGGAGTGACTTAAGGATGTTACAGATGTGCTGCAGGATACAAATGGGCTGCAGGATGGTGTCCTCAGCCTGATCTGGGCTGTGGAGGGTAGGGTATTGTTCCAGAGTCCAGAACATCTGCTATTAAGGGTGGATGTGATCAACCTGCCCCAGAAGTGCAGAATGTTGAGCAGTCTACATCAGTTGACCATGGGGCTATACCTGTGTTGCTGTCATTCTGAAAGTGTAGTTGCCAGTTTCAGATCAAACCTTACTGTTAGGCACCACTTGTTCCTAGAATTTTACTAGACCTAAGAGAGAATACATTTTAGGTGGTTACTTGATGATGATATTACCATCATCTGTTCTTCATCTCCCACTGGCACAGAGGTGAATATGCTAAATGGGAAATAAGAATGATGAAGTGAGTCTTGTCTGAGGGGTCTCACTTGACTTTAATCCATTTCACTTTAGCACCTGGTACTTGCAATATTTTTAGCCTTGAATATGCAGGATTTTGGGTAGTGATCTAATGAAAAGTTGTATATTATACCCATAGCGCAGAAGTAACATACGTTTCTCTTCTGCTGTGCAACAATAGGCACTTTAGAAAACTCTAATTATAAAACGGAGCTGAAATGCCTGTCCTGGGGCAGTGTTTGCCAGACTCCACCTGACTGAAGTAGCGGAAGCCCTTGAAATGTTGTGATCATAATGCTGAGCATGGAGAGCTCCAGCTGAGAAAGAAGACACTCTCTCCTCCATCCAAATTCCTTAATGAATCCAAACAATGGTTTTGATTCAGTCATTCTACTTTAATGTGTACATTGGCAACATGGAACTCATTTTAAAGTTGTGTGGGTCTTTGACCTGTCAGGTAGCAAACCCGTGCTCAGGTCGATGGTTCTGCTACCTCCTGGTAGCTCTAACTTGGAGACAGGTGGGCAGGCAGGACAGAGGGAGTGCTCGGTGTCTCACTCTGATCAGTGTGCAGATGTTATCACTTGTGTACAAATAAATGAAATAATTACCTGTGCAGATGGAGCATATACACAACCTGTTTCTGCCAGTAGCTGAATGCAGACCTCCTGGCTTGTTGGTAGAAATGTTATTAAAATCAAGAAACACAAATTCTCTCTTCCTTTTCTTACACACTCCTTTTTTTTCTCTCCTTTTGGTGTCTTGGCTGGCTCTGCTCTACTCCAGCCCTTCTACTTGGACAATGGCTATAGTTATTATGTTTCTACTTGCTTTGCAAGTCCCTATCAATTCATTTTAGTCCGTGTATATGAAAAATATTTTGCAACCCAATGATATTTTGTGAAATGGTACAAACCATTTCAGTACAACCTGATTTCCTCCTGTATCTTTCCCCATAGCCTGTTGAATTAGCCAAGTACACAGCATGGGGTTTTGTACTAGTTTTATGCTTTTATACAAATGTTGCATAAAGCAAGACAGGTGCTGACAGATGACAGCTTACATAAAATCTACTGCTATAAATGTAGCCTACATATGGTTTTGAAAGAAAATTGACCTGGCATAATGAGTTTATATCTGATAAGCACTTCACATGATAACCTTGAAGGTTAAAAATAAAAACAAACACCCAAGCCCCCCAAACCAAACCAAAACTAAAAAACCCACTTTGGTGAGTGTGTGGACTAACTAGAGAAGGGTAGCTGTTTTGTCTTATAAAATTCCTTTTGAGGGAAACAACTTCTAACATATGATAAATAAAAAGGATCTGTATAGAGATACTGAAAGGAAGTGGCTGGAGCACTTAGAGTTCCAGAGTTATCTTTACCCTTACTTAAAATAATGATTTATTTTCGTTTATGGGCACCTAACAAAAGCAATGTGTGGCGCTTCATAAAATTATCCCCTTGTCATCTGAGTTTTATTAACATTCTCTAAGTACTGTCTTATGTCTGCCCAGTTCCAAGGTATTTGCATAAACTTACATGTCCTTCACTGGCTATGAGAATACAAGTAGTTACCATGAGTTATCACTGCTTAGACATGCATTATTAGATGCTCATAATTCAGTCATGCATTTGAGCCCTGACCTGAGTTACCCATGGTTCCATAAATAATCTGAAATAAAGCCATGAGGAGAGGCCAGGTTTCTTGACTCCTGATGTTGTACCCTTATAATGAGGTTATTCTGGCTCTACACTATCAGGTCCTACCTGAATCTGAGTCAAATTAACATGCTACATCAGGTAATGCTTTTGGCCATGTTAGAAAACATGTCCTGTGTATGTCATGCTTCTGTAATATCAAAACATTTTAATTTTGTTGTGATGAAGGTGGGTCAAGTGCTACCTCTGTTTTATGTTGATAGTAATGTATTTTTTTCATGAGCGGATCTTTAGTGTAGAAGACGTACGTGGTTATTTTCACATGTGTGGACTTACCAGTAATTGATTCACTCTATGTACTAAAAACGATGCGGCTGGGAAAAACTGCAAATGCAACAAGGCTGTAGATTCGAAAAAGGATGGATCCTGCCATAAAGAATGGGTAAGCATGGAAAATGGGCACTTTGTCACGGAGCATCACAGCTCCACCCAGTAAGCGGTCTTGATGAGCCAAGGAGAGTGCGTTTGAAAGAGGGAATAAGACTGTATCATTGCATTTACATGCTGCAGAATCATGAGGGTACACGTTATTTATGCCTGTATGTACCATTTCCAGTAGGTGGCTGTCACTTCACACTGACTTAAGCATCATAGAATAACAGCTGTCACACCTTGTGAGAACCACAGTCTATTCTAGCAATATCATAACTCTGTTTACTTGCTGTCCACAAAGCCTAAGGACCATGGAAATGCTACATCACACAGCAGTACTTCCCTATGAAATAAGCAACAAGCCATCCCTTTAGTGCATTTTTGTAAGCTGTACAGCTCTTTTCAAGGCAAATGAATGAACAAATTAAATTCAGAAAATGTATCAGTCACCTAACACATTCTAGAAATACAGACTCGTTTCCTCTGAACATGCTTTAAGGTTTCATTCTGTGTTAAATCTCAAAAACCAGCAAGCAAACATATACCCAGAATGGCAACTGGGAGATTATTTTGTCTTTGAAAGGTGTGGTGTCGTGGTGGTTTGTTGTTGTTGTTTGGTTGGTTTTTTGTTNCGTAAATTTATTGGCATGTTGGTCTTTACATAATGTTGCTTCTTGCTGAAACTGTTACAAAGAACAGTGGTAGAAGGGGAGGGAAAAAAAGACTCAGGAATTTTGTTGCATTAAAAATGTGGAAGAATAGGTGTAAGAGTGATCTTTTCAATTGTTTCTTGTGTATTTGCAATATCAGTCCATATTGTAACTTCCTGTGAATATAGCAGTGTCCTAGAGAACAAAACCTGTCGTATTTGCTCAGCTGATACGTAGAGCTCTGTGAAGCAAAAGTGGACATAAACCAGTATTAAAATCTTGAAAAAGGTTTGTCATTTGAGGCACATGTAATTGTGGAAGTTAGGTGTTTTCCCTGTACAGAGTTCTTAAGCGTAACTTTTATAATACACTGAAACTAATACCATCAGTGATGCTGTGCCAGATTTATCTTGTATTTATTACACGGCATGTAATTCTGATGCTTCACTTTTTATGACTGTTTTTGAGAAACTTTTGAGAAGCCTGGATGACTGAACAATAAAGTGGCAAATGGAATTCAAAGCAGATTAATGTAAAGTGATGTGGGGTGTAATGAAAAATAATGGGCCTAGCTGTAAGCACTACCATTAACAAGATCTTGTAGTTACCGTAGTTATAGGGAACATCAGCTCTGTGCTTAGGAGCAATGAGCAGAGCAAAACAGATTTTAGAAAGGAGTAAACAACAAAGAACACATAGTTGTGCAACCATATAAATACATATTTTACTTCCCCCATGACTGCTCTGGTCAGTTCTCTCTATTAGAACAAGGTAGAAGGGCGTCCATATGAGGATTGACCAAGCAGACTAACATTCTTCAGCCTTGGGAAGAGGTGGCTACGGGGGGATATGCAGAGGCCTACAGAATCATCAGTGGTAATGAGATAATGGACAGAGATTGACTGTTCACTGTCTTTGGGGCCACAAGGACCAGTCTGTTGCAGGAAAATAAAGAAAATAAGCAGTTCTTCATGTAAGAGATAGCAGATGTGTAGAAGTTGCAAGAAAAAGAAGATGGTGACAAGATGTCACAGAGGCACCCCGAAGTCAGTTTTAGGGGGACAACAAGGTGAAACTGGGGAAATCTTGGAATAATTTTCTTTTAGGGTTTAATAAACTGATAAACCTCTTCAGGCTCAGGAATTCCACAAGCAGAAACTATGTAGAACTGGGGGGAGCAGAAGGGAAAAACACCAGATGTACTTACCCTGTGCTATACCTTCCTAGGTATTCACTAATTGGAATGGTTGCAGACAGAGTGCTAGACCCAGAGAACTTTTGGTTTGTGGTAGTGCAGCCATTCTGATGTTTTAAGACTCTTAAATTCCCGTGCTATATTTAAGTTTGTTAATCATTATGTTGTTTTTTGTGATCACCTTCTAGTTTGCCAGCATGTCTTGCAAGCATAGTCTTGCAGGTTCATTCCTGCTCAACTCGATGTGACGTTCTCTGTGCAGATACAGTTCTACCTGTCTTCTGTCACTTCTAATTCTCTTTCAGTACTGTTTTTTTTTCAGGAGAAATTCTGACTGCATGCTTAGTGTTCTCTATTAATGATCTTTAGTAGAAGAAAGAACTATAGTCTTGTTCTCTTTTTCACCTATATTTGTCATTTCGTATGACCTAGACTACTGTGCCTGCTCTTCTGAGAGCTAGATTATAAAATAAATGGATAACTGTAAATTACGCAACCTGAATTCTGCAGATCAGACCTAAGGAGAGAATTAAGGAAGCATATCAGGATTTAAAAAAAGGCAGATGTATTTAAAGGTACAATATAAGGAACTGAATCAACAGTGGCTTCTAGCAGGGTTCCCTAGCAGGGATTAGGAAGCTGACTGGAAAGAGTGACAATCAACAGTTGCTGCATGCTGGGTGCAGCTATGTTAAATCTTCAGCTTTACTTATCCTTAAGCCTGGAGCTATTTTCAGGGATGAACAAGAGAGATGAGTGAAGAACAAAACTAGGCAAGGATCCAGTGATTCCTGGTCACTGCCAGTTCTGGTTACTCAGAACAAGACTGGTATGATTTCCGAAAAGCCCTGTAAAGCTGGTCATGACACTATATGTAACTGTGGGAGTCTGGAAACTTTTCAATCAGAGGTATAGATTCGGTAGTGAAGAAATGGGTCATGGCTGCCTTGACTAGTTTTAGTTTACTAGACAGAGGAAGCTTTCCATTAAAGGACTTCTGTGATATATTTTTTCTTTCCTTGGACAAAGGGTACCTGAATAATTCAATGTACTGGAGGATTTAAAGACAATGAACGGCTTAAATGAGAGTTTGGGCAGTTCAGGGCCTTTTCTCAAGGGTATTGTAAATTGACCAGTGTTACTTCGGTGTAAAGTACGTTGGAGACCTCCCAGGTCATTGCATGCTGATGGGGCCAGAAGGTTTGTGAGTTACAGGGAGCAAGGTTGGGAACTGATATATCAGCTGAATATCATAATCAGCCTCTGCCTCATCAACAGGACTGTGTACCTTTATGAACACTACAATTGTCTGGAAAGGCAGGTAGGTGACTACAAGCATCTCCTTACGGTCAGGTTTTAGGAGAATGCACCTGTTAAAGTAGATGAAACATGGAGGTGAGGGTGGCAGCAAATGTGATGAGGAGTGGCTGGAGCCTGATGTCACATCCCCACTGAATACAAACTGCTCAGGAAGAAGCTTGTGTGCTACTTGTCCTTGCTGGTAGTTCTCAGATTAATAGTTAAACCACCATGCTATTCTCCTGGAAAGCCAAGGATAGTAATTTTGTCTCTTTTCTGATTGTCTTTTAGTGGAAAAAAAAAAAAACCAGCTTGCTTTTTAGGCAGAAGAGTTCACGTGGGATCTGCCTAAATAGCAGCAGGGGCATGGGTCCTTGTCTAGGGGCAGGTTTGCTCCAGTATCTCTGTTGCTGGACTTCCAGAACTCCTGAGTGGAGGAGACCACATTCTGGTGCCCTCATCTGGCTTTTTAACTGGTGCAGAAGTCCTTCAGTATCTTCTGCCTTCTTCAAATAGCCAGCAAAACCAGCCAGTTCCAGCCTGAATGCTTTCCTTGGCAATGGAGCCTCACGGTGGCAGTGGTTGCATGTGAGCGTGCAGCTGGCAAAGATATTGAGATGTCCCAAAGACTTGAAGAATTTTTTTTCAAAAGGTCATGTCTTTTCAGAGAACTGGATCATCTATTTTAAAGAAATCTATGTGGGAAAAAAAAAGAAGTTTGTTTAATTTTTAGTTTTATTATAAACTAATGCTTTTCTGAGGAAAGTAGATTTTCTTCTATAAAAATTAATAGCTTTCTGTAGCACTTCAACAATGAAAGGAGAAATATCTTCATTACTTCCAGATTTGTACTGCGGCCTTAGAAAAGATTAAAACTAGATTCCAAGCATATTTTTGTATTTTTCATGTAACTTTATATGCTCCTAGCTGCTTGCCAATTCTATTCAATTCAGAAGGACCATTTGAATGAATCAAGTTGTTTGCTAAGGCTGCAACCTGGGAACTGATCCAAAACAAGGAGGTGGTCCAAACACTCCTGAACTTTCTGGCAAGACTAATTTCAAAACTTTCTGGAATCAAGGGTATGACCTGGCAGCTGATGGGAATAGCAAGTGAGCATTCAGCAGCAAGCTCTTCAAACGTCCCAGGCACAGCTATACTGCCAACTCTTTTTATTAACTTCAGAGCTATGACACCTTCAAAAAGTAAGGGACCATACATGGATTTAAAATGCTGAAAGGTAACTTTGAAAAAATTTATTTCTTCCCAACCTCATACTGCAGCTTCATGATCAAGCAAAACATGCAGTGCATCTGCACAGGCTTCAGTAGCATCCCCAGAATGTAAAGACCCTCAGTCTGAACTGTGCCAGCGCTGCCTTGTGGGTAATCCAAGGAGACGGGTTAGAAATGGAGTTGCACTGTTTTTCTGCTCCTGGTTTCCGGAGATCAGCCAGACCTTGGCATACTTGAAAGCAATTAGGGAAAACAAAGCAAAACAAAAAGCAGGTCAATGTAACATTGCTGAGAGCCTGGCACAGGCCATTTATTGTCTGAATTAACCTTTCACACCATTTTTTGATAAAGTTGCTGTTGTCCTACTAAGACAGCATAATTTTTTCTCTTCTCTGTGAGGAGCATCTGGTACCAAATGTTTGCTGAGGCCACGCCGAAAACAAAGAGAAGGGAAAACAAGAATGTTTTCCTGGAGGGCAAGGTAAGAGTCAAGCTGGGGCATCCTGTGTCTAAAAGACTTAAAGCACAAGCTGCTGCGGTGAGAATAAACCTGGCATGTCTTTGGGTACCAATAGCCAATTCTGCCTGCCTTTTGTTCTTTTCTGTCCGTGGCAGCTAAAATCAACATGGCATAAGAAACGCAATGAAGCAGGAGCTTAACTAATTACTGAGTCTCTGCTGGCAAAGCCACGTTAGTTCATCTAGCCCTGCATGCTCTGTAGAGGAGTTCTGCTGCTGCCACATCTGAAAAATGCAAACTGCCAGGAGCACTTTTCTCTTACATTAGCAAAGTGGAGGTTATTGATGTGGCTGTATTAAACTCGAGGAGGAACAAGAGAGGGAGGTCAGTGAGACTCTGCTTTCATGTCTCCAGACACAGTTACATTGGCAGAAGAATACCATCTTTCAAAGTGAAATCTGAAAGCTATAGGAGGATAAGATATAAAACACACAGCATTTGCTGTTGAGATTTTAATGATTAAAACTGTCACATTTTGTTACAGATGAAATGGGCATTTTTAAGTCTCATATATTGTCTTTCAGTGTCATTATCCAGTTACTAGTCGTACAATTTAAAATCAGGACATAGTGTATTTCATGTTTTACAAATAGTCTGAGAAGCTGAAACTCCAGGAAAGCAGCATTTTTAATGTTTCACCACTGGATGGAGACAGCGCTCTAAGACATGTAAGTAATTGCTAATAGGACTGTAATGAAATCCCATGCGATAAAGAGGTTGGATATATTAGTAGACACTGCAGCAAGAAACAGTGGAACACCAGCTAGATTTATGGCAGAAAATGCATTGAAAGAACATCCTTTAGATTTGTGTTCGACCTGTTTTTATGGTGAGAAAAGGAGATATTTAGTTTAAAAAAATTAATTCCAGTTCTCTCTACATACACACAAAGCTGCGACGACACAGACAGGAAAGAAACAAGGGAAGACAGAAGCTTTCTAGGATCCTCTTTATCTTTTCCCAGGTCACAGTATATTTTTCCTGACAGAAATTTCCTTCATCTTTGTAGGTCTGGCCTTGAGGGCTCGATGCTGCTGGTAGCAACTGAGGTTGCTCCAGCAATGGTTGCAGTGGATGTCTTGTTTGCAGGGGAGATGCTTCCCTTGCTCAAGGACCATAAGCAGGAAGCCACTGGGTGGGAAGGAGCAGCAGAAGCAATTGCCACCAGCCTGCAGGCTGGTAGGAAGATCTTCAGAGATCACTGCAGGTTGGTCAGGAAGACCTTGAGAGATCACTGCATTCCCAGGGATGAGAGTACAGATGGGGGAGATCCCGCCCTATCAGGGTTAATTTCGCTCCTCACATATGTTCAGGTGTTTTTGCACATTTTCCTCCATCTTTGCATGTGTGTATGTGTGTGTGCAGGAGACAGAGGGAAGGAGGGAAGGTCTGTGGTGGTTTTTAGCCCAGTGTCTCATATAATCACACTGTGCTTCTCTGTTGCCAGAAATAACTTTTGAATTTATTGGATGAATTAAAGATGAATTAAATGAATTTTAAAATAATTATGTTCTTATAAATTTTGTGGTAATAGGCAGCCAGATAGATTGGAGTGTCCTGACTAAAGGAAAGGCTGATGCGTGAGCTCATATATTAGAGAACTCACTCTGGAGAGAGCACTTACAAGTGCCCCTTCCCTGGGAGAAGCTTTAATCAGAGTTTCCAATCAACTGTAAGATAAAAAAAAAACATAGGCAGCCAGACCTCGTCAGTTCAATAAGCACTAGAACTTTTTTCAAAAAGCAACAAACAGAAAAATTGACCTACTACTTCACCATCTCTCTTCTGCCTCCAGGTCACGGAGTCTACACGGAATTTAAAAGCTCAGAATTTTCACAAATAAAAGTAGCAACAAAGAAAAGAATATCCATTGGTTTTTCATTTATCTGCTTGTTATATTCAGGAGATGTATGTTCGGACAGCTCTGACATTGCACAGTGGTTAGTGGAGTGAAGCTCTTTGGGGAAAGGGCATGGGGAAGGGAGGTTGAATGTAAGAATGTGTGACAGCTGCTGATGTCTGCCTGTCACTTTTGTTCCCCAAAATACAATATCTGTTGGACCGATTACATGCTGATTTACATGAAAATGCCTTAATTTTCTCCGACATCAAGGTTTCAGATGTAATTCCTTTGGCTGCAGCCAAGTTCGATACCGATCTCCAAGGCTAGACCCTTAAAGGTATGTAGGTGTCCTACTCCTGCATAACTTCACCACCTAGGGTCCTCAAGGAGAAATCTGGTTCTGAGATAAGAAACTTGATGAGTTGGATGAGCAGAGTCCTAAACTGCTACAGAGAAGGGCATAGGCAGTGTTTAAGCATGAGGGGGAGCTGACCTTCTGCAGATAGGATTCATTTGCAGCGACAGACAAACGTTTGCAATCATGTGCCTTGTTGTTTACTTATTTGACTGCTCAGCTATTGGATATGTACCCGCCTCATCTGTTACTCATCTGGTATGCTGTTGTTTGCAGAAAGAGGTAAATACAGAAAATCTCGAAAACTAGCTTTCCCTTACTATGTTGTGGGAGCACTCTGACTTGCAGAAAGCTGAGATTAAATGGAACCAGACTCACTTTTCCTGACCACCATACTTTTCGTTGTTTTTGAGGAAAGCCTTGATGTGGGAGCTGGTCAGGGAGGGGCTATGCTGTTATGTAGCCAGTCCGTGTGAAATTATGGACTGTGGCTTTGGTTAGGGGTAGTAGTCTTTGTTTCAGAGGAGAAGCCCTCTGAGGAAAGAAATATATCAAAAGCCAAAACATGCTCAAGGTGCTTGACATGGGAGCAGGAAGATTTACTGGATGGAATTAAGAGGCTAGATTTAGACATAAGAAATGGAAGGAGAGTGAGCTCAGGAACATCAGGAGTACGTGCTTATAGTGTTGATGAGTGTAGATGTGCAGTAGATACATTACAAAATTTATGTGCAGGATTGGCAGAGGTAATAACAAGGCCAGGACTCTGAGCAGTGGGCAGCATCACAGGCTCAGGCCTTGGTGATGGTGAGACATGACCTGCAAAATAGCATAGGAGCTTGCAGGTGATTAACCATGACAATTATCATGAATTTGAATGTTCGTCATGTCTTATTTTCCTAATCTCTCTCTCTCTTTCCTGCTTCTGTATTGCCTCTGTGGGGCTTTTGTTTGTTTGTTATTTTGTTGTTGTTGTTTTGGTTTTTTGTTTTTAATGGGTATGTGTGACTCCACAAATCTATCAGTGCCCTCTTTCACTCTCCTTCATGCAGCAACTTGCAGCTCCACAGGCACCACGTAGAGTGCTACAGAGTGGTCAAAACCCCTCTTTTTGCTATGCGGGTTTCCAGGTGACAGTGGGACAATGTCCCGCATCTCTCTGAGTGTGCACTCCACCATGGCTCCCTAAGTACCAAAGGCAGAGCTGAATGTTCTCTCAGTTCTCTGCTCCTGGATGTCCATTCGTGCCAGACAAGCACCATAAACCTCCACTCTGACAACTGGCTTTGTAAGTGACTAGCCAGAGCCAAGTAATACTTTGGGCTAAGCAATTTGTGTAGAGGAGAGCATGTACTTACATACAGGTATGGTTTCTTTGCTGATCTATCCCTGTGCTGTAGCACTGGTGCAAGTGCTACAGACAGGCTTATGAAAGTTTCCTTCCTCATAAGGAACATCAGAAGCCAGGTCTACAAGATGGTAGTAACTTGCCATTCACTGCTCTTTCTCCTGATGCAGAAATGCTAGAAAATGCTTGAGGAGAAGGAGGAATTTGTCACTAGCACCATAATCTTCTAACCCATTATGTAGGATTGAAAATCAGTCGTATCTGGTTCTTCCTCAGCTTCTGTTTCCTCCTGCCTGGCCCAGATCCAGATCATTAAAAGCTTCCCAGTCTCATCAAATGACCACTCCACATGATTAAGCACAGCCATAAAGAGATCTGTCAGGTACATGGTTGTCCCGTACCTTCCAGTCTCAACCAGGCAGCACGCCAGGCTGATTAAGAAGCTTGCTATGGCAAACAGGAAAATCTCTGATTTTAGTGCTAGGAAAAAAAACTCAAACAAACCCCTCCCCAAAAACACCACAACAGGAAAACCCTACAAACAACAACAACAAAAGAATCAAAATAAACAAAACCCCCACCATGACCAGTTGTCACACAGAAAGCTAACCAAGAGTTTTCTTAGCACTTAGCATTCATTCATGTGTACAGACAGCTAAAATATCATGAGTTTGCAGACAATACTGTAGCATACGGACATCTGCCAGAGCAGTCCTACCAATTACTCCCAAATGCCTTTTCAGTTCGCACCTTCTGTATGACCTGGCTACTTAAGCCCTGTTTTTCTCTTAGTAGTGGAAAGAGAGAGAGGGAGACTCAGTAACAACTAACAATTCACTGCTTAAAGCATTCCCAAACAGTAGGGTGGGTCCTGCTGAGGCCATCAGGGATTTTATCTTATTTAGAGGCTCTCTTACTTTGCCTTGCACAGGATCTTCAGGTAACTTATTAAGCAATGTTATCACTTCAAGAGTTTTCTTTATGAAGAATGATGAAAATATAGGCCTTGCTGTGCCTAGTGTCCTGTGTGACATGAAAAGAGCAGGATGAGGTTCTTGAGAACATCCATGATGCTGGATGCCCAAAGAGTAACGTACCTATGTGAATATCCCTGAGAATCCAGTTTTGCTACACAAGGGGTAAATATGTGGTTTTATTTCTATTTGAATCAGGAATATGCTTTTGCACTTGCCAAACTTACTCTCCTGACTGGGTTTTAGAGCCATTCCAAAGCTTAAGTAACAAATTTTGGGTTGACCATAAACCTCCAAAGTGAGACAGTCATTGTCCCTTGAATTGGCCCCAGATACTGGAGAGTCTCAAACTACCGAAGTATTTTTCCTAAACTCACTTTTTTCTGACTTGGAACCTTCGTAAGAAAACACCATTCAATTTTATTGGAACTTTGTGTGAAAAGTTCATTTTTAAAAGAGCTGATATCAAATTATGAACACAGCTACACTCTGGAAATTTTTTGGTAAGGAAGTAAGTGGCAGTGTTTAAGGCATATAACCCAAAGCAGCAGGTGGGATTTTATTTTTTTCCTCTGGGGGGTAACTTGCCTGCCTTAAAATAAAGGAGTTAAAATTAAAACAGAGATAAATTTTGAACTGTACCTAGAGAACAGCACATATTAAAAGAACCATAAAGATTATTGTAAAGTGTTTCAGTCTGGCTCACAGCATATTCCCATGCTTTTTAACGAACCTATTAAATGATTTCATCTGTTAAATATACTTCTACTCATACATAAAATGCTAATCACATAGGGGGTTTCCTCTACTTTGTCTGAAACTATGCAAAGTACAAATGTAGGCACCTTGCTTTGTGCAATGCGGGATTTCTACTGATGCCCTATTTGCTTGCTTTATGTTGTTAGATTTCACTGGCTGCCATTGCCTCCTGCTGTTGTGCAAGCATTGCAAGGAAAACAGCAGCCCGTGTGCAGGCCCAAGGCATGGGAACAGACCCATCCACTAAGTGGTTGCAAAGCATCTACCTCTTTGATAATACTTATCTATTAAGAAGCATTTCTGTTTGGTGAAGCTTGGTGTTTAGCAGTATAGAAGGGGAACAGGTGAGAGGAGTAGGGTGTGCTCAGCACACACACACAGCTCTGGGACTGCCAGAAGAGAGATCAGACTGAGCATGACCTTGGCTGCCTTAAAGACCCTCTTTATGTCGCTTTCTGCTAACAGGAGGAAATGACAGCTGCTCCCAGGGTAAATGGCTAAGACTACTTTAGGAATGCAACAGCTATTGAATGCTATTTTCTGATTAGTGCCATTAAATAATCCAGGGAGATTTGTAGCAGTATTATCGTTTCCACTTGTCACTTAAAATTATGGCGGTATCATTGCAAAGGAGGAAAAGTTCCTGCTGTATTAGCGGCTCACATTTCTGCTGCAGGAAGAGGAATTAAACCACCACGCTCACAAGTCATTCTGCCACTGCCCAGGCATGTTGGTATTCAAAGAGTCTCAGGGTGATATGATGATCTTTTCAGAGATGGTGACACCCTCTCCTTTCCTGACAGAGCCCAGTCATCGTGAAGCCCACTTAGAAATGAGTCATTGTTTAAAAACTATTTTTAAGTAATCCTCAACTGCCATACACAAAGTAAAGGACTCCTTTCTCCTGATGTTACAATTAGACAAAGTCAGGTAGATAATCAGTGGGGAGCTACATACAGAGAATACAAATACAGGGAAAACTTCCTGATGTGCCATCCTGGCAACAGAAGCAGAACAGAATAGTGCTGTAGGGGACGCTGCTTCCCACATCATCCGGCTCTCTTTTGTGCTGCTTTTTCTATACATTATCTTGTGAAAGGAATTACTAAGTAATGACAATAACACAGCTTTTAATTCAGTTGTTTTTCTTTACAGAACAGGAATTAAGATTCCAAGCTGTAGGTTTTAATGCTAATTTTTGAAAATGTAAGAACCTTGTTGAGGATTGCTATATAAGTGGTACCAATAAATTCCCATGGTCTCTCTGGTTCCAATTTAAAAGGCAAATAAATAAAATTTGCAAAACACTAGTTTTCCTATCGGTGGTGTTGTGATCCCATTGCATAAGATATACCATAAAAAAATGGTGTGTCTTTATACTTGTGATTGTCTGAAGTGCTTGCACACACACATATATAACTGTATGTGTGTGTGTGCATACATATTCTGTCATGCATTTATAGCAGCTTCCTCTCCAGGGTTATTATACTTTAATAGGTCGTAGACACACAGAATGTAATAATTAGGCATGGAAAAAACTATTAGAGAGAGTTCATTCCCTTTGCAACAGGAGGTTATAATTCTCAGTGGGAAACGCGTGTTGTTAAGCTGATACCTTAGAACATATCATAATGATTTCCTATGTGAAGATGCTAACGGGATTATTTGGTTTTATCATTCCTGTGCAGGATCTGACAATGCAAGGTGGAAGAGCTGTCTGGAGAAGAAGTCACAGTGCAGCACAGTTTAATTCTTTTCTTTATACTAATTATGTCTATTTTATTTTTGTCTTACCTCCTTTCCACTGTTCAATTTTTCATATTACATACTAAGAACAGAGCAAGATCTCCCTTTTTAAACCACTGTAGAGGGCCTACCACCATGGATCTGACATTAGAGGTTTATGTTAAGATTAACTTATGTCTTTTGAAGAATTTAAGAGTGGGGCAAGGTGACATGATCAGCACCAGTGTAGCACTGGCTTTAGAGTAAGCCTGACTCAAGAGGCAGCTGAGCTTAGTCGCACACTCTGTCCTGAAAAGGACAAGTGAGACCTCAAGAGAGTATTTGCTACCCCTACCTGTAAGCCACACATGGAATTTCCTTCACCACAGTTCTCCAGTGTGTATGATATTTGCCATACAAAAGTTTTGGCATGCCAATACAGCCTGGTTGTGGTCAAGAAGAATGGGCACACCTGCTCTCAGGTGGAAAGTGGAGAGCTATGGTGGGCTGTGCTATGAGGCAGAGGCTGTGCCCCATTCCTCCTGGGGAACAAGTTCCCAGGTGCTCAACAAGAGCCTTTGCTAAAAGCAGAAGAGCGAGCCCTACTTGTCTGAAGCTCCTCAGCTTGCGGGGACTTGAGAGAAGGTGACAGAAGCAAATGGCACCAAGAGGCAAATAAGTGGTATTTTGTCTCAGGTTGTATTGCTAGTGGAGCCAAAGCTCACTTTTTTTCTCCTGATACTATGGTACTACATAAAAATATCAATTTCTACTTCTAAAGTAATTTGTATCCATTATTCATGTATGCATTGCGTTGTCCATTAATCTCTTATTGAAAAATTGTTTGAGAAACAATACCAGGTATCATGTATAATCTAGGAACAACGTTTTATCAATTTAATATTTAGATAGGAAAATGTTTTGAGGGTTTGAAGATTTCCGTATAAAGGTTATATTACATGTTGTATTAAAATTAAGCCACAGGCAAGCTATTGTATGTGACAGCATGCACACAATGAATAAAGGCTACTTTTGACAACTGTCTAAAAAACACTTAGAAACAATGTTTGAAATCCTACAGATTCATTCTTTCATGAGCCAAGCCCCACCCCTCCAAATACCAAAATGAAAATTACACAGATCAAAATCCTATTAATAGGAGGACATAACATCACTGGTATTGTATCTAGAAAATATGGTCTGTAATTAGAAGGGATTTGTGCTATAGCTCAAATTGGACTGGGGTATAAATGGAGCCCGCTGGAGGTCCCTTTTGAGTTGGTCTTGCTTAGAGCAGTGGGTCTGCAGTTGAAAACTTGCCTCCTTAGATCTTTGATGCCATCTAAGGAAACTTCCTAAAGGACTGAGACACCTCGTTTTATTGGTGAATGATATCTTCTGGGTACGCTTGAGAGCCTTCATTTTTATTAGTAGATGCACATTTTGTATCGTCATTCTGAAGTTTTGGGATCCCCTAACTCTGAATTGGCTGTGTAGTATTTGAAGTCCCAACCAGTATCCAAATCTGTGGCTTATACCGTTATCAGAGTGCTGAATGATTTCGGATTAAAAGCATTTTTACTTGGTTCTCATGTAAACAATTATGGTTAGAATAAAGTTTGTTTTGAGCTTATCACCTTCCTAAATTGATTTTTGGGGTGCTTCCCTGACATACACTGCATTGTACATCATCTGCAGTAAGATAACTGGTCCCTTCTGTATTTTTCCAAAACTGGACTGCAGGGAATGTGGTTGCTTATCTGTAGATTTCCATGTGTTTGGTGTTTACCTGTCTGGAGCTGTTAAGTGGGATTCTCAGGTACATTTGCCTAAAACAAAGAATTACATTCCAAGACAGAAGACTTTGACGGAATACTGTCAAACTAGAAAACGTAAATTATATTAACTGTCAAAGACCTACACCCCTCCTGGTGTGTTAAAAAAAAAGAAACCAAATTCCATCCTGATTCACCTCCAGCTGTATGTCTCACATTATATCCTCTCCTCTCCTCTCCNCTGCTCGTCCTCCCCCGTTCCCCCTCTTCCTCTCCTCTTCCTCTCCCTCTCCCTCTCCTCTCCCCCTACCCCTCTCCCTCTCCCTCTCCTCTAAATTTTATTTATCTTTTCTTTCTTGTGTGTGTGTGCAGAAGTGGTAATGGAACAGAAAACACCAATACTGGAGAGTTTATTTTCTAATAAAATTGAGCCTATCTTTGAGTAAAGAGTTGAAAAATCAGCGTAATGTATTCTTTCAGTAAAGAGGCAGAACGTGCTTGCCTTCCTGTGCTTGAAACTAGTGGTATACAGTGAGATTCTGTTTGATTAGTTCATGGCAGATTTGCAGTCAATAAATGGATGTTTTCCCAGGGTCGCAGAATCACTGAGGCTGGAAGACACCTCTGGAGATTGCCAAGACCAGCACTCTGCTCATTGTGGGGTCAGCTAGGGCAGGTTTCTCAGGGACAAGTTTCAGCTGGGTTTTGAGTAGATCCAACAATGGAGGGTGCACAACTTCTCTAGGCAACCTGTTCCAGTGTTTGTCCACCCTCACAGCGAAAGTTTTTTTTATGCTTAAATGGAATTTCCTCTATTTTACTTTGTGCCCATTGCCTCTTGTCCTGCCTCTGGGAACCATTGTGAAGAGTCTGGGCTCCATCTTCTTTGCTACCCTCATCAGGTGTTTATACACATGGACGGGAATCTCCCTGGATCCCATCTCTGTCAGTCTCTCGTGTACGTCAGTTGCTCTAAGACCTTCATCATCTCCTTGGCCCTTTGCTGGACTCATTCCAGTATGTCCGCATCTCTCCTGCACCGGGGAGTCCAGAGTTGGACCCAGCACCCCAGATGTGTCTCACCAGTGCTGGGCAGAGGTGAAGGACCACAGTCTGCTGGCCCTGCTTCTCCTAATGCAGCCCCAGATGGTGTTGGCCTTCTTTGCTGCAAGGGTACAGTGCTGGCTGATGTTCGACTTTGTGCCCACCAGGACTCCCAGTTCCATTTCTGCAATGCTACTTTCCAGCTGGGCGGCCCCCAGCCTGTGCTGGTTCCTGGGTTTGTTCCTGCCCGGAGACAGGACTTTTTGCTTCCCCATGTTGAACTTCATGAGATTCCTGTTTGCCCAGTTCAAAGGGAAATGTTCAACCTTCACCTTCTTTTCAAATGGTAAAAATGACAAGGAAAAAAAAATCCCCAGACACCTGTAATTCTTTTGCACCTGCCAAAGAGGATTAAAAAAACACACAAGGAAAGACAACCCATCTCTTTAGCTATAATAGGATTTACCACATGTACTTTTCTTCCCAGTGTTACACTTCATTGAGGTAAATCCCATTATACTTAATAACTGTACAGATTAGAGAGCCTTCTAAAAGGGACTGATCAGTATTAAATAGCACAATTTGAATACCTTATGTGTATGCTGAATCTGAAGATTGAATAAATAATAAGCATTCTTCAAAAGCATTTTTCTGTGTTCAGCAATGACCTCAGTTTCTCTTGTTTAAAAAAATGTCATGTTTTTCAGAAGAAGAGAACTGTAAAAAGGGTTATTGCCTACAGTATTTCAAGTCTTGGGAAAGAAGGCTGAATAAATAATCCCTGTGGAGAATCAACTAAAAAGATTATTTTGCTGTATGAAAATCTGAGTTATTATCATTTGCACAATGTCTTAAGATAAAGAGTTAGAAGAGCAGGATGAAGTTGTTAGTTTGAATCATAGGAGACCTCTCATAAGATAGGGTTGGAATCAGTGTAGAGTAGACACAAGTTAAAGTACCTTGAAATGTGTATTTTCATAAAATAGATCTTGACAGTACAGCCCCTGTCATACATTACTACTGACTTACACTTCTCTAAGTTCCACCCCTACAGCCCCAATGGCTTCAATAACACTTTGGATAAATACCAGTTCAGAAACATTGAAGTCTTCATCTTTTTGTTTAAGTTTTTCAATTTGACGTAACCCTTCTTTTGTTATGTGTCCTGCTGTTGTAAACCTTTTTTGATGTACTGATCCAACTTTACTGAAGAAAAATGATAGCAGACTTTGGTCCTAAGTATTCTGTATGTTTACTCTCATTTTCAGTGTTTCATTTCTAACTACTACTTCTAGAATTTTCCTTTGTATAATGCTGGTTTATTTCAAGTGAATATCTTGTAGCTAAAATCTAAAGGGAAAATCCTTGGAGAGAATGCCTTTATCAGGAACCATTTATTTTTTCAAAAATTAAACAAAAATAAGTTAAATGGAATTACAACAGTGTCCTATCCTGCAACATCATACTTTATTCAGCCACTAGTGGACACTGAAGAGATTGCTGGCTAAAGAGCACATTAGGTCTTAAGATGTTAATATCTAACTGCCTGGAAATTGGATACAAAGAAGGAAATGGTGACCTAGGAAGAGCATGTGAACTGGTGTAAATTGATTTAGCACTGTGGAAGCCAGTAAGAAATATAACAAACTGAAGGCCATCCCCCTCCACCCCCCAGCCTCTCAACAGTGTGGCTTTCTGTTCAGAAAACTGGATTTAACACTTAAAGAGACTGTTCTATTAAAGCATGCAGCCACTCATTTTGCATAAGCAAAATTCTCCGGTATTTCTACATGAGTGTGTGTTCTGTTGTTTACAGCAAATATTAAAAAGCCTATTGGGCTGGCATATCTTTAAAATGCATCATAAATGCCTCCTTCAATTTAAAATGTAGTTTTTATGAATTTACAGTGCAATTTTCTCATTCAGGGATATTTAGAGGGCTAGAACAGACAAATGGGTGCATAGTGTACAAGGTGGTATCCAGGCAAGGGCAATTCAGAAATGTAATAAAAATAGAAAAGTACAATATTGAAAAACTGAACAGAAGGCTTTATTGATGCACACGCTCAATATTGTGTCTCTATGAAGAGCATGCATAGAAATCTCAGCACATAATTAAAATTATTACTTAATTGGCTTAGCAGGGGCTTTAGGGAAAAACTGGCATGTCTGCAATATTGATATACTGGAGTGTAGCTGGCTGAAGAAGTTTGGGCTGATAAAAGGAGGAAAATAAATGGCTTTACAGTTAAGAATACATAGAGGAAGAGAAGGCAGAGACATAAACAAATACCAGTAAAATTCTCTGCTAACAATGAAAGGAGAAAATGAGACAACAGTCCTTACGAGGGTCAACTGTGATGATCATTTTAAAGAGGCAGCTGGTCCTGTTTTTCTAAAACTAGCATTTCTTCAAAAAGTAAAAGTTGCACACAAAAGGAGCTCACTGGATATGCAGGTTGCTTCTACTCTACTAGGCAGGAGGTGCTTCCAGACTGGGTGAGATGGCACAGCACATACTCCTAGGAGTATCTTTCATCCTTCTTTTCAGACATAGGAACTTCTCATATTGCACGTGTTCTTGCAATGGGATCAGGTGGTGGATATCATCAGAGAGGCTATCCCGGGCCCTACAGGCACCTCCAAACAACAGCTAAAAAGGCATTCCTGGCTGTCCCCAAGGCTGCAGGAGTGCTACAAACTGTCAGCTGAGCTGTAGATGCAACCAAACCATGGAGAAAAGTCTTGCAATGTGTTGAAAGAAATTTCTTGACACTGTAACTTTAAAGAAAGTAATTAAAATGAGTGATTTATTATGAATAACACGTAAAATTAGTAAATCAAAATTAGTAATTAAAATTAGTAATTGATTATGAATAACAGGGTAAAAGTAAATGGGAATTTAAAGATAAAAGGCACAGTTCTTTGGAAAAGAAGGAGAAAGGACAAAAGAAATAAAGACAATGCACAGACTTTACAAAGCCAAATCATGACCTTTCTGCTGAAGGAGTGCCAAAGAAAAAGATTTCAGGAGAGTTAGCAGCCTCAGAAAAAGAATAAATTTGTACAATGTCTGTGCAGATGAAGGATAAGGAAACAACTTCACTAAATCATGACTGCTCGCTGGACCTAAACAAAACATTGACCTGACAGTCTGGTACTGAGGATGGGAAGACCTTGTATGCACAGCACTGGGAGTGCAAGAACTGAGACACAGGTGTCAGGGGTGTAAAATGTAACAGGAAAACATTTTATGAGTACACTAGTAGTGAGGGAAAGACTAAGAAAGGTGGAAGGAGTTTGATATATAGCCTTCTTTGACCATCACATTTAATGTGCATTGACCAGATGGTTAATACAAGTGACACCAGTGGCAAGAAACCGAGAAGAGCAGACTGGTGAAAGAATATGTTTGAATGCTTGGATAGGTTAGTGTCTTCACACTGAGTGGACTTTAAACTTCTTCAAGAGTGCTTCAAGAACAAACAGAAACACTGTCAGAGCCATTAACTGTTATTCTATGAACTTACGCAGAAAGGATGACATTCCAGAAAGGGCAAACATATTACCTGTCTTTAAACGTAGAAAAAAGAAAAAGGAAATTATAGACCAGTCAGTTCAACTTTAATATCTAGAATTGCTGCTGAAGAAATCATTGAAAAGCTTGGAAAATAGCTAAATGACAAATAACAGCCAGAATAGATTCAGGAAAAAAATAATGTCACATCAACTAAATCTCTTTCTATGAAGAATAGCAGGCTTTTCAGATAAAGAAAATCAGATGACTTTAGTAAGCTGGTTGACTCTCTGTCACATCTTGTTCTCCTAAAAAACCCTGGGCAAAACCTGTCTTGATGAAATTACTGTGATGTGAAAAAAGGACTGCAGAAATGTGCTCACATAATAAATCTGAAAGTTCCTGGTTAAAGTGAGAAAATATTTCAAATTATGTTCTAAACAGTTTTTCCAGTGTCAGTCACTACTTCCATCAATGACATTATTAAAGAGTATATTTATTTCACTTGCAAATGGTGAACTGGAAGCAGCTGGAAGAACTTTGGTGGACAGCATTTAGAATTCAGAATAACTGGTAAATTGGACGCATGGCCCGAAAAATACCAAAGGTGTGACTTGATGTGGATAAATGCAGTAAATCCAGGATAGAGCAATAAGAACAGAAAATGTGGCCCATGAGGGAAAGGCTGAGAAAACTTAGAAGAGATGGTGACATGGTAACTCTTAAAATATGCCAAGGAGGCTACAAAGGAAAAAGGGATTAACTGTTTCCATGTGTGTTAATATGAAGAACAGAGGTGGTGGTTTTTAAATGGCAGGAAAGGGGTTTCTGGCTGAACATTGGGAAAAAATCTCTGACTACTCTTGTTAAGCGGTGGACCTGTGTACTAAGAAGATATTGGGCACTGCAACCTCTTGATGCAAACATGAGTTAGAGATGTGGAACATTGTTATTCTTGCCTGGGCATGCACTAGGCAACCTTTGGAGGTCTCTTCCACATCTGTTTTTCAGTAGAGAGCAATCATTGTTACCAAATTGTGATTTCATTTTAGCTGAGGGCCAATAAATGTTTTGTAAGACAGGTAAGTGTTCAGTTTGTTTAAAAAAAAAAATACACAGTAATCCTTTTCTGCATATTTTCTTCCATAATGCTAGTTAACTCAATTCCTCTGGTTTTACCTGTAGAAAATGAATGAGAACAAAATAAAACAAGGCATGTATTGAAATAACTCTAAAATATTTAAATAACTTCCTGTGTATTGATAGTCACTTCGCCTAGGAAAACAAATGCTATAGGTTGTACTGAAGGGGCAACTGTGTTTTTGATCGTGTAAAGCTCTGGTATCAGTGTGTGTGCAGTGTACTGAACATGAAACCTCTCGGTTGGGGCAGCATGTTTGTTCCTTCGTGATCTAAAGCTAGTGCATGGAGAAATGTGCAGATTGACTTGGAAGAGGCAGCTGCTCTGCTCAGCTGGTGAGAATATGGGGGAAAAGCATCCGTGTAGGCAGAAGGCAGACAACACAAGGGACTGTGCATCGCACCCCAGGGCATGACACTATTGAACTGCAGAGCACTGTGACAGGGAACCCTCTCATTTTCATTTTGACTATACCTCCAATTGGGGCTTATAGGCTCATATGTATGGTGAGGGACATCTGCTGCCCCTTCTTGTGGTCACGGTGCTGTGGCGTTGCAGAAAGTGACCCTGAATCTGTGCATTAGGCAGGAAGCCAGGTGATAGCTGGGACAACTGCAGCGCTGCTGAGGAAGCTCCTTAGGTGAGATAACAGAGCTGGTGAGAACGGTGTGGGGAGAAGCTCAGAGGACAGGGTGAATGACCCAAGCCATCTTTTCTGATGTGATCTTCTGTAACATACTGAGTAGCAATAAAAATAACCAACCAGCAAAACTTTGCGATTACTGTTTCTGGTCAGGATCCTCCTTTGAGGTCTGCGTAGCCAAGTTTGACTGACACTCTGTTCCTCCTGAGTATGCTGAACTCCCAACAACATTCACTTGCTCCAGGTAGACCAGATAGCAGAATTTGCTGTAAATCGTTTTAGAATAGGAAAAGGAAATAAAAGCAAAAGATGACATTTCTGGTTTGCTTTAGGTCAATAAATTTAGCTTTTTTACAGAGCTAAATTTTCTCAGTGTCAAGGATTAAAAAACTCCTTCAGAGGATAAAAAAAGAAATATACAAATGCTCAAATTTTATTTACCATGGAACAAATTTACACATGCCTTACCTATAAATTTTAGTGTCATAGCACTGTGGATAAGATATATGTTTGCTATGTTTTGGTGACTGCGCTAGAATACAGTGAGTAGGTTAATCTCTGGAGTCAAACTGCGCCTATTTCCACGAACATAATAATACTATAACTTTTGTTAAGTCATGTCCGAACAAAAGTCTTGTCCTTGTCTTTGTTCTTTACGGATATTTTTGTAGTTGTATATTAAACTGAGCAAATAGTTTCAGAAAGAAATATGCTTCTCTCTTCTAGTGAATAGGATAAAGGAGATAAAATGAGACTGAGATAAATTGAGATAAAATGAAGGGGTGGAAGTCATGTCTCACTAATAAAGAGAGAATGATTTAGTTGCTCTGTTCCTTTGGCTCTTTTCTTTCTTGTTATTCAGATGTATTTTACCACCTTTAGCTGCTATTGCAAACAGTAGGCTTCTCTGATGAGCTTTTGTGATAAATAAGTTTTAAACATCTCTAGTTGAATCTCTGCAACAGAACACCTGAACATCTGCTGCAGATGATGAAATAAAATTAGCCAAAATTCCATTTCATTTCCTGCTTCGTAGGCAGCCCTGGCCAACTCAACAGCTTTGGCAGAGCCAAGGCTTAGCAAAATTCAGACCGCTGAGTGTATTTCAGACCTCCATCATCTGTCACTCTGTTAATATACTCAGTGCCTTTATTAAGTTTCAAAAAGACCTCTAATCTCACTTTTTTTTTTGGTTCAAGGTTAAAAAAAAGCATAAAGAAGTGTTTTGCACATTTTGCCTGAACAGTCACATTTTTCTTGGTGCTGAGATTTGGTTTAGTCAGCCGCATTACGAGGTGCGGGAGGGTTAAACATCCTAAGTGGCCAGCAGACAGAAGATAAAACTAACACTCTGCTTGAGGTCTCTTACTATCATGTCAAGGATGAAACGAAGTGCCTATTAAGCTTAAGAGAGTATCAGGAGATTGAGGCTGGCAAGCTCTGGGGCTGCTGGGTGCACATCCTCCCTGTGCACGGGAAGGGGGAAGGAAGGACAGCAGTGCCATGGTGGCTGTCCAAGCCCCGTGTCTCTGCTCACCACCTCACACGCTGACCCTGGCTCAGAAATGCTGGTGAGGACAAGCCTGAAGCAGCCAGCTGGTCACGAACCAGGCTTGTTTCTGTCAGCCCTGACTGCAGAGTCATGGCTGATGTTGTGTTAGTTAACATATCCCCTGAAGTCTTGTTCTCGTACAGCTCATTAGGCACACTCCAGCTTTTTATACTGACTGAGACTCATGCTGCCAAACGCATCTGCAGTTTATAACATACTCTTTTTTTTTTTTCTTTTGCAGGTCAGCTATGTGAAAGGTACTTATCCCATTTCACCGGCTTGTGCAGATATCTTGAAATTACACTAGTACACAACCTGTGAGGTATTCCTTCACAACCTGATACAAGTTAATAAAATGTCCAAGACCAGAAACAGAACTGCTTGAAGTTAACCCAAAGAAACTTCAAGACTCTGTAAAAAAAAAAAAAAAAAAAAAAGACAGATCTCTTCACAAGCTGAGGATTTATCACTTCTTGCTTGGAAAGCATTTTTGTGGAAAACTGCAAGAGCTTCTGGTAGCCGCTGACATTTTGCAAGAAAGCAGCCACACCCTCACCCTTTTTTTTTTTTGAAAGAATTTATTTAGTAAAAAATCCAATTTTCCTTTATAATAGTCACAATAGAAAATTTTCCACTACTGCAACAGAGAAGAAAAAATTTGTACTGAATTCCTTGTCAGATTGCTTCAAGATAACAGCCTACTCTCAATTCAGTATAAGGTGAAATCATTACACATATCCAACCTGGTAAGGAATTTAATGCTTGAAGAGCTCATCTGTATCTGGGCATTATGGCTTCAGAAAATATTTTTGACAGCAAATGCCTCTTCTTTATCTTTTGTTGAAAAAAACAGTCTCTAAGTCCTGTATTTATCCTGCAATAGCTTTAAAGTGATAGAAGTCTACAGGTCCTCATTGTGTTGCTTTCTAGTCAGTATGGTGGGAAGTCAATTTCCTTCCTCATTTGGAAAAATTAGACAAACATTTGGGCACATGTCAGGTCTGAAAGAAAAGCGGAAGACTTCTAAACCAAATACGATTTGAGAATACCTGATTGGAGTTCAGTTAACTTACATAGAAGATAGACCATCTTGGAAAGAAAGGATAAAAGGAGAAAGGTGATAAGATATTTCTATCTTTGAAAGAGTGAAAGACAGTTATCAGGCTGTTGATCAAATTACTGGAGGGAGGGATCATATTATGTGTGGTACAACTGCTATATCTGCTGAGTCCATTTTCCTTACATCCAGTAGAGTTATGAATTTTGGCTCCCATGCTCATTTTTGGAAGGTACTTTGTAGGTTTTCCCTGAACTACGGGGCTGAGGATTAGAAATAGAATGATTATTCTGTGAGAAATGTTCATCCACTGGCAGCTGCTTAATCCTTTATAGATTGCCTGGGTGAGTTCATTCTGCTGTGAAATGTTTGCTTAGTTTCACTGACATAATTACCGAGAGCATCTGATGTGCTGGCTAAAGAATATAACATGCCTGGATGTGCAAGAGCAAGTCTGGCAGGATATTTAGGATGGTACTTTGGGTTTGCTTCTGGAAATCAGAATCGGGGTGCAGGCATACAGCAGTTTTATGTCCATCGTCCTCCAGCCTGTGCCAGCCACAGGCATGATTTAAGGGCTGTAATGGTGGTAGTAGCATCTCTGTGCAAAAGGAATATGAGCTTCTCACAAGGTTTGAGGAAGCTATCATGCTGAGTTTTCACACTGACAGCTGCAGGGCTGAATTTGTCCCTCGTGGTTTAGCAGTATGGTGTTCCACCAGGATGCCTGGGGGCAGACAGGGGCTATTTGTGCCTGCCGGGTTGCCTTTGCAGATGGGATGTATGTGACTCTCTTCTGAGCATAGATCTGGTTCTTCTCCAGAAAATGAAATGGCAATCAATCGTAAAATAGGAGCAGGCCGTAGTCCCTGGTTGCCATGCTGTTTTGATCTCTTTTTTTCCAAAGGATAGTCAAGGAGACCCATAGGAGGTCAAGTGGTGCTGGCAAAATATGACAAGCATGGTGAGAGGGCAGGGCCTGCCTGTAACTCCAAGACATATTTATACTTACTATTATTGAAGAAAGCTCCATCAGCAGATGGAACTATAACTAATAGCTGTTCTGCCATTTGGGTTAATTATTTCAAGCTGACATGTTTGTGACTGTGCTATGCAGTTTTTATTTAGAGTGTATTTTGGCTAGAATTAGATATTAGTTACCACAAATACGTGAGGAATTAGAAGAAAGCTTTTGTGGATTAATTGAGTTTAAATTTAATCATAGACCTAAACTCTTGAAAGGGTCTTTGGCACCTGTTTAGTCATTTGATCTCTGAGGGCTGTGGGTACCCTCAGAATGCTCTGGTTACAGGCACACATCAGGGCCCATAGGATGCCTTGGCCATGCCAAGACTTCTGAGGCCCCTTGACTGCTGCTAAACATTAAGCTGTGCCTATCTCACCTGCATCATGTCTGCTCCTCTCCACTGTCCTAAATCAGGGGCAATTATATATCAGCTCCCCTTTTTTCCCGGGAGCTGCCCTGGGACGATAAACAAAGGAGACGAGGAGGATTTAAAGATGTGGTACTGTGAAATATGAACTACCACATTTCTCCACTGCTCATGAAGTACCTCTCTCTTCTTCTACAAGGCAAAGTAAAACATGCCGGCAAACATGTGCCCCTATTAGCTTGGCATTTTAGTATCTGAACGGAGCATACCAGCACGCACGGATATGGCACTGGTTGGCCTGTGTGTTGATCCCTAATTTTGTGTGGGTAGATTAATTTGAACCTGTTATTTCCTGAGAATGTAGCATATCAGACACCACAGGCTTCATTCTGGCAATTTGGCCCAATTGTTACAACCTAGGACTTTCCTCCTCTCACTGATAGAGACCACAATCAAAGAAACGGCCCTCAAAGGACACCTTCCTGGCTCTTTCTCAGACATGTGGATATAAAACACAGCGGACAACTAATCTGTCACCCCCAGACTCTCTTTATGGACTGAAATGCCTACAAGCAGAAGGGATGGTGTTCCCAAAGTCCCCCTTTTGGAAGCTGGTACCTCTGGCATTGCCATTCCATGGGAGAGATTCCCTTGAAAATCTCTGAACAACAAACTTGTAACTGGAGCTTCTCTTTTGCTCTTGTGTGGCATCTCAAGTGACTGGGAGTCTGATGTGTCTTGGAACTGATTAATTTGGAGCTGGACTCACAAATTGTAGCTTTGAGAGGTGGCCTAGCGATCTCTTGAAGAAGGAGTAAAAGGACAAACAATGGATTCGGATCTGGGGATGAAGAAATGATGTGACAAAACCAGCTACAAGAAAATCTTCAACTCATACGTTGAGATCTGTTCTCTGTGTTTACAGCTTTTCCAAATGTGTCTGCATTTTAGGCAAGTGTGGACTCCAGGGAGGTTTAAGCAGAAATGGGACTTTGCACAACATGCAAGAACCAGGCTGTCAAGCATGTTCACACTAAAACTTCAGTACAAGGTGGAGTCCCTCACTGCCTCCAAGCATAGCAGGGCCATGTGTGATTTCACATACCCCACCACATTGTCTCAGCTGGGATCTGATTCATGGATAAGGCCTGGAAACAGGCTAATGAAGCCGGGAATACTCTATAGACATGGGTGACACTGGGAAAGCTACAGATTCAGCTCAGCTGACCCAACCCCAGGAACAGCCATTATCAAGCAGACCAAGAAGCATTTTTAGAGTGATACTATGGGCCTGTGGCCATCTGCCTCACTAGCTCAAGATGTCTATGAGCTTCAGCTGTTTTTCCCTGGGAAAACACGGCTCAAAAAGGGTAAAGTTGCCTGGATACATTGGGCTTGGCTTTTGACCTCCAGTACTGCAGCAGAGGTCCCTTGTGGGATTATATGTAGAATACATATCCAAATATAAAGGCAATGTGGATGGGGTAGTCGTACCAGTTCTGCTCACAGTTAGGAGCTACAGTGAGCTCTGACTTCTGATACTTCCACACAGGATGTGCTTTCCACATAGAAAATCCTGTAAGGTGATATTGCTCTGTAATAAAGGTGATGGCACTTCATAGAAGTACTGGGTACTAGTGCAATAGCTTGAACAGTTCAGGAGAGGGAGGGGCTGAACTGAGTCCAAGATTTTTGACAGAATAATGTTCATCAATGCCCTGTATTGTGGCTAAAGGCTTCAGTGATGAAAAGAGTTCATCGATGCTTTTCAGGACAGGCAACATTAAAAAAAAAGGCAGCAGCAGCTGTAGATGTTTCTGGGTATAGGAACACTCCGACTGTTTGATAAGATGTTCTAGGTTGTCCTACACATTTACATGGTTCCCTTTGGCATACTATGTCCTCTCACATGCTCTGGCAGGGGGATTGGACTGGATGATCTTTTGAGGTCCTGTCCAATCCCTAACATTCTGTGATTCTATGTGACACCCCCAACACGGTTCAATGCTGAGAGCATGTCAATGTTACAGAGTTTGGTTTTTGGACATGCTTAAAAGGGTGTCTTTCAAGACAGAATATTTCAGTGTTCAGTAGTCCTGGCATACAGTAGAATGAATTAGTTCATCCTCACATAAATTCTTAGACTATGAATGAGATAATTTTTACCTAAAATGTTTGTACTTTATCACTTCAGTAGAATTTTAGAATTCTGTTGAAGAAATAAACAAAGGCCTCAAAGTAAAAAGTTACTCTAGACATTAGAAAACTCAAACAGAAATCATTAGAATGAATTTGTAGGATAAATAGCCTAGTTTCTTTGCAGAAATCAGATAGCCAAATAAACACGTATTAAACATTGAAGAAAAAAACGTCTTTTAAAAACAAAAATTATTTACTGTTATTTTTATGATACTCTTTAAAGTTTCTGGAAACCTTCATATGCAGCACTGAGTTTTCCTAAGTGCTTTGCCTAATTAGTTTGCAGAGGACTGACAGCTGACATGACTTCCATTAATCAGTTCTGATACTCTACATTAAATTTTCTTTTACCGTGTGTATTAATTCAATGCTGAGGGGCTGTCAGGAAGTGGTTGAGAATCCCTCTGGGATTGTACATTTTCTTGAAACTGAAGTGTAGGAAGATAATAAATCATGTGAATTTCTGGCACTTCTCCCCCTTTGTCTTTAGACTTTTGGAGCAATTAAAGCCTGACAGTTCAGCCACACTGAATCACTTGGTTTGCTCAAAAATGAAATACAAGGATTGATTTTTACTGAACAGAATCTTTATTTTTTTCTGGATTTTCAGCTGCATTTGTAAACAGCTCATTCCCCCGCTCCATTGATTGTTTTCTATGTCATGACAGGTCTTTTTAAATCTATGATTTTTTTTTAAATTATTTTTAAGAATAATCAGATGAATTGATAAACTATAGAAAGAGAAGAATAGTATTACTAGTTACCAAAAGTGAGAATTCTATGGGTTATCTTACTTTCATAATATAAAGTCAGAATGATTATATTAAAATATTTTTGTTTCCGGTAGAATTTCCCATAGAGTCCAAGGGAACTGAAAACCAGCTTCAGTGTCATGTAGATGTCTACTTTCTCTTGAAAATTTCCCTGTTCAGTAAATGCAGGAACTCATAGCATAGAAATATGTGTGTTGCCATGACTGGCTTCTGCCTCAGACAGCTGATGCTGAAGCTTTCCTTTCTTGCCTGTTTTTAAGAGGTGTTCTCCAGTTTACCTTGAATATATCAAGGTTTCTTGGAGTGAAAGAAATACAAATATTTCAGTTCCGAACCTATATCCTAAGAGGTCCCTCCCCAGTTCTCTTTAATTAGTTAAAGTACTAGCAATAACAAGGAGATCCTATTAATGGGATTAAGATCTGGGGTCAGATAAGGTACATCACCTTTGATGTATATATATATACAAACCCCAATTTTTATATATTTAATCACTTATAAAAACTTATGGTATGAATTTATGCAATCATAAAGATGTGATAACACATAATATTTCTATAAACAATAACAGAAGATAAAAAGATACATTTGGTAGTTCAGTTAGACTTGGATGAGCATATCTTTGTGTAGACTTAATTCTGCTTTCCCACACCTAAACATCTCATCCCCACTGCCCTTTAGATAGACTTTATGTTCTAGCCAGCCTACAATATACATGACTTTTTTGGCAGTCATTGCACTCAGCTTTTTGCAGTTCTGGTGACTGTCACTTTCTTCCTTGTGTTTCAGCTGAAAAAAGTCTCGCATAATTAAATGCCACACAGAATTTCCAGTAATAACTGGAAAAAAACATGAAGGGAGGACCACTTAAAATCCAAGGGAGTTTGTCATTTGTTGACCTATTTGACAGAAAGGAGCTTTGCTAAGTACTAAAGAAGCGTATTTACACAGCAGCTCTTTTGATACATACAGGTGTTTCAATGTAATATGGTGAGCATCCAGAAAGTACCTTACCTGCTGTTCTAGCAACAAGTTGTGTGTATGAGTTGGAAAGGAGCTCAATACAGCCCAAACCCTTTAGTGGGTCATAATCTAACACTTCTACTAAAAAAAAATATATATATATTTTTTTGTGATTCAAAGGACAAGATGGTTGAAATTATTAAGTCTTTCATGTTAACCTAATTGCAAGCAAAATTAAGTACTCATAGGTGGAACACCAAAAAAGAATCTTTAAAAAAAAAATTCAGCAGATTTAACATTTAATATTAATTTAAGGACTCACTGATAAGTCAGCTGCAATGCAAATTGAACCAAATATGGAAATCAGTTGGATTCAGTTGTTAAGAATTTATCAGTTGCAGAAAGCTTTAATGAAGTATCAGTTGCTTCTATAAATACTTTATATGTGTCTGAACTGCTATAAATTTAAGGGCAAATAGGTATTATTTTATATTTGTACAGTGTATAAAAATGTCCTTATACAATAAAAGGTAAATATAATGTAATGGAACTACACCTCTTTTGGATATATAGAATCAGATAATTGATAGTGTTCTTCTAAAGTATAACAGATGATTAACAGCTATGTTTACTAATTCAACCAGATATTGGGTAAGGATATGTTCGTGTAGGCTCTGCCACTTTCATCACTGTCTCAGCGATGTGTTGGCTCTGGGTTCATAGCATATTTGAGTAAGTTGGTAGCCATGGACAGCTCTCTGTAAACTTTGTCACTGGCAGGGTTGAGTGGAACCTGAGTAAGGCAGAGTCCTTTATAAAGCTAGATCTACAGCTTGGAAGAATGAAAATCAGAACATTTTTTTTTTTAAATTTGTATGCATCATTGCATGTGCAATGTTTTTGACAGGAAACATGGAATATATTTTTAAATTGTCGTGTATTTTACCACTGTGATAAAGAAATGATAGGAGAACCCTCCTGTGGCTGCTTCAAAAGCCTCAAGTTCCTTGGCTGATTAGTGAAAATGTGTAGCCTAGTAGATAAAGTTATCCTGTATCACCTGCAGAGATTCTTGAATACTAAAAACACAACCAAAAAAAACCCCTACAACATGTGAATTGAAGAAATAGATGTTAAAAAAAAATCCCCGAAACATTGTTTAGCAAACAAACAATGAATAGCCACATGGAAAATGCTCATTTAGGTCCCAGCTTTACAATGATTCATCCACAGAGCTGGTGTTAGTGGAGCCCTATTGATCAGCTATGTTATACATTCCACACTCCAGCCCTGCTCACACAAATTTGATTGCACTACATCACTAAATGTGATGGGAAAAGTCTTTGAACTTTTCCCCAACACAAGTAAGTTGTTGGCATTCATGATATTACTTAATTAAGAGTGAATTAGTCAGGTGAATAAGAACATGAAAAACTGGAAATCAATTGCTTCAGTTGAAAGGGAAAGATCAAGATTATAAATAAGGCCTACTGATTTACAGACTATGATGTATTTGATAATAATTTAGAGAAGCTGAAGCTACTTGATTTTTTAATGGGAGTGTTAAATGCCAAAAGCAGCTTGTTAGGGCATGCTGACTTATATGTAAAATGGACACCAATATAACAATGGCCAGTATAGACCAATTTCAAAAGTAGTTGTAAGGTTTGCTGTAAATTCACACTGGTTTGTAAAGGCAGGCAGATAACAGTCCATCTCACTAAGAAGACACACCTGCTGATAACATGCTAATAGAATAGATACCAGGTTTGGTAGCTAAGTTTTGAGATTTATCTTCATACTAACTTTCAGCATTTGTTGCAAACTTACAGTCTCCAGCGACTCAAAATAAAGCATTTGGTTTTCTCCTCAGGTTGAGACACTTCTAACATCAGAGAGCTAAAAGTAGAAGCATCTCCCACTCACAGCCAGAGACATCTTGCTGCAGAACCTGAGGGCGTAAATTTATGTGCTTTTTGAAAATGGATATCTCAGTGCAAATTATTGGCAGTGGTATAGAGGTGAACTGGTAGCATTGCAGGGTTGAGGGAGAACAAACGCAATTTGGACTTAGATTGCAGTGGAAACTTGGATTGGCAATATATCATTTTTTTTAAGAAAAAACATGCACATTAAAATGTCAATGTTTTTGAGTAGATTAATGAATGTATTAAATATGTAATTGGGAGGTTTCAGCAACATTTGTTTCAGGTATTTCTGGAGACTTTGAAACAAAATTTCAGCTCATTAATAAATCATCAGTAATAACTCCAATCACTACAGTCCTAAGAAGCTTCTTCCTTCAGATTAATGAAATTGCTTTGTATGTCTCAGCAGCCAAAAAGACACTAACTCTTCAAACCGATAATACAGAGCTGAGCTGTGGTGACCAATAAGAGCTCTCTTGACTTCAGTGGGGCTCTGGGCTTTCCATGGTAGGATCTTATCTGTGGAATCAGGAGCTGAAGAAGTGAAATAGCATCTCTAGAGGTGCTAAAAACATCTGAGCCAACAAATATTGAAATGCATAAATTCCTTCCATAAAGAAACAGTTATGGTGCTTAATTTCCCCTCAATGCCTCTTCTGTTTTTTACTGTCATGACTGGTTATGTTATTGACTTTTTTTATTTTTCTTTTTATGTCTTTGATTTGTAAATTCTAAATGAGACATTTTATCAAAATAGTAATTGTTTATAGAAACATTAAGTGACTTGATGATGTGCAGTGGCATTGAATTATGTCTGCAGATTTAGAAATGTAGATTCTACACACATTTCCTAAGGTAAGAAAATTCCTAGATCTATTTTAAACATATACATTACTGGCTCTGTTCAAGTTAATTATTCCAGTTCTACTGTACTTAGGGAAATCTAGATTCTGGAAGAATCTTCTTTTGATCAAACCTGATTAAACCTTTCTGTCAGCTTTTTTTAGCCTACAGAAGAGACTTCTCAATGCCTGGAGAGTGTGAAATTCGCTTCAAAAGCTTTTGGAGCATAATTTGATTCAGTCAGAGCCACCTCCATAATTCTCTACAAATATAAGGAAAACTCCAAAGTGTTTGAAAAGGAGTGAATTTTAACTTTACTACATAGTCAATTGGGGAGGCGTAGGCAAGACAAGCTTCCTAAAGAAGTATTGTAAAGAACAGAATGGTTAGTGTGCATAATTTTTCCACAGAACTAAAATATAATTCTTTTGAAAAAATCAGTGTAACAGTTGAAATAAAATTATGTCTGAAAGTATTTCTTTTCCATGTACACTCAAGAATTTCTGTATAACTGGTCACCTGGGATAGCTGTAAAAGAAAAAAGATTTTGAAAGAGTTTCTTAAACACTGTTTCTTAAATGCATGTATGTTCTGTAAGTTGAAAGACCGATGATGCTTTTTTTTAATCAGTACTTTTATGTACTCCAGGGCAGAATCTCAACAAACAGCTGGGGGATGTAAGCATACTTTTTCTCATGGCCATTTAACCTGTGACACCTCTGAGGACTGTCAGCAAGAGTGGCATATGGAAGGCTTGTATATAAGAGATACCGATAGGGAGTATATCTTATATCCCCTCAGATACTGGGATCCCAGCATTCATGCAGTACCAGGCAGATCCTGGGTGGATTTCCCCAGGGTACACTGTGCAGATCCCATCCATGGAGGGAAGCTTCTCTTTTTCGATCATCCGAGCTTTTGTATAATTTTCTTACAAGAAAACAGCTCTACTCATAAAGGATGTTTCAGTGAGAACTTCTTGCTGCACTTCTACATAAAGGCAAGGCCACATATGTGGTGTAATCTCCAGCAGAAAGTGGGAGCTGCCTGCAGGTTCCTGTGTTGTACTGAATTGGCGAAGCTCAGCCTGGGGTCAAGGATTTGTGCAGCACACCATAGCTTGAAAGCCACGCTGGACACAGCGCAGACCTGTGCCTGCTCAGCTTAAATGTTCTGTGGGTCACTAGGTCCTTGATGTACAGTGGTTTGCCAGTCTGGATCAATGTAGGACCTTCCCTACTGTATTTGGGCTCAGGAAGAAAATGAAAGAGAAAGGGTTTAGAAAATAGGATCTAGAACTTTGTAGCATGAGAATATGAGGCTGATGTCATGCCAGTGTAGGAAAGCTAATGAAAATTTGTAATCCAATTAAAAGCATGACTTATTTGCAAGAAGATACTAAAATATTAATATTTATGTATTATAAAAATCATATTACGTGAACATTATTCCTATGTCTCTATGTTCTCCAAAAAGATGAGACTGATGATAGAAATGATGGGGAGAAGAATAGCTGTAACTACCTTGAAAGAAAACTAATGCAAACAGCTCATTTAAAAAAATCCTTTTCAGAAGCTGGTTTCCTCTGTAGTGTCCTTCAATTATCATGAAACCATAATGGAGATACAATTATAATTCATTAGGAATCCATGAATCTAGGAAATGAAGCAATCCATTCTCTTTAGACTCCACAGACAGACACAAGAGATATGCTTTGTGGATCTAATCTGTTTTCCTTATGTCCCTGCCATGGATTGCAGCAGTTGTTACAAAGCTTGTCTAATGGCTTGGTTTAGCCATATTTTCTACTTACATGGTGTCACGGAGGCACCC